>JARFIW010001109.1:2464814-2995187 GCA_036346225.1 Platerodrilus igneus | reverse complement strand
TCCTCAAATATGGCTTTCATTTTTCATGGTAGGTCTTCGCTTATGAATGCTTGCTTAATTATATACAGTCGTTCGAACAACTTCTTCCTCAAATTGGTTCACATTGGATTTAGAACTAATGTTAATTTTCTTCCTTGGAGATGCAAATTTGTCACCGTCCGATTTGCTTTTCGCTTCCGAAATAATTCGCTTGATTGTGTTTAGTTGAACTTCAGTTGCTGTTACTGCTCGTTTTTGTAAATTTTCCATAGGAATGACAGGTATTCCCTTTTTTTCTTCACTCATAACTTATACACACTATAAATAATTTCTCTCCCTTGACTGTTAACTGTTTCCTTGCGATTACTCATTGTAAAGCAGAAAGTTCAGGAATAACAAAATAATCTGCAAAAACCAAACATTATTCTTCTAATTGAATTAAAAACTGCATGATACTTACAAAACAAGCTAGACTGAGTTGCAGTAGTTTTGAAAAAAACTGTTTGAAGTTGATTAAAGGTAGAAATCTCATAAATAATAATCAAAAACAATAATAACGAACCACAATCTTAAATATGCAAATAAATGACAGACGAATTAAAAATCAACAGCTGGGTTGTCAATGTTTTTAGAATGAACTTTAACGTAAATAACTTAAATTGGTGTTTTACGCAACAGCCCAAGAGATTTTGAAAGACTTATACAACAACATATAAGCAAACACGAAAATGTGTAAGATTTACATAAAACTTCTTTCTTGAATAATTTATCCATTGCTTGACCGCCAACGTTGAAAATATATTGTAGGCGGTTTCAATTCAATAAAATTATTAACCATTCTATCTCGATTGAAATGCCACTCACAAGCTCTGCTACTTAATTTATCAACAGTAAATCGATACAGAGCTACAGTGTCCCAAGACTAGAAATAATCTTTACGTTCACAAGATGTGATCATAGACTTTATTGACGTTTCGTGTTTTTGGGTTATAGCTATCATATTTGATGTTTTTAAAAGAACACTCGTATTTCAGTCACAACCGTTGTACGAGTTATAATAGCGCCCTACTGCTTTTTAGCTCTTATGAAAGCGGTGATTTGCAAAGGCTCAAGCAATTGTTTATGAGCTTCTTTGAATATTTGTTGAGTAGTAATATATCCTTTTTAGTGTCCCACAAACTTCTTACGCACAGCATCCTGCATAAGAAGGAGCATACGTTTATTTGCAATAAAATCTTTAACGTCCGCCATTCTGAGACTTCGGATTGGAACTAACCATTAACGTCTTCTATATTTATATATTCGTCGAAATTTTTCCTATATCGCCTTCTATCGACATCAAAATCTTTTACAATAGTAACAAAATTATGTTTTGAGTCACCACCATTCCAGCAACGCTGACAAATTTGTTTAAATTTTGGATATGTTATGTCACCGCTTATATGATTTAAAAATAT
The DNA here is from genome assembly GCA_036346225.1 of Platerodrilus igneus. Taxonomy (NCBI): domain Eukaryota; kingdom Metazoa; phylum Arthropoda; class Insecta; order Coleoptera; family Lycidae; genus Platerodrilus; species Platerodrilus igneus. The sequence goes on along the minus strand of JARFIW010001109.1, from coordinate 2,993,751 downwards.
GTCTGAGGTTGGTTTCATTCTGTTTCCAGATTACGATAACATTTGCGTTATCTCTAGGCTCATGTTTTACAACGCTGACATACGTTTGATATAAGTAAAAGCAATCGATGCTCTTATGTCTATACCAAAGAAGAAAAGCTGCACAATCTTGCTTTGTTTGTTCACAGGAATATCGTCAAACACTATAATTGAATCATTTTTGGTATCGCCAGGTTCCATTATATCATCATAGTTTTCATATTCGTTGTAACTAATTTCTTCTTTTAAAAGTTGGAATACACTTCTTAGCAGTTCATATTTCGGTTGATACAGGCTTTTTGAAAACACGTACACATTTTGAAATCGAAGTCCGTTTTCGTGTAAAATAAGCGAGATTAAGGCGTTCCCGCAGTTAGATGGACCGGCGAATATTGCTCGTATATTAGATGGGGACAAAAGTCCGTGTTTACCCATATTGCTAGATGCGGAAACCAAGAATTTGTCAAAGTTCTGTATGGATATTTTAAGTTCTTGTCTTGCAGTTTTCATATCCGGGATATTTGATTCTCTACTTTTATCTCGAGCACCAAGTTTATCGATGTAATTACGTAGCCCTGTTCTAGGTACATTGTACAACCTCCGAGCTTTACTTGTATTCAACGCACCTTGCAGAATTTCACTAATTGTTTTCTTTAAAGATTGCTTGGTGTACATCTTTCAAATATACAGCTGAGACTGATTCAAAATTTAAAAAAGCTGTCTTTTATACTAAATAGTCCATCCCTGTCCGCCTGCCCGCCCGTCCGCTCACCCGCAAGCCCTCCCATACATTTGTCAAACTATGTAGTTAGAACGTCAAAACTTCTGATATAATTAAATCAACATAGATTGTATAGAATTTTAATAAAAAGCAATACTTTTACAATATTTAATTGTAAATATATCTGTTAACAACTTCTGTAAAAGGACTGTGCTTAAACATAGAGTTATGTATAATTAAAGCATAAGCCTTCATTGACGTTTCAAAATTTCTTGATGTTTCCAATTTTATTCTTACGTCAACCGTTGCGTCCTTGATGCTTTCAAATTGATGACTACAATCGATTACAAAGACGGGTGATTCCTTAAACTTGCTGTAGTCCATTAAACATTTATTAGAAGTCTTGTTCGGATAGTATTTTTCCAAGAAAGTTGCGTATGATATGTATGCCGGTAAGTAGTCATTCTGTTTAAAGTCCAAATTTATGCGGTTTTGAGGAAACGCCAGAGAGTTCAGGTGACAATCAACATATCTCTCCTTGGACTATTCCGACGTAAATTTGTTGCACGGCGTATTGATGAGATACTCTTCTTAAAAAAATTTAGGTATATCTTTAGAATCTATTTGGATTAATATTTTTTATATGAGTTATTTTACCTACCGTTTTGCGAGAAAAAATCTTTTAGGCTTGACTTATAGTTTGTATTGTCCTCAAGATTTTATCTTTTGGAGAGGGGTTGTGTAACGTTTTTGAAAAACTTCTCTTTTTGCACATTTAACCCAAATCATTACAGCATTTTGTAAACGCTAGCAACTGATTATTGATGGTTGCTGTCCTAGGCCTTTGTCCTTACATTTGCCTGCACATGAAACAAGTACCTCGCGAACGTGAGCATCACTCCGACGTTTTTTTACGTTAGAACGACACCTTTCAATAATTTCATCCCCGCTTTCTGCTTCGTTCAAAATAACTGCCTGCCGGGAAATGAATTTGAGGATTGTCTGGTACTAATTGATAGCTATTTTAGCTTTAGCTATTGTGAATTACATCGTTTAGGTAATCCATACAACTTATTCATTGTTTTCAGAGCGACTAATTTCTTGTATAAAATATTAATGGTTTCTAACGTAAGGATTATTGCCAGAATATGGACGATTAAGACACATGCCGTGGGTTTGTTTCTTTTTATTAGTACATCACTGCAGTACCTATTTATATGGTATTCGTGTAGTTTGTGCATCTTTATATTTTGATGATTAATGAGACAATTTCAATTAGTAATTTCAGAGTATACAAACTTATCTGTATATTATCTCTCCTTACGTTTAAAATGGCGGTAAGTGATATTTCAATTTTACATTAGTCTTTATTCCGGCGTCAACATATGGTAAACAAATTTTAGGAGGATTCCACTCAAAAATATGGTGGTTGGTTTACATCTTGTTTAATATTAACAAGTATAAAATCATGAACGACTCAGCTTATTGTAGTCGGATTTGTTGATATTAATATTATTAAAAAACTATAACTTACTTCAAAGTTGACTTGTGTAAACAATAGTTCCATTAATCAAACTCGATTTTATTTGATATAAACACTTGTGTTTGAGAGCCTCATGCGTGGTAATCATTTAAAAGTATCTTAAGAACAGGCACAACTTGTGCTTACTTTTAAAGACAAACATTAAAATAGGGTGCTCAAACCTAAGATTTTTCAAGTGTGACCCTCCCAGATCTCCCTGGAAGTAATCTATAACTGTTATAATAATTTTCAATCACTAGTATTAATTTCATTATTTAGATTTTGATTCCATTCGGTATTGATTTAAAATGAACATAACTGTATTTTGCGTTTATAAAGCCTAAGAACTTGATATTTTAGTACGAATATTTAGCGAATAATTGTTTATTTATCATTTACTTTCTCGTGATTGTCAAACTAAATCATAATAATGGATTAATAAATGTTTCAATTCGACTTTGACATTTTATTTCACTCCTAGTAATATATTAGGTTTGAGTTGAAGAGTTTAATGACAGAAAACCTAATAAATCGAAGTTACTATTAATTGTTGTACAAGTGAAGTACAGCGTGATGAACTAAACTAAAAAAAAAAACGCCCAATATAGGCTCTAAGTGTACTCAGTTGGTTTTCCGTCTTATCACATTATTTTCTGTATATTTACTTTTTTTCGAGATACAAACAGCGGTATTTTGTATATAAATAACATTGTTTTATTTCAGATACTCTTGTGTTACATAGCATCGGTAGTATAACTCTCCGTTTTTTTTGTTATTTTTCGGATTTCTATACCTCCTCTAATCCAAAGGTATAGGTGTACCCAATCATTTTTTAGTCTTTACCATCTTTTACATTAAATCACCCTTCTCTCCTCATTGCTCTTCGCTAATTGAAGTATAGAGTTTGACCACAAACGCCCGTCTTCCGCTTAGCTGGCGGTAGGATCACTTATGTTAACGGTTTTGATGACCGAACTTTAGATATTTATTATCGCAAATAAGTTTCAAAACTAAATTTTACTTACATTATTAGGTTCCTTAATTGGTCTTTTTTGTTTCAGGATCAGCGAAACCGTAATGTCAGCGGGGCAAAACGCCTCGCTTGGAGTGGCTAGTACTACTACAGAGCCCTCAACAACAATCATCAGTGAAAGGGAACAAATCAAAATAGATTTTTACAACACTTACGATGCTATGACAGGAGTTCGTATAGCGGCTACGCTAGGAGGTTTCTTCGGACTAATGGTTATTTTAGTAGTTTATAAATCCAAGTCAAAGACCGAACGGGCGCTAGAAAATCCTAAACTAGCGGCAGCAGCAGTTGCTGAGGTAGAAGAAGAAGAACGACAAATACAGGCTGCTTTAGAAGCTACGGTTTTTCAACAAATAAACCCTAACGCTGCTCGACGATCTTTGGATATTAGTACGTCTCCTGCAGCAGGTTGGGTTAAAAGTACTACACGGTTTTCGTCTGTTGGTTGTTATAATAGTTTAATTGAACCGCCTATTAGGACACATTCACGTTTGCCTTCTTTTATTGATGAAGATGTTCCTGCCGACGAAGATGAGTTTGATGATCTTTCAACATACAATAGGTAACGTATAAAGTTAATATAATAAATTCTAGTTTAGTCATAAAGCTACAATTGAGGATAGTCAATCAACATCTTGATGTTGCTCATCAAAGACCATACAATACATTTAACAAATTCTGTTAAATCTTTAAGAAAATAACAAAAAAAGACAAAAATAAAGGACGAGTGATCAATTTGACTTTTGAACCATTTCTAGTCGGTTTCCAGTAAAATCGCAAACATTTCTTTCGAGTTGTTAACTTCACTATCATGACCACAAGTTGGTTATTCTCCTATTTTTCATTAGAGCAGGGGGACTTTATCCTTCTACCGCAAATAGATTTATAATGACGAAAAAAAATATGCTTGTTGTTTTTGATGTGGTCTAAAATTAAGTAATGACACAAAATGACACAGAATAAGAGTTTGATGAAAAATAAACATGCGCAAGAAGCTATAAACAATAGTATCATCAGGGACTCGTATAACTTATGAAGTTTTTGCATTGCTTGACACAACTGCGGCAGTATGGGTACAAACCTGAAAACGGGCGACAGAATGTGTCAAATGCTGTTATAAATGAGAGTTATTAGAATGACAGCTACAATACAGTAGTACATCACTTACCCGTACAGAGGGCGTAATCGGTTTTATTTGGAATATTTCATAAAAAGCACTATCAAATATTTGTTTTAAGATAATTGATTACACAAATTTTATAAAGAGAAATACAATCTTGATAGTTTATTATATAAAAGGTTTTTCAATGTAACATACGAAAACTTAAAGTCAGGTTTTTAGTTAATTTGAGTTTTAAAGATTAAGATAGAAATCTTGCTAACATCAGACATAAAAAATGCTTGCGAATTGCTATAAATAATATTACATCTTAAACTAAGTTTTTAAAATAATGGATTTCACTTCAATACGTAGGTTTACACAAAACACACACAAACTATTAATAATTTGTCACAAAATTGTGAATTTTTCTAGAAAAGGCAGTTGACGCGAATCAGTTTAATATGAGTAAATATAAATTATGGAAGTTAAATCAAAGCAAACAATATCGATAGGTCATCTTTAAAATTAGTAAGTAAATCATAGATTAGTAAGTGGGGTTAGATAAGTCACTGCCTACATCATTGCAAAAATATGATTAGCGCCGCTGGCGATGCGAGCATGAACTACACTCCTTGGCGCCAAATTTAAATTTAAACTTTTTGACGTTGTTAAGAATACAGGGTTGCGAAAGGCATTCTAAAAAATTCATTTTTAGCTAGTTACGTTAATTATAAATATTTATGGCTCCGGGATGGGACTGTGAATTTTATAAACATTTTATAAAATTACACGGTCCCAACTCGGACCCATAAATATTTATAATGATTCCGGCCGTGAAAGCCTTCGACAAAATTACGTTAATGGTTAATAATTTGTCCTTGAAATTCCTATAAGTGTTTTTCGCAAGTTTAATACTCTTAACAATAACCATTATTTATTTATTTAAGAATTAACAGAAAAAATTACAATCTTGTGAAACATTTATTATATAAATATTTCCAATAAAACCATTTACAGGACACAACATAACTTATGTAATAATCTAGTTTCAATTGTAATGATAAATTCTTTATATATTTTGACGAGCTGTTCGCAGATAAAGCAAGTTTGATTATATACTTTCTGTTCTGAGAACCGGAAATCCCTAGGAAATCTCAACAATGGCACAACGGGACAATCAGAGCTTTAGAATTTAGTTAAAAGCAATAAGCAGTTAAAAATGTTTAAAGAACTTTCCTCATGATCTTTAAGTAAACAATGGGATTTTACAGTTACATTAGTATTACAATCAGCAATGGAACACAAACACCATTATTTAAAATTTAAAACAAACGCAAATTCACAAATAAATAAATCCCACAGATAAACATAAATTACTATACATTTGACTAAATAAATACCATAAATATATATAATAAATATATAATAATATATAATAAAAAATGAAATTTTTCAAACATCTGACAGATTTGCCGGTAAAGTAGTTTTTCCATGCTTTCTTCATTATAATTAGCGGCGGTAGTTCTTTAGTGTGGTGGGTACCTATTACAACACAAAACTGTCAAATGCCAGCAGTGCGTCTGCCCTGAAGTAAACAAACCGCTACGTCATTAATAGTTAATATTAAGATATGAAAATAATTAATTTTTATTTTAAATTTTTCTAAAGTTGAAAAGAGCTCGTCCTAAATATGGAAATATAATTAGGTACATAATTAATGCATTATAAATAGAACCACAAACCTTTTGGCGCCAATTTTTATAAATGACAGCAATTGCAATGATAAGTACAATACAGTAGTACATTGCTTGCCCATAAAGCCCGTAAGCGATTTCACATGAATTTAAATCAATATTTTTTAAATAATTTACAAAATGCGCATGCTAATGACATCAACTTGGCTTATCTTTTGTCCATCTAAATAATTAAGTTAAGGTACGCCAATTAATAATGCTTGTTTTCTTTAGAGTAGAAACGAATAATTTTACTGAATAATTTCAGTAAGCTAAAAATTAATTTAGCGTCATCCTTTAACTATGAATACTAATTAAAAATAGCGTAAGTTATATCATAAACATATTTTCACCGTTGTATTTAAGAAGTATAAAGCATTGTCAATTTCATATTATAAACTAAGGTAACCTTCAGAGTTAAATTATAACAAAAATTTCAAATCGTTTAGTTTACAAAAAAGGTTAGCCGTTAGATTATTTACGAGAAGTTGTGAAAGTGTTTTGAAACAGCCTTCCTAGTATTAAATTAAATGTAAACGAATGTAGCCGTTGCAACAAATGACATGCAAATTCTAGGTAATGTTGCTTACCACTGTCAAATAAGAATAGATTTATAACCTCGTTAAAAAGACATAAAGCTTGAGTTGGAGAGGGTGATTTTTTTTAGTTACAATAGAACTTGCTAACCAGTAAATAAAGAGAGATTGTTTGATAGAATGGGTATGAGTGAGATAAACAGAGATAGAAGTTTAACGTTCATGGGCAACGGGGATGACAGACAAAGTAGACAGGTGACTTAGCGCGTATGTATTGACGCGAGATAGCTATAACGCGTATTATTAGAGACGTGTTTTAAACGTTAACTTTGGTCAGTAGACGTCTAATTTTCAAGGAAATGTTTTGAAAAGTGTTGTCAGTTAGAACGAATACAGAGAAGTGATGTTAGTATGTGTGTTTTTGTGAGCTTAAACTTATGTTTTCATAGAAAATGGGTTTCGGTTGGAAATGAAACACAAAGAAATGTATACGTTAGCTTGTGGTGTGAGAGTATTTTCTAGTATTTCGTTGGCCGTTGGTGTTGTTGTATCGGGCAGTTTGTAACCGTTGGAAGTTTTAAGAATTGAATCTTTGTTTGTATTGACGGAATTAACAAGCGTTAGAGGGACAGAAGAAGAATACATAAACCCCAACGAATCGTGGTGAAGCTCTCTCTAGGTTTCCAGCAAGCGTACGTCTCATTAGGCTTACACCTGTAGTTTACAACCAGCTGACGGTTCCGAGTATTAATACGTTTACTAGTTGCATAAAAGTTCTGTTTATGTAAGTAAAACTGTTACATTTTAATTTGCACTAAGTGTGCTAAGTATAAAATTGAGAATGGAGTAAAAGATAGTCTTTGGTCGAACTGGTTGATTACCTACACTTTATAGAAGAGGTTTGAGAGTCTGAATGCAGTATGGAGGTGGAAAACGAGACAACTCTTTGGTGATATGGTTGCAGCTAGCAGTCGTGGTGATTGCAATCTTGATTGGGTATTCCTGTAGGCAGCAATCGTTGATGGTATGATGGCACAGTCCTGAGGGCAGTGATAGAATTCAGGTAACTGTTGCTTTTGTTTGCATATGTGCATAAACAGGTGTTTTTGTGCATTGTGGCTATAATGTTCTGAACTAAAAAGATAAACTTGAAAAGAGTTACGGATTGAACTTTTTCTGTTGCATTATTGTACTGTATTTTTATTTGGGACATTAGGTTTAGAAATGATTTATGATATTAACAATATTTGGTATGTACATGGTAAAAGGGTACTTTTGGGGGATTGATGTGCAAAATTTGGCACGAAGGATTAAGGCTTATTATGAGCTCGTACTAAACCGGAGTTAAAGTTAAGACGGTGGTAAAGCCCTGTTACTTTCTATGATAATAAAACTGTAAATATTTATCTGGGTAATTATTGATTTCAAAATGTATTGTGAAATGTGTTATTTTAACAAAGAGGATGTATATAATGTATGAATAATAAGTGAACGATAAGTTTTATGTTGATTTTGGAGTGTCCTTTTCTACGAATATGTTTATAAACTTAGATGATTTACCGTAGCAGAATTTTTTTAGTAGTTAGTTTGATTTACAGAAAGCAGCTGTGCAGCGGTGGCATACTTCGTTGCGAAGCAGAAATATTTTCAAGTTTTTTTTTAGGTATATACGCAGCATCGAAGGTTTGTAGCATTTTGTATTTTAGAGACCGCAGCTTTCGCAGCATTTTGGCATCCAGAAAGAGGGGCTTTTTGTATTAGTGATTGACGACCAGCAACGGACGACGCAGCAATTATGGCCACTCAATCGTGGGGCTTGACTTTCGCAGCAATATATATATATATATATATATATATATATATATAAAAGGTTCTTGATAATTCTTGAGCGTAGTTAAATTAGAAAAGATTTTGTTTTTTGGTTCTTGGGATAAAGTCGCTCATAAAATTAAACACAAAACATTAAATGTGTATCATTTGTATTAAATCGTACGTTTCGGTGATAATTTACACCTTAATCATCGATCTACATGAAAAAGTATATAAATAGGTAATTCATATAATAGGTAATATATGTTTAACTTACTTATTACTTGATAAAATTATTTTATGTATTCACCCATAATAAAAGTAACAGAAGGAAGCTTGTAATATTACTGATTAAGAATTAAAATTAATTTTAAATTTTGAATGAAATGTCAGTTCACTTATTTGACAAAAATGTAGGATCAAGGATGACATCAATCAACAAATTATGACACTATTTGCTTATATTTTTTATTTAAATAGTAGTATGTATCAAATACTAAGTCCATTGGAAACTTTTCTACTAAACTAAAGGAAAAAACAAATAAAGCTTTATGTAGCAATTTAGTGTATAAAATTCAATGTGAATGCAAAGCTTCCTACGTAGGCCAAACCAAACAGTGGCTCCGAAATTAGGAAAAACTCCTTGTGCTCTTTCTATACATTTATACAATACAAAACACAAAGTCAATTATGATAATGTAAAAATTTTAGATATAGAAAGCAATTACAAAAAAAGACTTTTCTTAGAATCATTTCATATAAACCAAGAACAAAATTCCATGAATCACAAAGAAGACATCAATAATTTACATACAGTTTACTCATACCTATACACTTTTAATCCAAAAAAATATACTAACTATAATGATATTGCTTACACACAGAATTCTATTTAATTTAAGTCAAAAGTCAACCTGTTTACTACACCTGTAAAAATATATGATTTTAAAATCTAACTATTTTTATGCAACCCACCATACAAAAATTTTTTTTACAAATAAACCACATACTACTATTTAAATAAAAAATATAAGCAAATAGTGTCATAATTTGTTGATTGATGTCATCCTTGATCCTACATTTTTGTCAAATAAGTGAACTGACATTTCATTCAAAATTTTAAAATTAATTTTAATTCTTAATCAGTAATATTACAAGCTTCCTTCTGTTACTTTTATTATGGGTGAATACATAAAATAATTTTATCAAGTAATAAGTATTACCTGTTATATGAATTACCTATTTGCTGTGATTCTCGCCCTGTTGAATCTCTTCTGATAATCGCCTCTTTACTCTTTCCGCCTCGGCTGCTCACCTAGTTAAAGCTTTCATCCTCGTTCATAAAAAAAAAACACATTCCTACCACAAACATCAATATTCATAATACATTAAAATTTCAAAATTAAATTTCAGCATAAATTTCAGTATCATAAAATTTCAAGTTTAAATTTGTCATCATTTTTATTTGCATCCAGAATTAAAGTCCTTGTAGGATGCTTACTAATGTAGTTAACAATATGTGCAGACCTAAGTCTGAATAAAAAGGAGCATCTCCCACCCCTTTACGTTAATTAAACAGGTTAGTCTAATTGAGCTCAAAGACAGACCCAAATTTTCATCATAATCAAAACATAAACTGCTAAATACTCCTTTCTACTTAAACAAGAAAATTTTACCTTAAATTCAAAATTTGTTGTTTATACAAATTCACTACTGTCCATTTTTTTTTATCAAATAAATTATAAAGATATCCAACACACACCAAAACATCAAAGTTCGAACAAAATTGTATAATTTACCTGAAGGTTACTGCACTAGTGGCTTCAATGTACATCGTCCTTGCTAATTTCACCATTCCAACTGGGTTATGTTTCCGTCCTCAGATTCCTGGTCGCCTTTTAAAATTCATCTACAACACCATTCGTTTAAAAAGTTTCAGGGCTTCTCAGGAACGCATCTATGTATATCTAAATCTTGTTTTGTGGATGCAATCACGTTTACGAATAACATTTGATTATTAACACCCCGAAAAATAGCACTAAAATTCATAATTCTTTCACGCTATACCCAAAACTGCCTACTTTTGTTTATTCATTTATCGTTGCAAATTTGGATAATTGGTACAGTAATACTCGCAAATAAAACTAGACTTTATTACCTTGTATCTTCTTTTCTAAGTGCACTAATGCACAATAACTTGTATCGTAGCACGTAAAGAGCAAACTGTTTTAAAGTATTCAATAATCACAAAATATAAGAGCAAACTGTTTAAAGTATTGAATCAAAATCGAAAATCTAAGAGAGCGAAACTGTTTAAAGTCCGGGTTTATATAATAGCTCGCCTGCACGTCGGTTTTGTCCCGCGACGGCCAGTTTTTAGAATTTCGCATTCTCTGTTCCCCCTTTCGACGGCTCGGCACGCGGTTCTACAAAATTTGCACTTGCGCCAGTTGAAAATCTAAGAAATTTTCACACGTCTCGCCACGCTTCTGCGAATAACTAATTAATTTTGTATAGAAATTGTTGTGTTTTCACCTCTCATATCTGCATCTTATTTCCACCAATCGCAAACCCAGTGACGTTGCTCAAATCACGCCTTCTATTATCCGTGTCACGGCTTTGCGCGTTTCATCCATCTCTTTCTAACCTGGCCTTAGTGGTGCAAATCGATATTTTCTATTATGGGCTATTTTAATCCACGTGGACTCGCGACGTGACTTACTTGATTTAAATAACCCCGTATCTAGCCTTCCCGTTAATATAAGCTACGGTTTATCCGACCGTTTGCAATATACGCAAAATCTTCATGTTTATCAGCTCGAATTTATTAGAATTTGACATTTAAAAATACGCAGGTGTTCAATCGTAATACTTTAAATAACACTTCTCCGATTTGAATATTATTGGGTTTTTAAAAGCTTTTATGCATATTATATATTACTAATCGTTCAATTAACTCCAATTAAAATAATAATAAATGGAATTGACTTCTATCCTTTAATTTTTAGCGAATACTAATTAAATATTAATTATTATTTGTACACTTTGTTACGGTTTTTTTTTCGTGGCACCACGTTGGGCGCCAAAGTTATGTTACGTTACGTAATTCGTGCGTAACACAAAGAAGATCAAAGAAAAAATGACCGGGCTCAATCGGAGAGTAGGGGGGGTTGTAGAAAGCAGACCAACATACCATGTACGCGGGCGTAAGGAGTTAGTGATAATACCTTCAATAAAATTAATTAGTTAAGCAAACCTGACAAAAAGAAGAATAAGTATAGCAGCAATGAAACGTCTAAGTTATTCAGTACTTTGTAGAATGTAAATACAAGAAACTGTTTAGATAAACTATATAATATAACAACGGTAAAAGCAATACAGAAAAATGTTTAGTACAAAGTGAGGTAATATTGGGGAGTAGCAAAAACGTTTCCTTACACACCAATTAAACATAAATCAGACAAAATGTTAAAAAAAATAAATAGGTAAAACACAATTGATATGAGTAATTCAGTAAATAAATAGGTAAGACACAATTGGTATGAGTAATTTAGTAGTATTGATTTTTCTTTTTTTCTTCTTTTTTGTTTTAAAATAGCATGCAAGTCTATCGTAAAAGGTATCAGAACGACAAAGATATGGTAAAGCAACAGATAGATATTTAAAGTAATAACCAGCAGGAAATAGTTCAACTTACAAAAGTCCTTCAGCAACGCTTCCTTGCAACTGAAGTATAAGAAGCAACCTTTTTCTACTAAACCTGCTACAACTGTATCATCATTTGTTTTTGTAGCTCTCAAGCTTAGAACTGTATTTGGATAATCCACAGTATGCACTACTCTGATAACAAAAGGACCACGAAAACTAGATCGCACACACTGTTCAAATATAAAAAGACAAACAACTAAAAAAACACAGTTAGTAAAGCAACGCGTATCACTAAATCAAAGTTCCGTAAAACGCACGTTCAGGTCGAGTACAACAAGTTCTACTACTTTTATTTACAACAGAAAAGCAACAAAAAAACAATTAGTAGAGTAACGCGCATCACTAAAACACGTCCGTCAATCAAACACGTTACATCTAAAAGCATACTTCCTTCAAAAGTAATCAGAACTACACTTTATACAGTTAAATTAATACAACGTTTATTTCACAAGTAAAACAACTAAAATCGTGCTTGTTCATGAACAATTTGAAAATTGTTACCGCAGTAATTCTCACTATTGTCAACGCAAAGAAGAAGCAGTATTTTTAACGTAATTAATTTATAGGAACGAAGAACAAACTACAACTCAAACCACAATTAGGAAAGCACGCGTAATCACTCAGTAAATCCGTAAACAAGCACGTCAAACACGTTCGCCTATAAAAGCATCTTTTCTTCAAAGTCATTAGAATATAGTTACCAAAAACGAACTACAACTCTCCACTCTCATCTGTTTATTTAACTCGTTGTTGTACAACCGCTTATCGTCTCTTATCTAGACCCGTATATTCACATATTAATTACAGCGGTTTTATTTATTAATGATAAGTTGGAAAGTAATTTACGAGTATTCCAATTTACAATTAAACTATCTTTTAAAATGAATACACGCGAGTCAAATTGCATACCAATCTGAAAACTAGGCGGAAGTATTTACTTTATACAAACAGCGATCCAAAAACGATGTATTTTAAGAATTGAGTAGAGCGTAAAATGTTCATACTATAAAAATGCCCGTTACAAATTCCCCCCTAGCAAAATAAAGCCGTCGGGGTGAAAGAAAAAAAAGAGACAGACAAGGAACCAAACAATAAAATTTTTATCCGGTTCGAAGGACCAACACCAGTATAAGAGAAAGCACATTTTTCCAAAAGAAGACAAAGTTATCTATCGTAACCAACAATGACAGAATAGGTAAAGAAAGTATTAAGTAAACACCCAATGAGGATTAAAGGTTATAGCTACTTTCAAAATCGTCAAAAGACGGATTTCTCCAAAAAGGGACATTTCTGTTTTCCACCTCAAAGAAAAGTTTTGGCTTCCCGCGAAGAAACCAAAAGGAAAGAAGAAAACGAGGAAGAAAACTCGTAGCAAACCCACTAGACGACAAAACTGTCAACCTCAAGTGTACAGCAAAGAAAGAACTAAGACAAAGAAAAGGGCAGAGGCAAACTAGTACACCATCTAGAATACTTCCAACTGAGGTAACACAGATTCGTATGAAACGATTACTCACGCAGAGTATGGCTAACAGACCTACAAAAGCGACTAAGTCGAAATTTCTAAAGGAAAAGAAAATAGATCTGAAGCCTACCTCAAGGAATGGATGTAGAAAGCGACTATAATAGTCAAAAAGTGAACAGATGGTAGAACTAGCCAAAAGAAAAAGTCACGGGATGGGCTAGCTACAAAATATAAATAGGAATACGAAATGGGCGCCAGTGTTTTCGGACACAAGCTTATCAGACAAAACACAAGACCAATAAGCCACAGAAAGAATACTTAAGAACAGACATAGTGAGAGAATAAAAATGACAAAAAGATGCAAAGACAATTAAGATTGTTACGTTTCTTTTTGTGGCACGCGCGTAGGGCGCCAAAGTTATGTTACGTTGGCTCGTAGCCGTGCGTAACAAAAAGAAAATCAAAGAGGAAAAAAAAAGAAAGTGACCGGGCTCAATCGGAGAGTAGGGGGGGTATAATAATTAATTACAGCGGTTTATCATTTCCGATAAGTCGGAAAGCAATTTATTTATTAATAATACGATGCACTCGTTTAAGGAGTTAGCAAACATCAAATATAAAAATAGTAATTTGTAGAAATGCATTTATAAATTGAGGATAGCGTAAAAATGTTAAATTATGAAAAATGCACGTTACAAATTCCCCCTAGCAAAATAAAGACGTCGGGGTGAAAGAAAAAAAGAAAAACGACAGACAAGGAACCAAACAAAAAAAAAATTATCCGGTTCGAAGGACCAACACCAGTATAAGAGAAAGAACATTTTTCCAAAAGAAGACAAAGTCATCTATCGTAACCAACAATGACAGAATAGGTAAAGAAAGTATTAAGTAAACACCCAATGAGGATTAAAGGTTATAGCTACTTTCAAAATCGCCAAAAGACGGATGTCTCCAAAAAGGGACATTTCTGTTTTCCACCTCAAAGAAAAGTTTTGGCTTCCCGCGAAGAAACCAAAAGGAAAGAAAAAAACGAGGAAGAAAACTCGTAGCAAACCAACTAAACGACACAACTGTCAACCTCAAGTGTGCAGCAAAGAAAGAACCAAGACAGAGAAAAGGCAAACTAGTACACCATCTAGAATACTTCGAACTGAGGTAACACAGATTCGTATGAAACGATTACTCAAGCAGAGTATGGCTAACAGACCTACAGAAGCGACCAAGTCGAAATTCCTAAAGGAAAAGAAAATAGATCTGAAGCCTACCTCAAGGAATGTATGTAGCAAGCGACTATAATAGTCAATTAGTGAACAAATGGTAGAACTAGCCAGAAGAAAAAGTCACGGGATGGGCTAGCTACAAAAAGATGAATAGGAATACGAAATGGGCGCCAGTGTTTTCGGACACAAACTTATCAGAGAAAACACAAGACCAATAAGCCACAGAAAGAATACTTAAGAACAGACATAGTGAGAGAATAAAAATGACATAAAAAGATGCAAAGACAATTAAGATTAAGTTTAGGATTAAAATACAATAAACAGAGACAGATGAAAAATTAAGATAAAACATGTTGTAAGAAAGAACCAAAAATGTATTAGAATAGGTATGTAACGCAAATCGAAAAAAAGAAATCGGGCCGCTCGTTTATCGAGGCCCCCGTTTATCGGGCCCCACGTTTATCGGGCCCCACGTTGCCTTAATCGAGCCCCACGTTGGGCGCCAAATTTGTTACGTTTTTTTTTGTGGCAGGCGCGTTGGGCGCCAAAGTTATGTTACGTTGGCTCGTAGCCGTACGTAACAAAAAGAAAATCAAAGAGGAAAAAAAAGAAAGTAACCGGGCTCAATCGGAGAGTAGGGGGGGGTATAATAATTAATTACAGCGGTTTATCATTTCCGATAAGTCGGAAAGCAATTTATTTATTAATAATACGATGCACTCGTTTAAGGAGTTAGCAAACATCAAATATAAAAATAGTAATTTGTAGAAATGCATTTATAAATTGAGGATAGCGTAAAAATGTAAAATTATAAAGAATGCACGTTACAAGATTAAGTTTAGGATTAAAATACAATAAACGGACACAGATGAAAAATTAAGATAAAAAATGTTGTAAGAAAGAACCAAAAATGTATTAGAATAGGTATGTAACGCAAATCGAAAAAAAAAGAAATCGGGCCGCTACACTAAAAAAAATCCATTCCAAAAAGAAATCAAAGTTATAAAAAAAATGTAAAAAAGGAGATCAAGGGCAAACCCAAAAAATATCGGGCAGGAGAAGAAGAAAAAAAAATCGGGCAGAAGGGAAAAAAATCGAGCCCCACGTTGGGCACCAAATTTTTGTTACGTTTTTTTTTTCGTGGCAGCCACGTTGGGCGCCAAAGTTATGTTACGTTACGTAATTCGTGCGTAACACAAAGAAGATCAAAGAAAAAATGACCGGGCTCAATCGGAGAGTGGGGGGGGGGGGTGTAGAAAGCAGAACAACATACCATGTACGCGGTCGTAAGGAGTTAGTGATAATACCTTCAATAAAATTAATTAGTTAAGCAAACCTGACAAAAAGAAGAATAAGCATAGCAGCAATGAAACGTCTAAGTTATTCAGTACTTTGTAGAATGTAAATAAAAGAAACTGTTTAGATAAACTATATAATATAACAACGGTAAAAGCAATACAGAAAAATGTTTAGTACAAAGTGAGGTAATATTGGTGAGTAGCAGAAATGTTTCCTCACACACCAATTAAACATAAATCAGACAAAATGTTAAAAAAAATAAATAGGTAAGACACAATTGATATGAGTAATTCAGTAAATAAATAGGTAAGACACAATTGGTATGAGTAATTTAGTAGTATTGATTTTTCTTTCTTTCTTTTTTTTTGTTTTAACATAGCATGCAAGTCTATTGTAAAAGGTATCAGAACGACAAAGATATGGTAAAGCAACAGATAGATATTTAAAGTAATAACCAGCAGGAAATAGTTCAACTTACAAAAGTCCTTCAGCAACGCTTCCTTGCAACTGAAGTATAAGAAGCAACCTTTTTCTACTAAACCTGCTACAACTGTATCATCATTTGTTTTTGAAGCTCTCAAGCTTAGAACTGTATTTGGATAATCCACATTATGCACTACTCTGATAACAAAAGGACCATGAAAACTAGATCGCACACACTGTTCAAATATAAAAACACAAATCAACTAAAAAAACACAGTTAGTAAAGCAACGCGTATCACTAAATCAAAGTTCCGTAAAACGCACGTGCAGGTCGAGTACAACAAGTTCTACTACTTTTATTTACAACAGAAAAGCAACAAAAAAACAATTAGTAGAGTAACGCGCATTACTAAAATACGTCCGTCAATCAAACACGTTACATCTAAAAGCATACTTCCTTCAAAAGTAATCAGAACTACACTTTATACAGTTAAAATACAACGTTTATTTCACAAGTAAAACAACTAAAATCGTGCTTGTTAGTTACCAAGAACGAACTACAACTCTCCACTCTCATCTGTTTATTTAACTCGTTGTTGTACAACCGCTTATCGTCTCTTATCTAGACCCGTATATTCACATATTAATTACAGCGGTTTTATTTATTAATGATAAGTTGGAAAGTAATTTACGAGTATTCCAATTTACAATTAAACTATCTTTTAAAATAAATTCACGCGAGTCAAATTGCATACCAATCTGAAAACTAGGCGGAAGTATTTACTTTATACAAACAGCGATCCAAAAACGATGTATTTTAAGAATTGAGTAGAGCGTAAAATGTTCAAACTATAAAAATGCCCGTTACAAATTCCCCCCTAGCAAAATAAAGCCGTCGGGGTGAAAGAAAAAAAAGAGACAGACAAGGAACCAAACAAAAAAAATTTTATCCGGTTTGAAGGGCCAACACCAGTATAAGAGAAAGAACATTTTTCCAAAAGAAGACAAAGTTATCTATCGTAACCAACAATGACAGAATAGGTAAAGAAAGTATTAAGTAAACACCCAATGAGGATTAAAGGTTATAGCTACTTTCAAAATCGTCAAAAGACGGATTTCTCCAAAAAGGGACATTTCTGTTTTCCACCTCAAAGAAAAGTTTTGGCTTCCCGCGAAGAAACCAAAAGGAAAGAAGAAAACGAGGAAGAAAACTCGTAGCAAACCCACTAGACGACAAAACTGTCAACCTCAAGTGTGCAGCAAAGAAAGAACCAAGACGAAGAAAAGGGCAGAGGCAAACTAGTACACCATCTAGAATACTTCCAACTGAGGTAACACAGAGTCGTATGAAACGATTACTCAAGCAGAGTATGGCTAACAGACCTACAAAAGCGACTAAGTCGAAATTCCTAAAGGAAAAGAAATTGTACATCGTCCTTGCTAATTTTACCATTCCAACTGGGTTATGTTTCCGTCCTCAGATTCCTGGTCGCCTTTTAAAATTCATCTACAACACCATTCGTTTAAAAAGTTTCAGGGCTTCTCAGGAACGCATCTATGTATATCTAAATCTTGTTTTGTGGATCCAATCACGTTTACGAATAACATTTGATTATTAACACCCCCGAAAAATAGCACTGAAATTCATAATTCTTTCACGCTATACTCAAAACTGCATACTTTTGTTTATTCATTTATCGTTGCAAATTTGGATAATTGGTACAGTAATACTCGCAAATATAACTAGACTTTATTACCTTGTATCTTCTTTTCTAAGTGCACTAATGCATAATAACTTGTACCGTAGCACGTAAAGAGCAAACTGTTTTAAAGTATTCAATAATCACAAAATATAAGAGCAAACTGTTTAAAGTATTGAATCAAAATCGAAAATCTAAGAGAGCGAAACTGTTTAAAGTCCGGGTTTACATAATAGCTCGCCTGCACGTCGGATTTGTCCCGCGACGGCCAGTTTTTAGAATTTCGCATTCTCTGTTCCCCCTTTCGACGGCTCGGCACGCGGTTCTACAAAATTTGCACTTGCGCCAGTTGAAAATCTAAGAAATTTTCACACGTCTCGCCACGCTTCTGCGAATAACTAATTAATTTTGTATAGCAATTGTTGTGTTTTCACCTCTCATATCTGCATCTTATTTCCACCAATCGCAAACCCAGTGACGTTGCTCAAATCACGCCTTCTATTATCCGTGTCGCGGTTTTGCGCGTTTCATCCATCTCTTTCTAACCTGGCCTTAGTGGTGCAAATCGATATTCTCTATTATGAGCTATTTCAATCCACGTGGACTTGCGATGTGACTTACTTGAGTTAAATAACCCCGTATCTAGCCTTTCCGTTAATATAAGCTACGGTTTATCCGACCGTTTGCATTATACGCAGAATCTGCATGTTTATCAGCTCGAATTTATTAGAATTTGACATTTAAAAATACGCAGGTGTTCAATCGTACTACTTTAAGTAACACTTCTACGATTTGAATATTATCGGGTTTTTAAAAGCTTTTATGCATATTATATATTACTAATCGTTCAATTAATTCCAATTAAAATAATAATGAATGGCATTGACTTCTATCCTTTAATTTTTAGCGAATACTAATTAAATATTAATTATTATTTGTACACTTTGTTTAATACTCGTTACTTAAAAATTGAATTAATTAATATAAATTTCGCACGTAATTTCTATTTGTTTCTTTATACAGGGTAATTAAAATTATTTGATGTTGTTAATTAATTTTCTACCCTGGTCTAAATTTGAGTATTTTATATATTGCTTATTGCTACGATATCGCCGCCCCCGCCTGTTGTATGTAACGCTCAGTTGTCTGCTGCTCACCTCTTCTCTGTGCCTTTTTTAGTAATATCTAAAATAGCTTTACAATGCAATTAAATTTTTGTCCTAACTAACTCAGTGATACCCTGCACAGAGTGAACAAAGATATGAAAACAGAGAATATTTACCCCTCCAACACTTCATATGTCCGAGTAAGACCAACGAAATTCATCAAAATTTGTATAATAAGCAAAGAAAATATACAATTCATAACTCTACGTCCTTTGTAATATTATTTGCTATTTAAAAAACTTTTGATTTAAAATTAATATAAATATTCCTATTAAATTTGTTCATTACCAAAATTATAACCCATTTTAAGCAACTAAAGCCAGCAAAGCTTTTTAATTTTTACCTTGAATGTTTCGTTGAACGTTCGAAGAACTATTCCATTTTTAAGACGTGCTTTTATATACCAACCAAAGTTTTGTTGACCCTTTACAAAAATTATCTAAAATACATGTAAGTTTCAAATATTCAAAATATGATTTATACTATAAATTGTAAAATAAATTCTAACCTGGTGTTCCTTCCATTGGTTCCCACACGAACTTCCTGATTCAAATCGGTTGCTAGTTTAGTGGTTTCCAAGTTGATGACCCGCAGCTTGGTATTTACCCCCAGTACTTCGTTTTTCAGCAACTGGTAGTCGTTTGTACAATGTTTTGTACCAATACTGTACTTGGAATATTATGTAATTTATTGTATAGAGTTTTATCCCAGTAATTTGGATACTTAGTGGTTACTTCGTGATTTACTTGATTATTTAGTTTAATGTCCTTCTTATTTCTTTGTTTAGTTAATTCTTTATTGCCGTTTCTTAGTTAATTCCTTAGTTCATTGCTTAATTAGTTACTTGGTTTATTTCTTAGTTAGTTCCTTAGTGCCCTAAGTTAATAAATAGTAAAGATTATGTTTATATTAATTAAATTTAGACTTACGTTTTTATATTAATGGCAGAGTTTTATTCATACGTATTCAACGCGCACTTTTACTGTGTACTTAACTTGAATTCTTTAATTTGTGTTATTTTATTTTATGCCACTTCTAACTTCACTCAAATTCAGTTTTTCGTATTAAATTAGTTTCAACTGCCACAGACGCGCGTCGTTTATGGAATGATTGAATCCTATAGGTTTAGATTCATTATATAGACAAAGTCGTCCCTCCTATTTATTTTTACCTAATGGGTTTTACTCGGCGTAGCATGCTTATTCAGACGCTCTAAAAGTCGCGTATCTAGCACTCTCGGAGCTTTATATTATGGAATTTGCCAACAAATGGTTTATCATTTACCTTTAACTTGCAGGTACCCCTAATTTAGTCTCCATATTTTGTTTACTTAAGTTGAGTTTTATAAAAATGTGACAATTTCCACATTTCTTATATCAGGTACGCCTTTGCCTCAATATCTAATGCTTATCGCGTTATTGACCTCCATTCCTCACGCAAATGCGTCGAGTTTGAAAGAGATTTCATTTCTCGTTTGTTTTACTTTAGATATGCCTAATTTGTATTTATTTAAGTTTATGAATGTTTTAAGTGTTTTAAAATGAATTGCGTTGCGCCTGGAATTATTTATTTTACTAAATGTGGTTAAGTTATCATAAAATAAGCTTTCTTTTATCAACTGTGGCTAATTATTGATTTTATACAGGGTGCCTTGTATTTGCTTTATGCATAATAAACGACTTATGCACCTTTTAAGATTTAATTGTCTAGTTTTCTTGATTTTTATGATGTTCACATGAAGCATATCCTCCTGTGACCTTATATACCCTTAAAAATCTTATTATCATAGCAATATATATATGTATGTATATACATATATATAGTGGTGGTAAGGCCGCGTTGAGAGCGTCGCTGAAGGAATGATATGAAAATGACCTCACGTTGTTGCGCCACTAAAAAAGTGCTGTGAAAATGCCTCGCGTTGGGCGCGTTACTGAAAGAGTGATATAAAAATGGCTGCACGTTGTGGTGCCGCTAAATGAGTGCTGTGACAACACCTCGCTTTGGGAGCCACTAAAAGAGTGCTGTGGTAAGGCCGCGTTGAGAGCACCGCTAAAAGAGGGCTGTGCCAAAGCCTCGCTTTGAGGCGTTACGAAAAGGGTATTGTGAAATAGATAGTTGTGGTTTGTAAACTTGAAATTGTTCACTTACCTTCGTTTTTAACTTTGCTTGGCTAGCTCAATGGAATTCACGGAGTTTTAAAATGAAATAAAACGCAGTAATATCACAAAGCATTTATACAATATGAATTACTTTCTTTCATACAAAAGCATTTACAACATCGTTTCATTCAAACATAAAATAATTTCTAAGAAGTACTTGATAAAAAAAATACTGTTTCTTACCTTATTTTGAATTTACAGAATTAAACGTATTCGTTTGAGGTTCGTTTACCTGGTTATAAATTATTTCCACGCTTGTAAGATTTGTTTTGGCCAAAAAATTCTTGACATATAATCTATTAAAAGGTCAGAGTATTTCGAACTCTGAACACAAACTCCTGGTAAAAAAAATTCCTCATACAAAAAAAAATTATTATAACTATCTTAAACTAGATCCAAATACTCTAATATCAGTTAAAAATCAATCTAAAGGTGATACTTACAGAATCCACATAAACGCTCCTCTTAATTAAAAATCTTCTTATTTTAAATTGATCTCCAAATCAGCTTGCAAGATTCTCCATAAAAGAATTCTCATTTCAAACAGCAATTACCAAAGAATTTTTGGTTAAATTTTTCCTTCGATTATTTTATTAAAATAGCTTTATATTGAGGAATTTTGCCTTTTCATCACAAATAAATTCCATTTTCCTTTATAAGTTACGTTTAAAACATCGCTTATTTATTCATTACAACCTCGCAACTTGGTTAAATTACAGTATGTTTACTACATTCTCAAATACTTTAGCAACAGCTTGCGGTTAAAATAATATTTTGTGTTTGCATGAATGAAATCTAATCGATAAATGACTCCTCGAATAAATAAACGCTTCTTTTATATACAAATTTATCTGTTTCCAGAAGCTTACTAGAAAAATGTGGAACATAATGATGTAAGGTTTTTCCGAAAATATAATTAGCGTCTGTGATTACAGCATCTATCACCTTGTTATCTGGTTCCAATTATCCGTGAGACGTTCTATCTGTTCTTGTCCCACATATACTATTATTGCAGCGTCGCATACTAATGCAAAAGACAATCGATTATTTATCGGTTATTCCAAGAAGTTTACGGTTTATTTTCAATGTTCAAGCTGCTTCCAGGAAGAAAATGTGTACTTATTAATGAGTTATACGAATTTGACGTATTTTTCAATACCGATGGCTCATTTTCTTATATTCTAGAGAATTCTTTATTTAGAATAAATTGCAATATCCACGGGGTAATTAATTTAAACTTTAATTGGTTTTTAATGCAAAAGGGGTTGCGTTTTATAGAAATATTAGCTTTCGTTTCAGTACACAAAATTATTTATTAATTTTGAGATTTTTAAATACACATTGATAATTAAAAAATAAATGAATTTGTATTTATTTTAAAACGATTGATTTTTATGCTCGCATTTAAATGCGCTTTACGGTATCTTACAATTTACATATACAACTTACGTTGCTTGCTATTTATTTACAATATGCTTATATCATACAGGGTGATTATTTATACACGAGCAATTTACATTTTTGCATTGTATATCAATGAATAATTCTATTATATTTTGGTCAAATTTATTTTTAGAAATAAGGTTTCAATGATCTCTCATGACCCCTTATCCCGTCATTATATATGGGGAGATTGCGAGTTTGTTGTTACTTTGTTCCTTGTAGGATATCGCTGAGTACAAGAATACAACTAAGGGTTTTGAATATTGGCTGCATAAAAGCTAATTTACACCACTTGCAACTGGTCAAATACTGTACCATGGATGTCATATTAACTTGTTTATATTTTCGGTGTGGCCAAGTAACCATTCCATCAAATGATCGCGGTATTTTTTTCGCAAAATACTTTAAACCGACCAGGACTTGTTCAATGTATATGAAACTCCAAGTATAAATATGTTATAAATTCTCAACAACTAGCTTTTAAGTAAAAGGACATTGCTTTAGCATAGTTCAGATAAAGTTGCAAATGCATCTAACTCATGTACTGCGTGGTCTATGAACATTGTTAACGAAACGCATTTACTCAACTTTAGATATTGCAATATGAAAGCAATCAGCTACTGACTTGGGAGTTTAATCTTGGTACATATGATGGTGTTTTGGTCATGTGACTGTAAAAACTATAATATGAACCCTTAATAATTATTAAGAACCATGTTGAAATTCCAATTTAAAATACTAATATGTATCTACTTTAGTTTTAGATGTCATCTAGACGTACCAAGACGATCCAGCAACATTACGTGTTCATCGTCAGATAGTTCATACTTGGAAAGACGAGGCTCGTCAGTAATTTTAGGTCTTCCAGCAACTCCAGCGCACAAATCTTGCGGACGTAGACGTCAGTCATCGCCCCATCCCGAACAATATGATTTTTACTATCCAATTGATATCAGGGTAATACAACCAACACCAGGAGGTTCTCCTTGTGGAAGTGATCGCGCACTTTATGACAATATACCATTTAAACATCCAACTCCAACACGAAGAGCGCCTCTCGCGTCTATTAGTAGTTGCAATAGCTCAATAAGGGCCGACTATCCCGACTTTGAAACGCAATCGTTTGCATCGGATTCTGTGTTTCATGAAGATGACTGTTGCGACACAGATGATGAAATAGATCCGTTTTCAACAGATAGTGAAAACAGTGAATGTGATGAAAACTTGTGGTATAGGCGATATAAAAGGACCAGTTTAAAAAGTAGGCGAATTAGCGAACAAATTCCTGTTATAAAAGAAAGAGTAGGTGAAGAATGTAAAGCAAGCGGAAGTGAAATTAGGGTGTGTGTAAGTGAACACGACCTACAAAGTACTAAAGAAACATCGCGAATAAAGGGGAAAAGTCTGAGTCTTGATGTTGATACAAGTGGTCCAAGTGTACAGTTGCATGCATTGACACATGCAGAACGACCTCCTTATCCTCTTCCATTAGAAAGATCTTCTGATACTTTAGTTGCAAGTGGCAATGAGTCAAGTGTAACTTTACCAACTCTTCCGCTAGTAGAACGTACGTCTACACCAAATTTATCAAAAAAAGAAGGCTCGTGGTCTCAAGAAACTTTATTTTAATTTAATCTGTAGGTTTTATTATTAAACATATCGTGGTAAAATATTTTTCTACAACTAAGAAGTTTTCTAAAATTGATTTCGTTCTGCTGTTTCTATTTAACTTTTTTTATACGACAAGAATACAGAGACTACTGGTAGTGTGTGTTACCATATTCCTTTTAGTTTATGTGTCTTGCTGTTAAATTATTGAAAAATAATCTTAAACAGCTGTTAAAGAATTAGGGTTGATGTTAAATGTCTAGTTCAGAAATGCTTGACAGTGTAACAAAATGAATGTAAAATACGCCTTTTACATTTATAGTTATATATTTTCTGTTATTTGTATAAATATTGTTACGCATTAAGAAGAAATAAATGTGATTATTTGTTAGAATAAATTGGTAAAATTAAAATGTTGACTATTTCTTTAGCATTTCCCGTAGTTTATTACTTAATTTTTAAAAACAAACCTTTTCTCTAACTATTACCAGATTTTTATCTAGCTTTCATTTTTTGTATGTTGTAAACGTGTACCCTTAATGATAGACCAAGTGCTTTTATAAATTATTAACCTTCGTACAACAAAGCACACTTTTTAAATGACTGGCAATCTCTAACATTTTTGATGCGTTCCTACTTGCCTACTAAATACACCACACTCCCTTACTTACATTAAGGCACAAGTTACATAATAAGCAAGATATGTCATTAGATAGGCTATGAACTTAATTTAACAGTCGGCTTCTTAACTCATTAAGGTCTCCTCAGAGCTGGCAAGGGGATTTTTATAGGTGATTTGATGTAATGTTTTACCCGCTTGGTCAGAGGGCGAACCAGGTCGGTTTGTATTATCTACAGTAACATCTGCCTCAGCCAAGATCGGTGGTTGGTAACTGATAGATGAGCTACCCGCCTAGAGTAATGACAGAGTCTCTACCGTTCGACATTTGTTTCATTTCAGATTGTCAATATCTTCATGTTTGTACACCATTACAAGATAAGTGAATAGCTTAATCGTTTGGTTATTTTTCCGGGTTCCCAGATATTGTTTAACTTCTAAATTGATACAGCTTCTCTATCGATATAATAATAATTTCCTTTGCAATCGAGCAAAGTCTTCTGTTTCCCTAATTGAACTCTTTTCTGGTTTCAAAATACTTATTTTAGTTCTTGGAAGTCTTCTCTAGATTTCGTCAGCAGGAGATAGCCTAGTAGTAGTATGGGTATACCGATAATTGAAGCATGTAAGTTCTAAACCAGGCATGTGCTAAAACCGTGTTGTTGAGTTATTGCAAAAAAACTGAACAATTTTGTAATTATTATTGGAAAAAATATATATTGTCATTACTGTAAGTAAAGAAAGCACACAAATTGAATTGCAAAAGGATAGTTACCATAGAAACTGAGACAAACAATTTTAAGGCAAGAGTAATATAACAGGGCTGGGTGCCATATGTTTTGTTATATAAACCATGTATGTAATACATACGTTGGTGCAGCATCTATATGCCAGTAAAAAAAACACTAAGGAGTAAAAACAGTAATAAACGGTACATAATATTACGTTATATTGAAATAGTACAAAGTTCCTAATTAACGATCAAGTCTAAATAAAACTACTTGTTTTCTGTCCGATTTTCAAGTTCATTAAACGTTTGTTTAAGATGAACAATACCATTTTCTCCTTTCTTTATTCGCAGCCAAAATACTTAACTAATTTGAAGTTTTTTGCATTAACAAGTTTTTCTGCTGACCCGTCAAAGCCAAAAAATCAACCGCTGAGGATGAAAGTTTTAAAAGGTCTTTTTTCTATTAACGCAAAGTCGCAGTCTGGAGCAAAAAAACTGTGTCGAATTTGAAGAAATTTATGATCTATCTGTTCATACAGACCCAACAAGGAACAAGTATAGAAACACAAGCATTCGATTTTTATCGGCCCTACACAGTTATCGCTCCAAATGATTAATATTTTTTATCAGTTAAGTTTGTTATTCGCTATTTAGGGCATAAAGAAGAGCAGACGCCAATTCATTGCCTATTCTAGATGCTTCACCTTCTTGACACAAAAAACATGATTCCAACTAATGTATCATGAACGTGAATGCCACAGTTGTAACACTCCAACTGTATTAAGTAGTACATTATTGAGTGCGTCAAAAAAGGAAGTTGGAAAACTTTTTGAAGATCCATGGTGATTGTGCGTGTTGTGTTGCTTAGAAGAGCTGCTTGAATAAAAACTTTCATTTTGGCAAACGCTTTTTCCGCAATTTAAGGAGCAGCTTGGCCCGATAAGATTCAGCTCTATTACCACTGTTTATTTGAATTTGTGGTCAATCATACTTTTTACCAGTATTTACTCGTGGTTTTCTAAAATTGTAATGGGTGAAATCTCTATAAAAAATTTTGAAGCATAAGTTGTAGGTGACACTGCTGCTGGGATGCAGTTCGTGAAATGCTATCCAAATACTCTGTAAATTTAAATCACAATTAAGATATTGCTTGTCACCTGACTTTTGTCTGGTATAATGATTTACTTTTGTTCGAATATAGTTAATGTGTGGAACTAACAACCTTCTGTCGGTATCAGTAAATTTAAAATGGGTTCGAGCCCCTCGTTTGTCCATGTATGTGCTAGATCCCTCTTTCTTTGTCTTTATCATACTAGTCACTTAATTTTTTATAACAGAAAAAATATTCATAAAAGTATTTCTACATACACTTACATGTTTACCAGATCCAGGACAGTATAACTTACGGTACACTGACGTTGACTTGAAAATGTATCATCATAACGACCATGACGTCTTTACAGGTATAGTCCATTCGTTTTAGCTTTAGGATGACGTCACAACTGAATAAAATGCTTTATTGCCAATGTTAGCTTAAATTAAAATATATTTAACAAAATATATAGAAATATTCCTATTGGTAAGAAGAATTGGTGGCAACACTATACAGAACTGCCAACCATCAAGCGCAAATTTAGGTATTTGTTTGCATGCAGTTGTCAACCTTTCATTACTACATTTGACGCCATCCTAAAGTTAAATTGAATAGACTCTGGAACTACAATCAGGCCAAGTAAATATACTTTTGTTGCACTTCGTTGTCCACCGAATAATAGTGTTCAAACAAAGACTGCTTTACATCAATGATAAGTTCCTTGTATTGGAACTTACAGCAACATGTCTATAAGTATACAATTTCATAAATCAACATCAATCATAACAATAACAACTTTATTACCTGTAGCAGGCATAATCTTTTTATTGTGAGCAGAGTATTGCCAGAGGATCACCTCATACACTTCTTGTGTTGAATATTCTTAAACCAGCCACGTCTTTTCTTATGTGAACTACCCTCAAGGTTTGCAATATCATCTGACATTATTATAAGGAATACAAAACACTCAACACACGAGTCATCAACTCAGTACCACACATGAGTAACATTAATGCTATAGCAAGCACATAGCTGATTTAGAACTTCTGAAAGGGAAGGATGTACACGAATCGCTATCTTTGAGTAACTATTTTCAAATGGTTTGGTACATAGCTGCTTACGGTGCATATTGGCGATGGAACACAGATTACTTTGCCTAATATAACTAAAAAATGAAAAATATGGCACATACCCGGTATAGAACTAACTTGCTTCAATTTAACATAAAATTATCAACAATATGTTGTTATAAGTCTTTTCGAATCTTAACGTCCTGCGTAGAAATTCCAAATAATAGTGGCAACCTAAAGACCAAAGTAAGAATATGGTTGTGGACAAAAAGATTTGTAGGCATTTTATAACTTTTAAAAAATTTTCTGTTTCGTAACTTCTGCTAAGTATAGAAAAAACATATGACGAAATCACTAATTTAAATTATCGCCATAGCAGCAGTTTCTTTCCGAATTCTTAACTTACCGTCGAGTCGATACTGCGTATTCTAGACACTTTAAATTTGACATTTACGAATCCTGCCTTTTTCTTTGTGTTTTGTGTATTTTATTTAGCTTCACTTTGTTGAAAGTTATTATAAAGCACTTTTGCAAGACTACGCTTCGAATACGCCTTATTTTCTATGTATTCGTCATAGATTAGGTATTTATTAACAAATTTATAACTTGACATTATATTAAAGGTTATGTAAGGGAATAGTGAGGTTTTTAGGTTGAACAGAAAACACTGTGTTACATCCTTTTCTAAACATTTTTCACTTCCTCCATTGTTCATCCCAGTGTCCCTGAGATTTTAAAACAGCTATAAAAATCTAAGGTAATATAAAGTAGTCGTACTCTCGGCCGTTGTACTGCTATCCACTACACCCATCGAATACAGTTCGAAAGCTGTGGATGCAAGGGAACGCTAAGCTAAGTGTACATCCCAAAAATCACCTTTAAGGCAACAATTCAAACACACATTGCATAAACGCGCTAACTAAAATTTCCCTTTTATAGAACCCTTTCTGACAAGTCTCTATTTATTTGACTTTGCTACTACTGTACCACACTAACTAACTTATTAAATACTACATATTGTAGTCGTGGATTCAACATACTCACACCTGAAAAACGTTTTTTAACAAACAACTAGAAAACAATATCACCTAAGTAAATTAAGATAGTGAATAAAGTTTATGTTAACCTTGGTACTTTATAGAAGGTTATGAAATCCTACAACCGCGCATGCTCTACACGATAGGTATCACTGCTCTGTTTTAAGATACTCCCGCAAGTACTAGATTGTTCTTCACTTTTTCCTTAGTACACTTTTTTCTTTTTGTCTATCAGACTTATTACAACAAGTTGATCATCAGTCCTAACTGATTCAAAACGATACCCTTTATACACCTCTTAGGAAGATGTCGTGTATAGTCCGAACGTGAAGTAACCTAATTCGCCTATCTATACTAGCTATTAATTCTTCAACACGTCCCAATGGACATTCTATTCGTTTAGAATTGTCATTGCCAATTAGGACTGTATCACCCACATTTACCAGTAGATCGCTTTTACATTTATTCTTTTTTTAGAATAGCTTCAACTGTCCTATTCTAACCGAAAGCATCTACGCAATTTTCTTCTAAAAGCACTTTGGAAGTATTACAAAATATATGAAAGGTTATTCCTTGGAAGCGACCACCATCAATCGAAATCCAACGAGGAATACTTATTTCATATAAAACTGTAGTTCCTTAAGCCACCATTTAAAGAGTACAGCTACCTCATCAATACAGGTGTGTCCCACGAAACTTTCTCTAGCTACAACTTCTGCAGTAACTGTTAGGGCACCAATGTGGTTGGTAAGGTAAAACCCGTGGGATCAAATACCGATAGTAGCCACCGTTTAGACATCACCAGGTCGTCTACATATTGCAGTTTAAGATTTTCACTTATGCTAACAAAGCAGAGAAACTGTGGTCATCAGTTACTGCATCTCTGGAAAACTTCTACCTTCTAAATTCAATTTCCTTTCTGTCAGAACCAAAGGAGATTCGCGAATACATTTGTTTAAGCGGGGAATATCTCTTACACTGGCAACGCAATTAACGACATAAAAATTCTTAGATAACTTTCAGCTCCTGGAAAAAAGGGATATTTTAAACATTTCAAAAGATGATATTCCATGGTAGTGCCAAGCAAAAAAGAGCTACAGTTAACGCCAAATATGCCTTGATTATGTTAATATTCAAAATCCTCACCTGATTAAACTTTCAACAGAAACGTTAAGAAATTACAATCACTTTCATATACAGATGCGTCAAAAACCGGTCGCACAGCAGTTGTAGAACCCTCCTTCAACACCTGCCGATGTGGTAAGAAGTGATCTCCACTAATTTCGTTGGGATGAAGGATTCCCAGTCTTTGAACACTGCGTCATACCGTGCAAAGACACTATTCCTTGTCAATTTACTAACAGCAACATCCAGTCTTTTCTTAGCGATAATATTATTAGTCGGCAACGAAAAATGGCAGTCTATCCACGGCAATATTACCTGATATCGACCTTCAGTATCAACCGCGACATTCTACTTAAAAAATTGTTTACTCACCATCGTAATTTTCCCTTAGCTTAATTTCGTAACAGGATATTGAATTACCAAACTACTAATTGCCAGCAGTCCGTGATTAAATGTAGATTAAACAGAGACAAAATAGATGAGGTTGATTAGTTAGTTTTGTGCTCTCGGCTTGATATGTGCCTATTATCGTCCAACCTAGATACGTTTCTATTGTCAATAACCCGCATTTTAACCAAAGTACCAGTATACAAGGTGGTTGCGACATCAGCATCCAGAAGAAGTTCGATCGGACTTTGCTTGTTTACATCAGAAATATTAATTTTTAGCTTTATCAGTTCCTGCATCCATGGGTCATAAAAAATCAAACGAACTTCATTACAAATGAAAGACTGGTTTGACATTTCAAAAGTTCCGCCATAAGTGTGGTGCACGACAGTCAGATAGTAACATGATTGATGTATTATAGACTCACTATCTCCGATGAGACCATGTATTACCTTCTCATTTCGTTTAACCTTTAAGTCCAGTTATAACGCCGAGGTTTTCAGAAGTACGTTTTCTGAGACTCGCTATCAATTAAAGCATTTACAATTTTTGTTCCTGTTATTGCTTTTAGTGTAACTAACAGGGTTTGCAAAAACATTCGTATCATTATGGGTTGTAAGAACCTGATCCGTATAGGTTACTCAACAGTTTTTTTAACATCGATACAAGACGTAGTAGGGGTTGAACCAAGATATTTAAAGAACTTGTGACGGACTACACAGATTTTATTTTTGCCGGCTTCTAATATATCTCCTAGAAGTATGACCTACCTTTAAGCAACAAAAACGAACCCTTATTTTGTGAAAAATTACCTTCTTTTCCTCTAGTTACATTTTCCGAGTCTTGTAACACGTAAAACTTGCATGAGTTTCGTTACAAAATATAGATTTATCATCACTAGTATTCAATAAATCCATTGTTGTTGGTACCTTGATTTACCCAGTTTTCTTTCTATATTGTTCATCCGACGAATTTACAAATGTACTAGCGACATTGTGATGCAATCCAAAGCTAAAGAAATTTTCTGCTCGTTTTCGAATTCAACACGCAAAAAATTGATGATTTTTAAGCCTAAACGCTTTCGACCAGTTGTCGTGCCCTACTTCCTGCAACCGTAGCCTGAATAAGATATTCAATTTTGTCACTTCCATCGATGTCAACATCTTTATCAATTTTCTTAAATTGTGACCAAAATGTCAAGAAAACTTTTATATCACCACCAAACGTTTAAATTCTATATATGGAAGTTTAAATTTACGTTTTGGTAAAGATGCATCCTCAATACCAATACTGGATGAACTCACACGTCCATTTGAAAGTTTTTCACCCGTGCTTTTGGCAAGGATCTTTTCGCATTGTAAATTCAATTCTATAAACCTTTGAATGTAAACGTTGCAACTTTCTAACTCATTTCATAGTTGCTCCTTAAAACTTTAAACTAGTATATATATTCTTATGCTCGCCCCCCGCCTTTTTATTTATTTAATTATTTAATTTTATATAATATGCAAATATTTACTTTATATTTTGTGCTTTATCTACGTTTGGTCGGTCTATCAAAACAAAACTGTATTAATATGCCTCGACTATTTGAAACTCGCCTTCCCAGGGTATCCACCTACTTACCGTGGGTTCAGTGGTAAGTAGATGTGCAATGCACCAACCAAACAGCACTACCTTTATTTTGTACCTGTGATCTTTTACTGGTATATGCCAAATTTTTATATACAGATCCACGTAGCTTTTTGTGCCAAATTAATTAATATTACCAATTTATGACTTTGACGTTCAAAACACACAGTACTCACCTATTTTACACTTCGCCGTCGGCCTCTATGAAAACTGGCTCAAAATCTCACTCGCCGTATGCGTCTTTACAATGCGTGGCACTATCACTATGAAAGATCTGCTGTCCAGATTCCAGGTTTCTTTAAATTAATTTTGCTATCCCCAAATCTAAAATAAATATGACCAAATTTAGAATTTTGACTACCTTTTAATTTTACTTCCCCTGCGCTAATTTTCCTAATGTTGAATCTTCGTTACTCGTACTAATCCTCCTGTTACTCCAATGCTTTCCTTTTTCAAATCTGCTCGTTCCAATTCACTGCTTTCTTCTTAAGTCCACTCTTTCCAATTCACTGCTATCCTCTAATTACCATTCAATACCATTCTATCCATAATACCATATCCAAATCTATTCCATTAATATCGCCTTCAGTTTCATAAATCCCATTCAATGCCTTTCTGCCTTTATCAATCTCGTTCCAATATCCAACTATTTATTCCGCCTTTTTCAATCTCACTAATCCACTCTTATCACTTTATTACTTCGTCGTTACTATTATTTAATTATTTCTCTCGCTTATCAGTACTCTTTTGGATATCAATTAAACTCGTAAACTTTTCAAAAACATTTATTAACTCTTTATATTCAAAATATAGCGCAGTTTACAAAAATACGTCTTACTACCCAAAATATTTAAAATCGACTCCTTGTTTATCTTTTCCTAGGTGATTATTACAATTAAAATATGCCTACTCTTTAATACATTTTATACAAATTCCATCCAATAAAATCGTCCCAACAAGTTCGTGTCACTAATACCTTATAATCTTTCTTTTACACTTTCCTTTTCATATATAAATGTTCAATCATTGGTCCCTAATATCGCACAACCCTTCAATCATATTTGACAATACTTTTACTTATAATTTTGATATTACATGTTTGTCCAAAGGTTGATTCTACTAAATTAAATGCCGAAATGTTACACGTATAAACCTGGATCTGTGTGGTTAATAGTGTACTTCTACAGACGCATCCGGTTTCTCGATTAGCAAATGTACATTCTATGGCTCATTAATATACAACTCAGTGTAAATCCTTGAATACTGTGCTTTATCACGTCATCAAGTCATTGTTTTTTACGTCTTGGCACTTATACTTTGACTATTATACTCCAAATACTTTAACATTTGTAAAGTTCGGCAAAACATGAAATTTTCAGTTACGGGATCTGATATTTGGCTTTCTTTGGCATACACTACCTTCATATAAATAACCTTTATAACCTTTTTCTCTTACTAACACTTCAATATATATATATATATATATATATATATATATATATACAATACAATACAAAAAAAACGTTGTAAACAACCTTGTCGATCACGCCATCCAATTATCACACGGTAAATATAGACCAAAAAATTTGAAAAAAATAAAAACCGTATTAAAAAATAACGCCTACCCAAAACAATTCTTTGAGCCATTAATTAAAAATAAAATCCACAACATATACAATAATACAGATAATACGAACAAACTCAGTCAATGTGAATCAATAGTTGGAATAGAATACATACCTGGTTTGTCCGAAAGAATTAAAAAATGTTTAAGAAGTCATAATATCCATATTGCCCACAAACCAAATAATTTTACTAAAACATTTTTTACCAACCTAAAACCACAAATAGAAAATAAGAACAAAACACATACGATCTATAAAATCAACTGTCTTGGCTGTAGGGGATGTTATATAGGAAATTCAAAACAATACCTTCCTAAAAGAATATACGAACACAAATACTCAATCCAAACAAATAATAAAAAATGCACAGCACTTGCTAACCATGCAATAGAAACATCACACAATTTCGATTTTAAGAATGTTGTGGTTTTAGGTACTGAAACAAACGACAATAAAAGAAATATTTTAGAAACCATTCACATACAACGCGACAGACACTCCGTAAATTCCAAGTCGGACCATGAACAATTCACTAACATTTACTACAGACTAATACAAAATAAATAGTAACCTGTGGCACCTCAATAAGAATACGCTTTTAAGTAATTCACATTTCTCATACTACAATTTACTCCAATAGTATACATATTTTAAATTATCAACACTAACAGATTATTTGTTCTAACCAGTTAACCTAATCTAGTTATTCAGTATAACATTTCTAAACCTTTACGACGTACAATAGTTATAATGTATCTGTTATTTATTTAAAAATGTTTAGTGCAAGTATATGTTTATAGTGTATAATTTTATAGTATTTATAACAATGTAATTTTTAGCTGCTATTTTGAAAATGGTTATTTGGAACCGAAACGCGTAAAGCATGAAAATATATGAAAACCAATGAAAACAAATTGAGTTGTTTTGCTTATACCTGACCATTTTCCAGGAACATTCATTACTATATATATATATTGTACACCACCCCCCTTTTATTTTACTCTATTTTCGTCGTCGCGCGCCCCTTCTTATAAATTTCAATGCTTTTTTTTTTAATGTGCAAACACCTATTGCACGCCCCGTACTTTTGCAACGTTTGGTTGGTTATTTAATCCAAAATTGTTATTAAAATGCCTCGACTATTTGAAACTCTTTATTCTCAGGGTGTACACCTACTTACCGTGGGTTCAGTGGTAAGTAGATGTGCAATGCCCAACCAAACTGCACTCTCTTTTGTTTTAGTACTAATTTTTAAATCTAGTTTTGTATATGCCAAATTTTTATGATCAACGTTGCCTTGTGCCAGATTAATTTAATACCACAAATTTATGACTTTTGACGTTATAAGATATTTCACAGCACTCACCTGGATTATACTTTGTTTCCGGCCTCGTTTACTGCTGGCTCAAAATCCTCGTCGCCGTATGCGCCTTTACACGGTTGCACTATCCTTTTGAATTTCCGTCTCGCCTCCAGGTATCTTTCTTTAATTTTAGTTGCTCCCAATATCTGAAATAAATGACCCGAATTTTAGAATTTAGAATACCCGTTTATTTTACTTCCCATGCGCTAATTCTTCCGTCGTAGTTTCTGCGTTGACTCTTCCACTTCCAATTACTGCTCTTACGTGTTCTCCTAATTTCGCTCCTCTTGTTCCAAATTAATCCGTCCGCCTTTAATCCGTACTCAATCCAAATCTATCGTCGTCCTATTCAAAATCACTCAATGCCCCGCTACATATACATCCATATCAAAACCAATCTTCGTCCCTGTTTATAACCACTTAATGCCCTGCTACCTATAAATCTATATCCAAATCGATCCCAAATATTCTTCCTTCTTACAATTCCAATCCGATGCCTTCTGCCTTTATCAATATCGTTCCAAATCTATCTTACTATTCGTCGCTTCGCCGTCGCACTAATATCAATCTTTACTCTTCCTTGTCGTCGCTATTACTTATTTATGTACCGCTGCTGCTCTTTACCCTTCTTTAATAATCAAACTATTTCAAAATCAAACACGTTTATTAATCTTCAAAATATTTACACAAATTAGCGCAGTTCTTTAAAATACGTCTTTATACCAAAAATATTCAAAATAAACCCCCTTGTTTACTTTCCAAGGTGATAATTACAACATTACTTGCCTACTACATTACAAATTACATAAACTAAAACCGTCCAATAATATTTAAACACTAAGTTTGTGTTGCACATACCATAAATTATGTCCTTTTACACTTTCGTAGTTTTCACATAATATTCTAGTATTGGTTCTAAATATTTTACAATCCTTCAATCACATTTGACAATGTTATTACTTATAATTTTGAAATTACATATTCGTCCAAAAGTTGATTCTAATTAAACAAAAGCCAAAATAAATCACACATGACCCTGGATCGGCGCGGTTGATAGTGGACATCCATAGACGCATCCGGTTTTCGGATGGCAAATGTACTTTCAATGGCCTATTAAATTCTAACTCAGTATAAACCCTTGAGCACTGTATATTTTATCACGTCATCAAGTCATTTTAATTTACCTCTTGGTACTTACATTTCAACTACCCTTTTGAATACTTTAGCATATGTAAAGTACGGCAAACATACATTTTTAAATTATGTGATCAGATATATGGATCATTTTACTTGGCATACACTACCTTCTACTAAACAACCCTTAGAACCCTTGGTAGCTCCCTCTGACACTACAATATATATATATATATATATATATATTACTCATATTTTGACCAGGGTAGAAAATTAAATAATCACATCAAATAATTTTAATCACCGTGTAGAAGCTTTGGGAAGAGATACATAACTCGCGTTATTAAATAAAAGCGTGAAGCATAAAAATTCATTCGTTTCATTAAAAATAAGAGATTTAAATCATGTACAAGACGCTTTATATCAAAAGAAGCAGTATTAAAAAGCTCTACGTATAATTTAATTATTCCTAGTAAAGAAACAAATAGAAATTACGTGCAAAATTTATATTAATTAACTCTATTTTAAGTAACCGGTATTAAACAAAACGTACAGATAATAATTAATATTTAGTTAGGATTCACTAAAATTTAAAGAGTATTAATTTTAATTGAAGTTAATTGAACCGTTAGTAACATATAATATCTATAAAAACTTGTAAAAACCCAATAAAATAAAGCTCTGAGAATTACTATTATGTTTGAACACCTGCGTAGTTTAAATGTCACGTACGGCAAAAATGTTGCAGATAATTAATGGGTACAGAGAATCTTGGAGAAACCGTCGCATAATAGTTACGAGAAATGCTAAAGGTGGGATATTTCACAGTCCACATGGACTAAAATAATCGATAATAAAGAATATCAAGTTGCATCAATAAGAACAGGGTAGATAGAGACAGATAATATGCGCAAGACCGCGACACATATAGTAAAAGGCGTGAGTAGAGCAACGTCATGGGGTTGCGATTGGTTGAAAGTAAAGGCAAAATTTGAGAGGTAAAATAACATTTCTGTAGAAAATCAATTAGTTATTTCCAGACGTTTCGTGCCGTGTCGAAATTTCTGAGATTCAACTGGGGCGAGTACAAAATTCGTAAAATCGCATGCCGGGCTACGGAATGGGAACCGAGAATGCGAAATTCTTTAGAATTGTCCGTTTGAGGACTCGACCGACAGACAGGCTAACCTCTATATATACCCAGGTAAATATGAACAAGCTCTCTTACATCTGCGACTTGATTCAATGCGTTAAACAGTGTTTTTTAGTGTGATAGAATAATTTAAAGTTTGCTCGTATATTTTGGTGATGTAAAACAGTTTGTTCTTTACGTGCTACCATGAATGTACTTTAGTGCACTTAGATACAAGGTAATAAAATTTAGTATCACTGTACCAATTAGTAAAATTTACAACGACAAATGAGTACACAAAAGTAGGCAGTTTTGGCGTATATTGGTGAAAGACGCATGAATTTCTTTGCTATTTTCGGGGTGTTAATAATTAAATGGTTCAAAAACGTGTCTGGATCCACGAAACAAGGGTCAGATATACCCAGAGGAGTTCCGGAAAAGCCCTGAAACAACTTTAGATGAATGGTGATGGAGAAGATTTTAAAAGCGTTGAGAATCAGATGCCGTAAATATAACCCAGTTGGAATGGAGTGATTAACAAAAGGGACGATGTACATTGAAGCTACGAGTGCAGTAACCTTCAGGTAAATTATACTATTTTGTTTGAACTTTGATATTTTTGTGTGTGTTGAATAACTTTATAATTGATTTACTCAAAATGGACAGTAGTGAAATTGTACTAACAATAAAATTTTAATTTTAAGGTGAAATTTGCTTGTTTAAGTAGAAAGGGGTATTTAGTATTGATGTTCTGGATTATGATGAAAATTTGGGTATGTCTTTGAGCTCAATTAGACGAACCTGGTTAATTAACGTAAAGGGGTGGTAGATGCTCCATTTGTACTCAGACTCAGGTCTGCATATATTGTTATAGTAATTAGTTAGGCATCCTACAAGGACTTTAATTCTGGATGCACATTAAAATGATAACAAATTTAAATCTTGAAATTTTCTGATACTGAAATTTATGCTGAATTTTAATTTTGAAATTTTAATGTATTGTGAATATTGATGTAAATAGAGTTAACGTTGATGTTTGTGGTAGGAATGTGTTTTTTTTTTTTTATGAATGAGGATGAAGGTTTAACTAGAGGAGCAGCCGAGGCGATTAACAGAAGAAAGTCAATGGACCAACACAGTTAAGGTAATGAATAGCTTTTTGTAGGATTCACAGCATTCTTGACATCCAATCTGTGGGCCACGATTCGAAAAGCGGAGTACCCGGATTTTGGTGGTATCACAGCATTCTTTGACGCCCAAAAGTGAGGCTCGATTATAAAGCGTAGTTCACGGATTTTGTAGGTTTCACAGCAATATATATATATATATATATATATATATTTGCAATATTTTGTGCTTCCATTTCAAACATTAAATCAAAGCCGCAAGAGCGTTACACTCCACGACTTCAGTTTCCAACAATCATACTAATTCATTCGTTACGTTAAATTTCCAGAACCGATTGATTTTTGCATGCTGCATATAAATAATTAATTTCCA
Source organism: Platerodrilus igneus (assembly GCA_036346225.1). Lineage (NCBI taxonomy): Eukaryota > Metazoa > Arthropoda > Insecta > Coleoptera > Lycidae > Platerodrilus > Platerodrilus igneus. The sequence continues at coordinate 2,954,636 of JARFIW010001109.1, read as the reverse complement.
GCTACGTTTATTTAGAAGCGCCCCATAAAATTTTTAACTTCCCACTCATTAAGTGATATAACAACTTCGACTTTCTTTCAATTAAAATGAATCCATATGTAAACGTCCTGTAAAATTTTGTCAAATTTTCAGTACAACGGTAGATACTTAGAAGTTATTGTATAATAATCTCCTTAGCTTTGTAAAGACTTAAAAAAAGCCCGCGTTAAAAATTCTTCGAAATACCTCTCAAAAACCTGCATCGTAAATAAAAATTCTTAATGGGTTTGTTATCTATACTTTACTAAGAAATTCTATCAAGCGGTATTCTGTTATCTCGCAGATGTTCAACCCACTCAGTTTTACTAACAATAAAACTGTCCTTTTGTTAGCAATTCTTGAAAGCCGTTATGTTATTTCTGGGTTGCAAGTTTCCTGTTCTACGAATGCTTCGCAGCTGTTTTATTGAAAAGACTTGTAGGTGCGGTTCTCAGAGTACCTGGCATTTTATGATGGGAATTGTTGTTGAAACAAAAACACGTTGTTTTATACCCCTATAGATATAGACTGCGCTTTGAAAGCGAGTCTATTGGATACAACGTACTTTACTCTAAAGGAACTCTGTAACGTAGCGGTGCAAATTAGGATGCTTTGTTTTACTTAATTTTACAGTCAAAGTTAAATTGTTTCATAGAGTATCCAGTCGATCGGCAAGTATAGTACACTCTTCCAGACCCTCTACGATGGTACCAGAGGCAGGCAGTAATTCTTATTTTACAGTTACTCTATTTTTTTCCTTGATGCTTTATAAAATCTAGTACTTTCTTTGTTGGTTGATAACCATGTAAGTGCTTAAGTTCTTTTCCTACTCGTGGTTATGACACAATAAATTAAAGACTGCATTCTAAAAATTTACTTCCATAATATACAAGTTATTACGTAATTGTTTTTGAGTCACAATTAATATAAACGAATCCCGCGTTATAGCAATTTTTACCATTTTAAAATTAATATTACAAAATGCTAACGTGAACGATTTGTTTACTAAATTCTAATCTAGATTAAATTTAATACTTGGTTCATTTCACTTTAGGGTTAGACTACTTAAATTTATTATTACGGTTTTTTTTTTACTTTTAGGAAGTGTATTTCAGAGAGCAGGTAAAAATACTGTACACTTTATGTCTAATTTTCTTCTTGTATATATATTTAAAGCTAAAAATATTCTTATAGGTATTATTTAGATCTTACCTAACGGTTTGTAAATAAATCTAATTACTGAGGTTTTCCATTTTTCTTTCTGTGTGGTCCACCCCTCTTTACGACGTTTTGACCTAGCACGGAATACAATCCTTTTGGATTTCTGTTATACCCTTCTGTTTTGTCGCGGTATTCGGTGTGGGCGACTTTCTTTAGTTACTTTACTACTTTCTTTCTTGTCTGCACTGAATACCGTAACACATTCGCCGTTCTGGTAAACTTAGCCCTAAGTACATGTCTACTTTTCATTTTGGTTTCTACTCCGTTATTCAAACCTAGCCTGTTCAATTATAAGACAAATAAAAAGGATACGTCGTAAGCCTACTCCTAATTGTGGTTTGATCTGCTTCTGGCGGTCTTGTAACGGTCGTCACTTATGTCGTGTCCTGCCGTTGTACTGCTACCCGCTGCACCCGGCTAAGACGATTCGAAAAACTGTTGATTCTAAAGAACCCCAAGCCACACAGTATATCAGAAGGGCAACGTAATAGAAAAATTTGTCCAAACACTTAAAATTTTATCGCACTTTAGTGATTATTTTGTGTATATCGTTTTCTTTGTCGGAAAAGTGTAAAGCAATGGTGAGAGGGGCTAACATCAAAATAAACATGACAGCGTATATGACTACAACCGACAGCCATACCCAATATTATCTGACCGTTCTGTTTTCAGTTTTGTAATTTTGTGCTTTTTTGTATTGGAAATTGCTGTAAATAATTTTTCTTATTAGTAATTTAGACATTTAGTAGTATTGTGTGTTAGTTTTCAATAAATTTATTACCATTTTTATGTTACACATAGTATAATTCTGATTCTAAGTTAAAATTTTAAATAGAACTTAATACCACATCTTTATTTAGAACCATAATTAATTATGTAACAGTGATTTTTACATTTGTTGCACAATTAATAATTATAGTTTTACATAAAGATTTAATTAAGTTTTATTTAAATGTAATTTTACTACTTTTGAATTTAAAAATATCACCTATTTAAAAGATTTGAATTTAAACGTTTCCCGCCATACCCCTACTTGCTGTTTGTAGCGCCACCACAGTATACTTTATTAATTGTACAAGAGAGATAAAACTATAGAAAATTTATCTACCTCAATTAGTCTCCTCCGGACAAATATTTAACACACAGTTACCTCTCTGATGTACTCTGTGGCCAAGCTAAGTAGACATCCCAAGAATCGTCCCTAAAGTAACAATTCAAACACACATTGCGTAAACGCGACAATTAAAACTTTCTTTTTTATACAACCCTTTTTGACAAAGCGCTCTATTTATTTTGACTTTACTACTACTCTACAACATCTACTAACTTATAAAATGCAACATATTGTAGTCGTGGATTCAACAGAAGTTGTAAATTTTCTAATAAACACTTCTTTAGTATGTTTTTTGAGACATTAACTACCTTTTTTGTGTTACTATTCGACTGAGGGTGGTAGTGGGTTGGGACACGTGTAAAATGAGTATTATGTTATATATTTTGCTTTGTTCTAAAGGGTCGGTAACCCCGTAACAACTTGAGGGTGCTTTGCCCTAACTATGGAAAAAATTATAAAATAAAAAGAAATAAAAATAATAAAATGGCTAAAAGAAACTACGTTACAAAATCACATCCTAAAAATCTTTTTCTCTTGTCTAAATTGAGGGGGCGCTAAACCATCTGTCACAGCAATTCCTTCGATCGCACGCGGAAAACGGTTATTCCGTATAGGTCTCCTTTGCTTATGGTTCCTAAATATTACCACATTATACTTTACCTTTTTCCACAACTCCGTAAAAACATTCTTTAGGTTTGTCATTATTACATAAGATTGTAAAATAAAATGCCAATTCCAAATGATATTCTATCATTGCAGTGACTCGATAACCTTTTCCAAATCAGTCTGTTTACCTAGTTCCTAAATAGATTCAAATAAAATTCAACCTACGCTTAACCTCTAGTGAGATTAAACAATATCAATAAAAATACAAACATATTTACTAAAAAACTAAATTTCTTAACCTCACTCAAAATCCCTAAAAAAGATTGTTAAATTAAATCCATCAATAATAAAGTTTTCCCCGTTTCCAACATTAAAATATATGACACTCTAAATCCCAGTTTCTGGAAATGTCTTTAATAAATCCAACATAGAAAACAGTTAAATACTAACTTTTTCAATAACCACTTCATTGTCCATTTAAAATACTAATATTTATGCTACAACTAACCCCAAATTCTACCAATAAAATTTACATTGAAATTGCCGTAGTTACATATTTTTTGATATTTTAAAATGTTCCTTGCACTATAGCATTATGCTTAAATTTAGCCAACACTCGTTCCGTCGCAAAATCATTGTTCAAGAAAATAATCACATTTATTTTTGAATAATTTCCTATGCCATAAATACCAATCATTTAATTTTACAATACACGTGTACATAATTAATAAGTTCAAACATAAAAACTTACAGTTTAGTTCATCTGTTAAAAGAATTGCAAATATCCAGAGAACACCAGCTTTCCAATTTTATAGTATTTCCATTTTCGTTCTTCAAGTGACAACTCCCTTGATCCAACACCGCATAAAATTTAAAATTAATGAAAGCTTAACACTCTAGGTCTTAACCTCTTTAACCGGTCATAATGACGATAATTCCACAAACACGAATTGAAAGAAGCTTGCTAGTGCAAGCGTAAGTTCAAACATCAGACGCACGCCGCGTTTATTATACCTGCGGGCACGTTTATATTAATTTTTTTAAGCTGTATTTTGTTCACTTTTAACTCCCATCTCTCTACTACTCGTCCGTATAATTATATTTTGGTGTTTTCTAATGAGTTCTTTGCGGATAATTAATTTGATTATTTCGTCGAATCTCACTGTTTTTATTCCCATTATAAACATTTTCTTAATTGTGGTCATCATCCGGTACTGTAATTTCAATCTATGCTTAATAATAATGTTATTTTGTCGTTAATTACCTAACAGTCGCGTAGTTTTGCAATTGTCCTTAACGTCTAACCATGATTCAAATGTGATTCGACAGTTCTCGCGTATTACTTAATTCAATAATATATAATCTGTGGTTTTGTTTATGTATAACGCCCTGCATTCATTACATATTTATTAAATTGTACAATTTATGAAATGTTATATTTTAGCAGTTTTGTTGTCGCGGCGTTTGTCCTATTTAATGACTAATGCGTTATCTTAATATTGTATTAAATTGTACCTATTTATGTCAAGAAAGCTACTTTTTTATTGCTATAATTATACTAACTGACCTAATTAAAATTATATCTAAAACGCAAGAAGTAAAATTGCATACCTAATTAAGGTTAATTATTTGTGAAATCTATCATACAAAGTGCGTCATATTTATTCTGTAAAATTAAAAATTTCTTTTCCCATCTAGTTTATAGCGGGCGTAACGCAGTTACTGGTGCATTTACTGAGGTCATTGCATTTGACTTACAAAGGTTCTGTAATTCCTGGCTATCAAATGGTGGACCGTTGTCAGTTACTAACAATCGCGATAGACTCCAATTAGTAGACAAATTTTCTTATAGTGACATGTACATTTGTGCTATGCATAATATAGAGATCTATTCACTTTAATTATACCTGTCCATAACTAATAAAAAATTATTATTCTCAAGCTTAAACAAATCAATGTTTACCCGATCCCAATTCTTTGAATTTCTAAACCATAGATAAATATTTCCATTCTTGTAACGAGCACTATAACGTTGGCAGGGTTCACACTGCTCCATGTGTTCTTCAAAATTGTGGTCGCCTTTTGACCATCAATGGCAGAACGTGCTTGAGCTTTCATCCGAACGATACCTGGCTGACCCTCGTGAAGAAATTCAAGTACTTGAGGTCTTATATTGAGTGAAATCTGTTTCTCCAAGCGATACATTGACTCTCTAAACTAAGTTCATGTCTACAAAAAATAAAGTTTGTATATTATATCACTATTTTCAGGAAATCCATGTATAATTAATTCAATGACCGTTCCGAAGATTGTATACTTCTTGATTTCTCTAGCTGCTTTTTAGGTAGTATGGCAAGTATTTTGAATGATTAAAATAAAAGATATAGTCATTTGTTTCTTCTGGTAGACCGGACAGTCCATCTGTATTGGCAACTTCAGAGACCTTTTTAAATTTTATTATATAATCATAAGCACTTAATATTAAAGCCCAACATTGAGTTTACTGTTAGCTAAAGTAGGTATTGGTTTGTTGTTGAGGGTATTTTATTTCTGCTTGAGCTAGGGTGAACGATACGAAGCACACGGGTCTTCAACTCCATCGTGGCCTTTACTTAATACTGCTTGTAGATTATGCGATGATGGAACTACCGCGACTAAGGTTTCACAATTTATGTCAAAAAGGCTAGTATGAAATACTTACTATTTTGAAATGCTTATTACGAGCAACTGACCGTGCAAATCTAAATTTTTTTGTTACAGGGTGTACAGCGACTTTGGTACCATTGACAAATTTGGTATAAACTTTGAGTAAAAATTGATCAATCCTAGCAATGCTTTTACCTGCTATAGATTTTTAAAAATTTGTTTTATGAATGGCACTCACCTTGGACTGCATTGGTCGTACGCCTTGACATGTTACGACAAATCCTACAATTCGAGTTTGTTTTTGTAAAATATACTTTTGTTTTCGTTTATTTGAATATTATACTTCCTTAGACGTTCCAGACAAGAAGGATATTTTTGTCAAGGTCAGCTAAATTTTAGCGATAAATAATTATGACATCTATATAGCAGCTACAGTATTCTAGACCACATATCACTTGATCCATAATGAACTCATAAATAAATGGAGCCGTGATTATACCATAAGGTAGACATTTATATCTAAAGAGGCTATAACACTTGCATGTTAATTAAACATACATTTGTCAATAGAAAGACATTTACTTATGTCAGCTAGTTCGGGAGATTTAGTAAGAAAATTCCCTTAAAATTTTATAGAAACTTGGATAAAATGCAGTTAATATAGATGCTGTTCAGTATAATATTAAATCCAAAAGGTGTGTTTTATATGAACAAGGATTTTACACTAGTATTCAATTAGAAAAATCGCCGATAAAAATCAGGGACATTACTGTTCACAATAATCTTTATATCCATTTATATGGGGCTTCAACAAACCGCAACAACCATAAAATCATAAAATTAATGATCGTTCACACGAACTGAAGACATTGAACTTGACCCTAAAAGTTCTAGACTTATAATATGTGAGAACGGAATTCAAATTTTTTTAGGGTGTGAGATTTACAGAACTAAGTTCGAACGAAATTAGTGCACAGGGCTGATTAGAAGGAAAAAATAATTATCCGTCAGTAACAACGATGCGGACGTAGGCTGTTAGCTCCTCGACAAGGTGGCCGAAGAAAGTAACAGCGAGCGTGTGTAAATAAGAGCCCTCAAGAGCCGATATTGAATTATTTTAAGCATTACTGTATACGTAGAGGCTAGAAAGTTCAAACACACAAATCATGGATTTATATTCGTGTCGGTCAAATTGGTTTCTCTTGTAAACGGAAATTGGAATTTTAAGGAAACCTACCGTGCTGAAGAAGCACACGCCAGGTATCTTTGGCGTTTCTGAACTTTCTGCATTATTAGTTGTAAGAACTATTTGGAATATTAGAACCGTGAGTACCCTATGAATTTTTTTGTTCGTTTATGATGTATGATTGTATACTTGAGAATTTAAACTAAAATGGCTTGGATCTATGAAGTGGACAATTAATATTCCGCTACAAAAGTATCCTTTTGGATTATGAATTAGCAAGAAAAATGGGTTTGTTTAAATTTAAGCTGTTACGTTTCGTCGCTGTAACTAAATAATTTGACTCGTAATTAATTTAAAATTTTGTATACAAACTGTTTCCACTGTTATTTTGCATGTTTATTAGCAAGTTCGGCTTCCTTTCAATGTTAACAATTATTTGTCTAACATCCTGTAGAATTTCTTTTAAATATTCATTAATAAATTTAAATATTTTAAATCTATCTATTTTGATAACGTGAAAACCTAGGATTTTATTTTACCTTAGATATAGCAAAAGCTGGTATTTATTTACCAAACATTTTCTTCAGAAATATTTTAATAAGGTTAAAGGAGAGTATTTATTTTTAACAACATGAGTTTCTTAAATAAGTTTATATAGGTGGGTTGTGTATCAGAATCATTTGGTTTTAGAAGATTATAATGTGTCATGTTGTTACGTGCCAAGGGTCACTTTAACATTTTATGTTAAGTTTTTTGATATACGGAAGTTTCCCGCCATAATTTTTAAATACGCGGTACGCGGGAACTTTTAAATGAACTGGGCGGTACTTCCGTATGTCATGGTAGTGAGTTTGCGCAAGAGTGCATATCCCTATAGGGGTAGGGCAATACGAGACAAGGAGTTGGGGTGACGCGCTGAATCGTGGCTATTTTGCCTTTGATCGTGAAGTTATGTGCACGTGATTGTCTGGTAACGTATCTTAGGGTTTACCTATGTAGAAATCTCTGCCTAATTATCTTTTTTGTCTACCTCTACCTCCTTCCTGTCCAAACCCTACATAGGTAAGAATTGCCGCCACCTAAGGACTACCGAACTTCACGCCTGAGGAGGACTCATGATTACCTTGGCTAGCCGAGCTGTTCCTTACGCATTTGATGGCGTCGACGGATGATTTCTAATTCCGCCGGGAGGAGCCCGAGGGACATCAGAGAAGCGAACTGTAACGCAATCCCGCCGGATACCGGATTCCTTATGTAAGTAATCTTTTACTTATTTTGTGTTAATAACGGAGTAATTTGTTGTTAAAATGACTCTCGTTTATCTTTAATTGTTTAATTTTTATATTGCAAATTATTGTGCAATATCGATGACATCATCAGTAGTTGACGCGCCGAAATCCGTATAAGAGTTGGCGCTGCCAACTGTGATAGTGTCTCTTACACCACGTTACCGGTGTAGTAATTATCGAACTTTAAATTTTAACTACCGTTTTTCATATAAGAATGTACGTGTTACTACTAAGTCGGTTGCGAACATAAATTTCGAGCTATGGAAATTTTCGCTTTGTAATCTGTATACGACGTATTAATTGGTATGTTAAATCTGTATAATTTTATGCGAGAAGTAGGTCACCAATCCTGCACTTACTCTATGATTCTGAAAGCTTGCTTGCATATACTCCTTAGTTGATTAGACACGCGTTGTGTCGGGAACGATACAACTGGTTTTACAAGCAGGCGTTAATCGTGGAATTTTCCATTTAACGAGGCAGTTCGTTGTGTTGTCCTCTTATCAGCAGGTGATGTCTTGAAAATATCTTTTAGGTGGTTGTTTTATCATTAGAAAATATGCTGAAGGGGAAAATACAATACTTTCGGGTGGTTGATAATCTACTCATAAATGTTTACAAGCGAAGCTACGATGGAAATAAAAATGATTACGATGCCAACTTTCGGCGAGTGAGGTTATTATTGTCTAACCGATGGCCTAAGGCGATACAAATAATGCGTTTGAATACAAGTGCAAGGTATTTATTTTTATTTCTATTCCTTGCTTTTAATAAGAAGCCTGCTCCGAATGTGTAAAATTAGAAATAAGCTACTTCTGTAAAATATAATTTTATGGAATGTTTTAGTGATAACTGTGTGACCTAAATTGTGTACGTGTATTAAACCCTCAATCTGAAATCAAAATGACATTTGCAGTACATCCCTTTTAAATAGTTAGGACAATTCGTCGTATTTATCCTGAAAGTGTATCATATCCTTAATATTGGACTTTGGTAGCTGTAACCTTATGGATCAGAAAATACCAAACGTCATCTCAAATAGTTAAATTCTCTACAGCGCCTCTACAGCATACACAACACGTATCGGACTACACATGAGCCCTCTGGTTTCCAACTGCTGAAGGTCAGTGGACGTGTAGGAAGCTCCAGATTTCGGTTTGTCGATGGTTGGAATCTGAGAGGGGGAAATCCAAACAAGCGCAGAACACACATGCCAACACTTAACAACAAAGCACAACGCAAACGCAGCACGCACGCACGCATACACACACAATAAAACACCCAAGACACACACACACGACACGTGTGAGACTGCACATGAGCCCTCTGGTTTCTGGCTGTCAATAACCAGAGTACATGCAGGAATACGCACCTTTCAGCTTCAGATTTCCGGCTGCCGATGGGCGGCAGCTGAAAGAGGGACAATCCAAACAACACACGGAACACATACCGACACTTAACAATAAGACACACAACAAAATATACACAGCATGAAGCATACACACAAACACTCAACAAAATACACAGCAGGTACGGGACTGCACGTAAGCCCTCTAGTTCCAACTACCGACAGTCAGAGCACATGCAGGAGTGAGCTCTTCTTAGCTCCAGATTTCCAGCTGCCACTGCTCTTGGTCTGAAAGCGGGGCAATCTAAACAAGACATGTAACACATACCATCACGCACCAACACACACATAACACACACAACACATAGACACACCAGCACCATTAACAACAAAGGTGCATCCGGGTTAACACACATATCGTCATACATCAGAACAACACAACAGAATACAAACCAGCAAAGAGGGAGGGGAACACAAACCAAATTAACCACAAGTAGAGTAGTAATGTGCTGCCTCCACGAGGCGAAGGACGACAACGTAGTCTAGGTCATAGGCAGCCCCAAGGTTATATGACTAAAATAAAAATGCTAAATACGGCTAAATCGCGCTAAACATCTGTTAGGGAAAGGGGTGCATCGGGGACTGCTTTAAATGTTAGACAACAGAACAGACCGAAAAGTTAGACAAATAAAAAAAAATACTAATATACTACATTGAGTGACAAAGACACCCTACTTCAAACAATAATTAAGCGTAATATTAATTTTTTGTGTATAAAAATGAGCCGGGAAAGGAGGGTTGTACACCATTAACTACAGCATAAGTGACAAACGGTAAGTAAGCCACTGCTTATACTTAGAATAAAAAAATTAAATCACTACAAAATGATAGATATTTATTTAATTTGCTACAACAGCATTAAGGTGTTAGTGTTCAGACAGCATTTGCATTAAAAAATGGTTACAAACAAGAAGCAATACATAAATATCTATAAACCATAATGATTACATGACATGTGCAACACCTGCAACACGTAATAACAGAATTACCAACGTTAATTCAATAAGAATCAATGTAACAGTTTAATATTTGTTAATCTGCACAATAATACAAAAATTTGAAGCATTAAATGTATCACAAGAATATGTATGAAGAGGAAGACAATCGAGTCGATATATTCGTTCTGCACCTGCTGTCAAAACATCCTCAGTAGTGCTCGGAGTAGGGTGAATGTTTGATACCAAAAGAATGCGCTGCAGGAATATCCAACCTAACCTAAAATTTATTACGAAATATTACCTACATGGCGTTTACAAGTTTTTTATACCTTTTAACACAAAAATTGTTAGTCTGTTAACGTTAAGTTAAATTTGCAAACCTAGAATTCCTATTGACTAAAATAACAAGTATGTTTTATCTTTCATTAAGCATAAAGAAACAGAGCCCAAATAAGGAGAATGACGTATACCAAAAGAATGACTTGGAGCTTCCGTAAATGGAGAGTTACCTAATATGTTATTAGTTATTTATTAGTTTACAAGCTAAACAATTATCAAAGGTTACTAATACCTTTTCTGGTGAATATACACCAGGTCCTGGAATCTTTGTTGCATCTGATGGTAAGTTGGTACGACCACTTATTGAATATGAAGGAGAATTATCCTTGTAAAGCTCTGGGTTAACGCTATTATAAGTTCCAGGGCCTGGATTCTTAACGCGTTCATCGATAGGTTCTTTGTGTCTTCCAGAAATAGTATACGAAGGAGCTGACTTTAAGTCTCCAAGAACTTTGGGAATGTTGTAGGCGTTTGGTGCTGAAAACAAAATACAATAAATAAAGCTTCTTGCACAAAAACTACCCGCCACCGATTTATTAGTGTAAATTGTAATTGTGCAACAAACCAGGTGCTTCTGAAAATTTCTCATGCTGAACTTTTCGTCCAAACGAGTAGAATGGAGAGTTCTCATGCAATGCTTTATCTGCTGCTGGAATGTTGTAGACATTTGGAGCTGTGAACATACAGAATTAGCAAGAATTTGTATTTGCTATCATTAAATTCAGGAAAGTTACCCGTAGAATTTTTGACAGGCTAGTCAGTCGATAATAGGAATAAGGGGGTGTAGAATGAGGTGGCGAGGCACAACGGAGTGCCTAATGACTGTATGGTACTACAACCTAGCGAAAATTATTTTAACTAACAGTCTGCAAAAAGAATCGCCATTTTTATTACTAGTTGAATATACTTTTGTAGTAAACTTGAGACTTGCTATATTTTAGACGTTTTATTGCAACTTTTCTTCATCTCAACTCGAGGTTGGTCGTAGAAGTCATTTTCTTATGTGGGTTTTCGTTTACTAATTAAATAGATCGTTTTGTACAATTAATCGATCAGGTTTACGATGCTTTATAACTCTATGGAAACCATAATCTAAAATTTCTTCTCTGGGGTAGAACAAGATAGGTTCTGCCCGTTCTGCCCTATCAGTTGGAGGTTTTTTTACCCACCTTAAGAAGTAATATATTTTTATTATTGCAGATGGTCCGTGAATATAAAAGAAAGACGGACAGATAAAAATGGACGATCGAAGCAATGAGTGCATCCGTTTAAGCAGTTATTACGATAAAGTTGACTACTTGAAAGCATCACGTCAATTTAATGTTCCAAAGACTTCATTGCAAAGATACTCAAAAAAGAAGAATCTATACTAGGTCCTCTTTTTGGACTGACCAGTTATTTCTTTATTTTTTATTTATTTATTCCAACGTTTCAGTAGTCTGCTACCTGAAATTTAAGCAGACCTGGATTCCTCCCAAAAAATAACCGTGAGTAAGGGGTGTGTATGTGTGCGCGCGCGCTTGAGGGCATGTGTTATGTGTGTGTATATGTGTGGGTGAGGTTGTGTGTGTATCTTGACTGACCATGACACATGCGTTGACTGGTTTTCTAGCTGGCGGAAAGGAATAATCTTATTAGCAGATTTTGCAAAAAAACGCATGGCTGGCCAGGATTTGGCAAACAATTTTCTTAAAATGCATTTTTACCTAAGCATTTGTGCGCCTGAGTCCACATCTAGCGCAAGAGCAATGGGGTTTAACAAAATTCCAGTAGGACAGCCTTTTTCCTTTTAATTGATATTATTGACAATCGCTAACTTACAACAAAGAAAATATTTAATTGCGTTGAAACAGAACTTTCTGTCAAGCCCGAGTAGCATCCAAAAGTTGTAACTCGCAAAAGTAAAAGGCAAGTGGGTTTTGATATCTGTAGAAATGGAGGAAACCGTAACTGCCATGATTTGTATGCCTGCCATCATTTGTGAGTTGCTTCAGGGAAGTTCGTTTTTACCATGCTGTTTCCTAAAAGGAGATTCCAGCAAGCATGGGTCTCTTATCTAACTAATTTTACTTAACTCATAAGAATATTATTGTTATACAAACAGCAAGAATAATTGCAGTGGTGTTGCTTTGTTTGTCGCTACACTCCTAACATAAATCACATCCACTCAATATTTCCTTTATGAAACCTCTGCTAATAATATGAAATGGTGGTACCAATGTAATCCAGCGAAGATTGTAATATTGTGATAAATCTCGTCCCTCTTTGGTGCAGCTTATCTTCAATCAGCAACGACAACTTTAATTAACGTCTTTAAAAAGTGGAATATGGTCTATAAATGTTAAAATATTTTCAGAAGCAGATTTTCTTTCAATAGAGACGACAGACATCAAACTAAAAGAAAAATAGGTGCCTCAATCAGCTCAGCAGTCCACTCATAAAATTCGACAAAATGCAAGTTAGCCAGGGTCAAGCTTTTCCACAAAGAAGATTAGGTTTGCGACCAATAAAGATTTATCTTTTCTTGGATGTGCTACAATAACAACTTGATTGATAATTAATCGGATTTCATACAGCACTGCCTGAAGTGACCATATCTGTACCAAAATGAAAGCAAAGAGTAAAAGGGACTGCTGTTTTAACCAATTCACCATATAAGAAAGAATTGGGAAAGGCTATAAAAATAAACAAGAGAAATAAAAGCTAAAGGAAGAAAAAGCCAGAAAGCGACTTTTAAACGACAATAAAAAGAATAAAAAGAAAACCTTTAAGGGGCTAAAGATTAGAAAAGAATGATGTATTGAAATGTGTTTTAAATGAGGGCAACGAGGATGAGACTGAATGTCCTAATTGCTGTGATTTTTATTCATCTTCAAATGAAGACTGGATACATATCAATAATGTTTCAGTGGGCTCACAACTTTTGCGCGGAAGTAGAGAGTGAAGACGTTGAAGTTGTTCTTATTCCTGAATTCTTTTCATAAATCAAACTTTTTTAATGATTTTGAAAATATGATTAATACCCCACTCTGTACTATGGGTGGTGCAGAACGGGTATTTGGTATAGTAAATTAAACAAAAAATTAAAAATACTTATATGTTTTGTAACTTTAAATTTTCAAAGGTGTTTATCAAAAACTAGTGTTGTTCATGATACAATATAGTGTGTTTTTTAACTATAATAGAGTGTCTAAAACTAATTTTGTGTTAAGTACTCCTTTCCAGCCCACGTTCCTCAATAAAATCAATTTTACAAAAGCTACTGAAATATGCAAATCCAATTAAAAAGCTTTGAATATTTTTGTCATGGAGAGCCAAGCAATTTGACTTTATTATCAAGAACATTAAAACATAGTGTGCTTATTCGTGCACTTTTCTGGATTATATAATAGACTTATTGAAATTTCAATATTAGATCTCGCTTATTTCATCAATGTTTCTTCAGTCATGGAAGAGCATACATGGAAAAAATCTGATCAAGAAGATGCATAATTGTCAAATAATCATAAAAGTGTAATTAAAACATTATATTATGTGTTACGTAATAAGTGAATTAATCTGTAGTATGCCTTTTCAATTATTGGATAATCAGTATCTTTTCTTTATATTCATTAAATCTATTATTTTTGTATGAAAGTAAAGTAACGCCCATTGTTTCTTGAATCGGGTCCTGTGTATGTTATAAATTATTAGTTACATTGTAGGTATAGAATGATTTAATACGTATAAATACGTTGAGATATGCTCGAGAATTTTTTATCGATCACGGATTATCGAGATGTTAAGCTGTTTGTTTCGCGAAAAGTGGCTTCGTGACTTATTTGGTTTAAGTGTAGGCTACTATGCCCATGGTCCAACGTTCGATTCCCGATACGGGCCGCTTGAAAATGTTAGGCGATTATTTTCAACAAAATACGTCGTCGTTCGAATGAGATGTGTGTGTGTGTGTGTGTGTGTGTGTTGTCGCGCACTTTAAAGTTCTTTGCATTGCTAGAAATAGTAAGGGTTCGGCAAAATTTAAAATTTAGATAAATTTTCAAACACGGGTTCATATAAAAAATATTTTTACTTTTGCTAGGCTTTTGTTTACACACTCAAGACATCATCATCATCATCATTAGGTTTTCAGTCCTAAAACTGGTTAGACGCGTACCTCCATTGTTTTTTATTCTGAGCTAACCCACACATTCCCTTGAAATTCCCACAGCCTACGTTTTTCACTATCTGTGTGCGTGCTTCTGAAATTCCACACTTCGACTCGCAAAATGTTCCATGTTCTTCTTTTAAACTTTCCGATCACATCCTCCGAACTAGTCCTTTTCCGGAGATCCGAATGGGGAATATTTTAACTTCGGAATTTTTTACGTCAGAGAGCGCCATCATCTTAAAAAACATTTATAGTACGTTGTATACGTGGGAGATAGTGTGGCGTTTCTCGTTGCCTTCCTCATCGCAGTAGTGTGTTTTAGAATACATCATCCCCCCAAGGATCTCTGTCACTCTAAGTAACAAAAGAGCTGCTGGCATCCTTCGGGGACCTGTCTTAGTCTGATTCCTCACTAAAAACCCCGCTAATTTGGTGAAACCTGTAGTTTGGCCATTTAGCTCACTGAAACCAGTTCAAATATTTTAGAACTTTTTCAAGGCGCAGGTCCGTTCAGAACAGACACTTCAAGACATGCAATTAAAAAACAGTTGTTTGGGTTCATGATACACAACAGCTGAATAATTTATACAATCAAATCGAAAACACACTTCCTTACAAAATATTACTCAATGATATGGTATGCAAAGTCACTTTACCACATAGTGATTAATTTCTTAAATAAACATTCTAGACAGGAAGCTTAACCAGCAGAAATGCGTATGTTTTTTTACAATCATCATTTACACAATAATATAGAATTCAACTGAATCTAAGAAATGTATTATGTTGGTTTTGATGAACGTGTATAATTACTTGTTTGTGGTTGTTATCGTCAATTGCAAACGTAATTTATATAGTTATCAAGACCGTTTCTAGAACATCTTCCGCCCGTGTGCGAGAATAATTTTGCCGCCACGCACCGTATCGATAAATTAGAATTTCATTGAATATTTTGAATTTAAATGGAACAACGAATTAATGCAAATGTAAAAAATACACAGTTTATTTACTAAATTTTTCCGACGACCACGTATGAAAACAACAGATTGCACACTACCTATTTATTTAGAAAGTGGCGTATATCACTGTAGAGAGTGCGAAAGTAAACATCACTGTAGTGTTGAAATAATGTTCAACTCTAGAGTGATAAGACGGATGAGATATTGGTACGTTAATCACCTAGACGACTCAACATGCCCAATGTCAAAAACACGATATAGGGTTTGTTCGACATTACCACTAGACGATCGCATGATCTTGCATCAGTGTACGTTTATTTAAAATATATTTCCAAGTTTTTTTTTAATTGTGGTCGTCGGAAAAATCGTGTACAATGATTGTGTACGGTATTCGTGTCGAAAGTACGATTTCACACTAGTAATGTAATCAATTTCGATACTAACAATGATTAGTCCGAAGGCCTTTCTTGCACTATTGTTGATTGCAAATAATTTTTTAGTATTTTAAGTTTTGAAACGCTTCTCTTCCCGCTATTCAGTTTCACGAGTAATATTAAAAATTCGTTTGGCGATCACCAAGCAAACATAGATGAATTTATCTGTTAATAAGTATCGAATCACAGTTAATGCATTCATTTCAGATCTGGCGCGTTACTTAAGGAAATATTAGATAGTAGAAAGAATTTATTAAATTTGGTTAGTTGGATGAGGTTTTATCAAGAAAATACTCTGTAAAAATTATTTGCTTTAGCAGTTTACATTTAATAACAAAGCTATTTCAATATAATATTAGATTAGGAAGAAGAATTAAATTAGGGAACATTCAGTAGATTTTTTTTTTTTTAATTTCACTTTTATCTGCTTCCAGTTATTAGCGGAGGTTGGAGGTATTGTTTATAATTTATGCTACAATGTATGTTTATCTTTGTATGTTTTATATACGATGTAGGATTTCTGTCTTTAAGATAGTTCAGCAGTGGTTCAATATTGGGTGTGTCTCTCAGGATAGTTTGTACATCTTGTTGTATGTTGTATTTGAGTCTGTTTTGTTGATATTTTTCACAATTCGTTAGGATATGCTCTACTGTTAGGTTTGTTTTACATACTTCACATACAGGTTGAGCTTCTTTTGTCATCAAATAGTTGTGTGTATATGCAGTGTGTCCTATTCTTAATCTTGTTAATATTATTTGTTGTCTTCTTGATTTTGGGATGTGTTCATACGGTTCGGTTTTTGGTTTTATTTGTCTAAGCTTGTTATTTTGGGTGTTCTTCGTGGTTTCTTCCCATTTTTTGTCTATTTTGCTTGAAATAATTGTATAGATGTCTGTTATTGGAGTTTTGAGTTGAATGTTGATATTAGTTTTTTGTTTTTTAGCTAGTTTATCTACTGCTTCATTTCTTTGGGTTCCAACGTGGGCTGGAAACCAAATCAGTATTATTTCAGTTCCGGTTTCTTCTGTTGTTTTGTATACAGCATCATGTATGTTGTTTGTTATTGGATCTGTTGTGTACCATTTTTCGAGTGATTTAATAGTGCTTAAAAAGTCTGTGCATATTGCATATTTGGTGTGTGTTGAATTTGATGTTATGTCTTGGATGGCTGTTAAGATAGCTACTTTTCGGCTGTATAACTGCTGCTATATGGGTGTAGTGTTATTTGGATTTGTTTATCTTGACTGAATACAGCCGCAGTTACTTGTTGGTAGTTTTTCGACCCATCTGTGTAGATAAATTCATGTCTCTTGTATTGTTCCTTTAGTTCCTTAAATCGTTGATTATACTGAGCTTTGCTTGTATGTTTTTTTGAATAATTTGATAGTGATACATTTGTCGTTATATGTTTTCTAGTCCATGGTGGGAATGTAGGTAAATATTGTGGAAGGATTTCAGGTAGGGATAGTTTTATTTGTTTCATTATGTTTTTTATGTGTACGGCTGTTGGAGTACTGGTATCTAATCTTGTGTTATATGGTTTAATTTTGAAGATGTCGTGGTTTGCTTCTATTTTCTGGTTTGATGCTAGTTTTGCAATATATTTTAGGTTCAATTTATTTCTTCTTATACATAAAGGTGGTATATTTGCTATGCATTGTAGACTATTGACTGGGCTTGTTCTGTAGTCACCTGTTGCTAATCTGAGAGCTGTGTTTTGAATTGTGTCTAATTGGTTTATATTAGAAGGTTTGGCAGTGCTGTATGTGATACAACTGTAATCAAGTCTTGATCTGATGGTAGTTGTGTATATCTTTAATAGCTGTTTTGTGTGCGCTTCTCAATCTGTGTTTGAGAGCATTTTTAACTAATACGTTGAATATAAATGTTAGTGAATATCGGTATTTTACATCCTTTCGCATTAAATTCCAAAAATTACAGATAGAAACCGGAAAATAACGGTTTATAATAAAGTTATTTGTACAAATAATTCGCCCAGGTCCAAAAAGCAGTTAC
This sequence comes from Platerodrilus igneus, assembly GCA_036346225.1. Lineage (NCBI taxonomy): Eukaryota > Metazoa > Arthropoda > Insecta > Coleoptera > Lycidae > Platerodrilus > Platerodrilus igneus. The sequence goes on along the minus strand of JARFIW010001109.1, from coordinate 2,936,314 downwards.
CGCGTAAAATATACCCCCATAGATACGCTATCATAAAAACAGCAATAAAAACTATGTTCAGAACGAAACAAATGACGAATGAGGCAGTCATTGGTATAGAATGTAAAATAGTAAAAATGAGTAAGGTTTTACACGGGCCGTGAAAATGGAACAGTTTAGATGCACAACCCATCAAAACGATAACAGTATAATGTACGTAAGAGCCGCTACACTTGTAACTGCGCTCCCAATGTTCCACCTGAAAGCTCTACAATGGGTTTAAACGCGAATAATTACGTACATTATATAAACCTGACTTGAAAATTATTTAATCATGAATGTAATGTCTAAACTAAAACTAAAGTTGGAGGTTAAATAATGGTATCCCTAGCGTTGACTTTAGAATGTGTCTGATCAATAAGACACTAGCAAAAGTGAAAGGAGAGGGATCCGAAATACGGGATAGCAGCCGCCAGCTCTGCTGACCGATGCGACCTGAAAGGTCGACTTAAAACTAATCTAGCTAAATAATATTTACTAATGAATTCAAATTTCTAAGCATACGCCAATTTTATTAATAACGAATACATATATTTGTCCCTATTCTATAATTTACGATATTGCCCTTCCTTGTCTAGGTATTTTATTCTAACTTCAGCCTAAATTCGTCCCAACTTTCCCTATCCCTCTTTCCTATAGATGCTACTACCAAAAAGCAGGCAAAACGCCAACCGAAACAAATCCAGCGATAAAACAAAACAATAAAATATATAAATGTACAATACATGCATAAAATATAAATATCTAAATAAACCATTAAGTATATAACAGTGTATAAATAGCAAAAAGCAACACTAAAATTAACAGGTGCAGTTGCACAAGCATTATTTCGGCTAGTGCGGTCACACTAAAATGTGCCCGTTAAAATTAATAGCAAAATGTATTTATTAATACGGATCGATCCTTATCCGAGTACAGCCGCCACAATATTTATAAATACCTGGAATATAAATTTCTCCAAGATCCGAAAGTCTGGTTGTCTGCTTACATCTAATTATCTTACTGCTAAGAGAAAAAGGATAGGCATTGCTAAAGTCCTGGTAGGTATGCACTAAATGTTGGGGGGGGGGGTGTCACAATAACTATCACTTTTAATTTAACTTAATTAGGTTTCCTGATTTAGTTTTGTTGTTTATTAGCTTAAAGTTTTCATTTAATACCCGGTGTTTTGTTTCACGCGTTTAGGTAAGACAGTGATTGACTTACTGTGAATTTCATTGTGCATATGTAGATATTTAGATGTTTTGTTTTGGGGTTTTGTTTTCTATTCCCTAATATTAATTTTTGTAAATTAAGTTATGTCGTGCTATAAAATAAAATTATGTCAAGTCTTCTAAACTAAACTACTCCCTACCCCAAAATTCAGGCATCTCTCTTATGGTTTACATTCAGTTCTCGGCGACCAGTCTTGCGACACTTCCTGCAAATTCCCTTAAAGTTACCCAGAACACCTTTTGGTTAGCCAAGCCTTGGATTTCTTCTAGACTCTTGCGCCATTCTAGATTCTCGTCAGCTAGTTTTCCATCCGCCAACCATCTCTAGTGGCCAGTCAAATAGCACGTGTTCGCCGCTTTCTGCACGCTTGCCGCATTCGCAACCGTCGTTTTCGGTCAATCCGAATCTTCGCAGGTAGCCTTTAAGAGCCCCGCCCCCTTTTACCAGCTGCAACATCTTATGATCAAACTTCACCTTCATCTTATCTCTAGTTTCTATGCTTGGTATAAATTGGTGTGTCAACCTCTCCGTAGCAGCGTTTTTCTACCTCGCTCCCTACTGTCCGATTGACCGAGAACGAAAACACCATGTAAGAAACGCATAGTAAAAAAGGGGGATCAGATTATTAAATACCAGACATTTGACAGAGACTTGCGCAACTATCGAGGTGCGGAACAACGTTGGAAATCAAGTATGATAATTATCGTGAAGGCATTCATACCCGGACCTGCTAGTGAAGAAAAACAGGTTTTTGAACGCTAAAGAAAAACACGGATTGCTACGCTTCAATTGTTTTTGTATAATTGTTAGGGCATATACGCATAAGAACGCGATTTTGAGTTTCCCGACAATGTTCTAAACATTTGAGAATAGTTTTATTATTATGTATTTTGTGGGAACAGAATGTTAATTAATATGTTTCCTTCGTTCGAAATAAATATACGTCGTTGAATCGACCAATCAGAACGCGTAACGAAGAAGGGTGGTGACTTTGATAAGTAAAAACCCCAACCGCTGTGATAATTCTAAATATAACTATCGTATATTGAAGAACAATGTGGTGCTTAATAACTTAAAGTAGTGAAGTTAAGCTGTTGATTTCCTAACCATCTATTGTATCTTTTATCTGTGTTGCCTGTTTAATATTTTAGGTAAACAACAAATTTATGTAAAAGAATCTGAACCAGATAGGTGTCAACCTCGTCCACGACCTGTAAAATGAAATAAAAGGGTACAAAACGTAGTAGTATTTCAGAGTATCAAATGCCGTAATACAAAGATTTATTAAGTGATTTTACCTTAATTTAATTACTTAGAAAGACAAAAGATAAATCTAATTCGACTTATTTCGCATGTTTCGTTTTGTAGAACGAATTAATAATTCGTTTGTAAAATGCGTGCAATATTATTACGCTCTCTATACGGGCAAAAGGTAAACTATAGTACCTTCTACCTGTCAAATTGACCAGTAACAGGATGTGATATACCGGTCCCGTGAAAACTGTTAGTGTTAGGAAATCGTTGCCAACAACAACTAGCTAGATTTTTACCCCAGTGTCGATGGAGTTTTGACAGGACAAAAATTATAGGTCAAGAAAATTTTATTATACAGGTTATAAACAAAATATGCTGTGTTTTTGTTGTATTTAATAACTGTAGTTTTTGGTAGTAATAATGTGTGGAGCGTATTATAAAGAACTGCTAACGTTAATGCACGCTTATATAAAGCGTATTGTCCATAATAATTCTCAAAAAGAGAAGATATATATTTTTGTCTGTTTACTGCTGCAACTTCCTATAACGATATATAATGAAAAAACATAAGGTCTTGCCCCCTTGGGTAGGGTAAACTAATACATCATGTTTCCTTTAACGAAAAGTCAGGAAATTAATTACATTTTACAAATGAATTTTTTTTGTTTGTTATAATATATTTTAAAGTTCAAAACTATATCAATTCACCCCGACTTATGGTACCATTGGTTAATATATGTTTTTTATTTGAGCATGACTATTTAACAAAAATGGATAGCAAAATTAATTTAAAAACAATATCCGTAGCAGGTGTTCATTGGTAATTTTGACTTAAATGACAACCTTTCGTTCTTTAAAGTTACTGGCTAGGTTACGTAAATGGTCAATCACATACTTCAATGAACTTGTGGCCGAATAATCTAGGTAGATTAGATATTTTGCTGACATTGTAACGGGAAAAGCTAAATTTTAGTTTTCGGGTTCCTGTTAGTGTGCTAAACAACCACCGAAAGGTCCCCGCAAACCCCCGCGAAGCTTAAACGTCAATTGTGGATATTAGAGCCCCAAATTCAGTTTTTCCTCAGTATCTCCTCAAATATTCACTCTAGTGCAAAAAGTACCTCAGCAAAAGTTGTTCTACGTCAAAACTCCCACATCGATTGATCCATAAAGCATACTCCCACCGTCAATGGGAATGGAGCCACGGGGCTTAAGCTTGACGTATGAGATACGACTACTGGAAAACAAGCAAGCGACAAACTAGATGTTTCTATCTTAAAAACAAAAAGTGGTGGCACGTTTAATATCCTAAACTAGGTATCCCTGCCATCTCCGACAACATAGAAACTTGACAAAAAGACAGCAGACGTTGGACTTGGTACCTACAAGAATACTCTTCCTACCCTTATTCAGACCGATGTACCAATATACCTGCAACATCCTTATGTTTGTGTGTTACTCACTGTTTACCTCTAAACTCGGTGGTGGTTTCATCCTGGTCATTAGTAGCTGCAAGTGTATATACCTACTAACTTGTTTTCTTAGATGTGATGGTAATATGTAACTCTTAGTTTTAGCAGAAACGGCATGTCTGATTTATCTAAATGCTGCATCTACTAGGAAATTATCCCTAAAAGTCAAGGGACAAATGTGACAGCAAAAACAGCATTATCAAAGCCTGCAAAGAAAGAGATGATACCAAATGGCAAAATCTTGAGAAATTGGACTCTCCGACAGTTCATAAGTCATGGAGAAAAAGAACGTTAATGAAGTTTCTTATTTGAACAACCGTTGGCAAAACAAAGAAAAATCCGATCGATTTGAATAGAAAATGCACGGCGTTAGTCCACTCCATTATTTTACAAAGTAGATCGAGGTCGTTCCATTCTCCTTTGATGATAAGTATTGGTGTACAAAAAAGTTCTGAGCTTTTTCTTGCAAAATTCAATATTTATTTAAAAACAAACAAAAAGAAACTAGTCAACGAAATATTCCCCGTTTGCATCGATGACCTTTTGCCATCTTTCGGGCACCTTGCGAATTCCCTGATGATAGAATCTCACCGTCTTCGAGGCGAAAAAGTCATCAATGCATTTTCGTATCTCTTCAAGTGTCACAAAGTGTGTATCAGCCAAGTGATGCTGCAACGACTGGAATAGGTAATAATCGGAAGGCGCCATGTCTGGGCAATACGCCGCATGCGGGAGAAGTTCCCAGCCTAACGCAAAGATATGGTCCTGAGTCACTTTCGCAACATGTGACCGGGCATTGTCATGAAGCAGTATCACTTTACCACGTCCTTTGCCAGCAAATAGGCACTTTTCTCTAAACGCATCGCTCAAATTGGTCAAATGTTGCTGATAGCGGTCTGCCGTAATTGTTTCACTCGGCTGTAACAACTCGTAATACAATACGCCTTTCCAATCTCATCATTTGCAGAGAAAAACTTTCTGAAAACTTTCTTGCCGTGGATATTGAGCTTTGGACTCGATGTCGAAGGTTGGCCAGGGTCAACCCATGATTTTTTACGCTTCGCGTTAATATAAAGTATCCACTTTTCATCGCTTGTAATCATTTGGTGCAGAAAATCCTTTTTCCGGAACCTTGAAAGCAAAGTGAGTGCGGTGTCACGCCGTCAGTGCATGCGGAACCCATCTGCCTTCCTTCTGAACTTTTCCCATTGCATGTAAACGTGTGGAAATGGCTTGCTCCGTAATGCCAAGCTGCTGTGCAAGCTACTTTCCAGTTTGTGCAGAATTTATATTCAACAATGCTTGCAGTTCGTCCGTTTCGGTCGTTGGCGTCCAGCACGAGGTTCATCTTCAAGACTGAAATCTCCTTGACAAAATTTTTGATACCACCTTTTACACATAGCATGACTTACAGCATTCTCTACATATGCAGCACAAATCATTTCAATAGCTTCAGCAGCATTTTTCTTCAAATGAAACGCGAAGTGGATGGAAAATCGAATATGCCCTTTGTTATTGCCATCGTGTTCACTACTGATTTTGCAGGTTATATGCATCAAACGTCAAACCGCATGGTATTTTCAAAGACCAAATGTCAACGTTCTAAAACCGTAAAAGAGCGGGAAAACTAATAAATTTTAAATTGTGGTTTCGATTGTATGAAATCTAAAGCTCAGAACTTTTTTGTACACCAAATAGTTCGATATATTTTCACTCAATATTTTGTTCTAAGCATTTAATCGACGTCTTTTCAGCTTTGAGGTTTTGTACCAATTGCACGGAAGTTCAACTATTTTCATTATCAGCTTTAACGTATCCACCACAACCGGTAGATGGCACAGCGTTTACGCAGTTTATGTATAATAACGCTGATCATAACACAAATACATTTCACTGCATGGCTGGCGTTGAATGCATTGCTCCAAAACCACAAACTTCGTGTTGTATGCCAATACTCCGATCAAAAGTTGTTCATCCCACAGATGTTATTGAAAAATTCGTCGAAATTTCATTGTTAACATACTCCGCACGAACAGATGGATTGGGCGTAGAAATCCAACCGTTAAATGTACCCGAAATCAAAATTCCAGTAACAGATTGCGCCTGGCTGCTTGCAAAATTATTGAATGTGGAACATATTCCAAGCTGGAGCAGATTTATAGAAAAATTACTTCTCATCTTTCCTACAAATCAGCGCAAGTGAAATTTCTGCCATTTTTAAATAATCCACCGAGCGACTACTACACTATTTACAGTGTCATACAAGATTCACTCTCACAAACTTCGTCTCAATGTTGTTGCGCACGTACGTTTGGCCGGCCTTTACACAACAAAGCAAGAGACATTATATTAAACTTGCCGCCGTTAGATAAAAGCTTTTTCTTGAGTCTTGGAGAGTTTCACATACTTATGTCGTACATATGAGCAATGGTATTTTTATTGAACGGTAGCGGACTGACGGACGTGTTGTCGATAGTTTATGCGCTCAAGTCTGCCAGTAAGGTACCTAATTGTCACGCTTATGGATGGAATGTGAGAGTGCATTGATTGGTTTATGAAGCATTGAAACTTCTTGCAAGAGAAATGATAACTTCATAAAAAGATTCACAGTGGATGTGTAACTATCTCGACGAAACCATCATAACTCGTGATTTGGTTCACATTATTGATGGTAGATATCTTCATCATAGAGTAGTATGGCCTAATCAAAGGGTTGCTGACATCATACGTGAAGTATGTCAAGAGTTTTGGTACGTGTATCGTTGTATTTGACGGCTATGAGAACACCGCTCATTCGACCAAAAATCACAAACACATTTGGAGTAGCGTAAAAGGTATGTCCAGATCTACTATTCATAGAGGATACAACGTGTCCGGTTACCAAAAAATAAATTTTTGAGCAATGATCAGAAAAACGCAATCGAGGCAGGAGAAGGTTACCTCTTGCAGAGTAGCCAACTGTGATTTTGACAGATTAATTGCAACCACTACGTTCTAGTCAACAAATAATATCGCATACGTTGCCGTCATTAGACGAGACACTGATCTCACGGTGTTATTAACGCATCTGACTCCGAGTAGTATCGACATAACTTTCGTCAAAAAAGGGGAAGAATAAAGTACCTACGAAATATTTCTCGACTATATTTGTTAAAAAGTTAATGCCGAAAAACACCATGTTTTTGGGTTGCGATTTTGTTCATCTAATGTACTAATTATCCATTACTATTTTGTTACAGGTGCAGTTGCGTGTATTAAAAAATGGAAAAAAATAGTTCAATGCAAGTAGAAATCAAATGTTTTTTCAAAGAGAATCCAATTCATGAAGAAATTGTACAAGTGAGAGCAAATATTGTCAAAACATTATACGATGGAAATAAGTGTAATTCGTTAAACCATATGTACTACAAAAGTTACTTGCAATCCAGCACAAAGTCCAGAATCTCACTTTCATCTTTACCTCTCACCGAAGCTGGAGTTGCAAAACACACTAAACGAGCATACCTGCAGCTACAAGACTAAAACGGGAATAAGTTGCCGTAAACTTCCTGGGGATGGAAAGAAACAGTCCAAGGTCTCATTGCTTCCAGCGCCAACCGAAATTCTTAAAATGATTTTCTGCAACTGCACGAAAGGGTGTTCCAAATCTTGCCGATGCCGGAAGGCATGATTAAATTGCAATCAATTATACCCAAAGTGTGCAGACACATCATGACAAAACTAATACAAAGACGAACCTCTATACGAGCAGGAAGCTTTTAACAACAAATTCACAGTCGAAGAATATGATTACAACGATGGCGACGACGACGATCGTGACAACGACGACGATGAATCCGATTTTGAGTCTAAGCCCGATAAAGAAAATGACTCCGATTATGAAAACCATTCCGGCGACGAGTATGATTCAGATATGGATAATGAGTTTTTTTTGCAAATTTGTATTACCCTGTGTTGATTTACACGATGACGATTTACTATATACTTATATTTTCTTTATTTTGCAATTTGTTTCAAATTTCAATAGTTATTGCAAATTTGCGAACTTTTAATTTGCATCAAATACGCTGTGTTGAAAATTTTCGAATAAACCAATATAAATTTGAAAGCGCTGCGGAACTTACTTGCCTTCATTCGTATATGAGGGAGAAATTAAAAATTCATAATCTTTAAAAAAGGGGGGGAGCAAGAAGTGTATTTTTGCAGGTATAAAGTCCAAAATATGTTGCCCTTCTGTCAAGTCTCCGTGTTGTCGGAGATGGCAGTGATCCCTCGTTTATGATATTGAACGACCCACCACTTTTTATTTTGAGGATAGAAACGTGTAGTTATACTTTGCTTGCTTTCTCAGTAGTCATATCTTACATGTCAAGTTCAATCGCTCGTGCCTCCATCCACCTTGAGGTTAGGAAGATGTTTCTTAGCTCATTCGTTGCGAATTTTGACGTAGAACAACTTTAGTTGGGATATGTTTATGCTAGAGTGAATATTTGGAAAGATATTGAGAGAAAACTGGATTTTGGAAGCTAACACCCACAATTGGAAAAAAATTCCGCAAAGATTTGCGGGACTTTTAAGTGATTGTTTGGAACACCAACAAGAACTTTAAAAAAATTTTGTTAAGTATGATTTTTAGTTGTTGTATGATTTCGTATCACTTGTAATTATTTTTTAGGTCATTGGCTAAGTTAGAAAAATACCCTATGACGAACCTTTTCTTACTAATTATAACTGCTACAGCTCGTTAAAGCATGATCGTATACATCAGAAGCATAATCAAAACATAAAAGAAATAAAAATACACAAATAAAATATTAAAGAACTTAAAATTCTAATTGATAATAAAAAATTAACTAACCAGGAGTTTCAGATGGTTTTTCAACATTGGTTCTGGCTCCAAACGTATAACTAGGCAGGTGGTCTATTGTATTCGGGTTGTAAACATTAGGTGCTGTTAAAAGAAGTGCAATTATGTGTTAATAGTTATCTATAAGTAAAGTTTAACCAACCAGGTGTATCCGATGCTTTTTCAAGCTGTGCTTTCATGCCAAATGTGTACTTAGGGGAATCGTGCGCATTAGCTTTTTCTGGATGATAGACATTTGGTGCTAAGCATTAGACAAGTGCATAACTATTCAATTAATATTTTATTTGGTTACCTGGCGTGTCAACTGGTTTTTCCTTATTTGTCTTTAAGCCAAACGTGAACTTCGGCGCATTATCATGGACGACGTTATCGCCTTTATCGGGATTATAATCACCAGGGGCTGGAAAACTCTCTCCTTTAGTTTCCTTAGGACGTCCGTGTAAACTTGCAGCTGGAGGATTGTCTTTGCCTTTTGCACTTAAACCGCTGACGTTGTATTGACCTGGGCCTGGGCCTGCACTATCTAGTTTTCCATTGTGGCGACTCCCAAAACTAAATGCTGGTGCTCGACCGGTTCTCGATTCCGTAGGCTTTTTACCTAAAAATATGTTGTTCAACAAATATCAGTGTTCCTACATTTACCTATGTATGATGGAAGCGTAACTGAAGCAGGTCCTGGACTGTTATATTCAGCAGCAATTGGACCACGTCGCTTAGTAGGAGTCCATGTTCGTTGTTGAAATCCACCCATTTCGTGTATTCAGTTAAAATACTTTAGAGAAAAAAATCTGAAAAGATATATACTTCAGTTTCAAAGTTCTACGTTTTCAAGTGCATGAATATCATTTCCGATTGCGTCTGGTTTGATTAAAGAGATACGGAACATTTAAATACCTTCGTACCAGAAAGTGCTTGGTATGCGGGTTTACGAATTTTTAGACGCCCGCGCAAAGTTTATTCGAATCAAGCTGAAAGGAGATGGAATTGTCTGCTACTCTGTTATAAGATATTGAAAAATCAATACGTACTAATCAAATATAGCTTAATACTGCGGAGAAATGTATAATGAAGCGCTTATCATGCACGAGCCAATTTAGAAATTGCTGCTTTTTTACTTCAAAACGAGTGTAAAACAACTGCAATTTAGAAAAAAAATTCTGACTTGGGAAAGTGTATAAAAAGCAAACTAGAAAGTAAATGCACAAGAAAATGATCTCAATCTTATTTTAGTTGCCATAATTAAATTTGAAATGTGTTGTATTTCAAAATATCGGCTTTTGAGATATGCTTATATCAAAATTTTGTTCAATTCCCTAAAGTGTTTTAGAATGTAAAAATAATGTGTACTAAATTTTAATTTTCATTTATTAAAATTTAGAAACATTTATGAATCTTAGTTTTCATTTGTAACGACGCTAGCTATAATTAGGTGAAAAAGAAAAATTTAGTAAATTTGAATGGACAAACTAAGTACAAACGCACCTTGTCAGGTAAATCTCACGAATAATTGATCTTAATTAAGAATGATGTTTCAAATTTTGTTTCTCTATGGTCATTCAGTTAACAAGCTTTAACTTCAAAAGGTATAGCATTATTTCCTTTAAATACATTGTTGGCGTAGTAATCCAGGACGATGATTTAAATTAAAACCGCAAATGAAAACATATCTTAAAAACGTAAAAGAATAATTTGCAATAGATAGATATCGTCCATCCCAACCACCAAGGATATGAAAATAATACCATATTGCAACAACAATACGAATTACATACAAAGTAAGGTGACAATAACTTTATTAACTATAGATTAAGCTTGGTATATTATATTACCTAATGCTGACTAATTCTTAGGATATTTATAGTGGGAGAAATGACAAGAGATAGACACCCGTCAAAAAAAAATTAATTAATTATTTGTTAGTAGGTAACTAGAAAGATTGAAATGTAGTAATACGAGCGAGTAGTAAGGGAGACAGAAAGTTGAAAGCTAGAAAAACAATGTTTTTCTCCAAAACGCCCTCTGGAAATGGCCTTGAAGCGGTTTGAATAAAATTGTTGGAAACACTTTTTTAACTTTAAACTATTTCAATGCTTTGAAAGATTACAATTAACTGTATATTCCCATTTGATATGTAACAGATTGGGTAATCTTTTTGCTGAACATAGAACAAAAATATGCCGATACAGCAAGATGTGGCACCAACCCATACATTCTGCTGTCTCTAATAATTATGAGATATGTTTCCAAACATTTAATCTCAATATACGGTGATATTCGGTAGCCACCACGATCACCACATTTTATCTATGTAATGTTTACCTTTAAGTTCACCTTAAGAACAAAGTCTACGGATATCATCTCAGAACAAAGGACGAGCACTAGAAGTGGATAACTCGCAAACTCACTGCGATACCGCACGACATTATGCGTGGATGAACAGATTGAGACAGACTGAATATGCGTGTTAACAATGGAGATCGTCGCTTATCAAATACAATACTCAAAACCGCGTAATTCAAAATTGCATATTATGTAAAACACACAAATAAAACGTTTTTCCTGAATGTAGCTCACTTTGGTTTTACGAGTATTAACCACCCAAATCCGGTCGTCTTTTCTGTCATTTCTGTACTGCAACAACATACGTTTATGCACACAGCGCTGTAATCCATTTAAAAAAGAATACCTATCTTATTGAATCTAAATAACGATTATGTTTACAAGTTCGAATAACAAGAGTGCAGAAAAGTCAAAATCCATAAGAAAGCGTAAAAATAAAGCCCCATGTTGTTTGTTTATAAAGATCGAAATCTTATCAGAGTGTCAATAAATATAAGTATGTTTTATTTACATTTACGATATTTGCAGTATTGATGATAAACCTAAAACGTTTACAAAAATAACAATTAGAAACCTAAAATCGTCAAACCAAATAGTTCAAAAAGCTGGAACAAATCTTATAGTCGTGGCTTCTAAACACCAGCAAAATACACCTATAACAAACGATATTTAAAGTCAAGACCTTTGATTTATATGAAGCAATGTATAAAAAAATAACCAGAGTAGTGTTAGATGAGTCACGAAACTTAAAAGACAATAAGTATCTGCCAGCGCAAATAAACCAGTGAAAAACCATCTTACTTCTGGTGTGCCCCAGGGCTTAGTTTTAGGACCTTCACATAATTTATGTACCAGACATTCATAAGGCTAGCAATGTATAAATTTCCAATGCTTTGCTGACGAAATTCAACTTTGTTTTGCATAAGACCCTGAATTGTTCATAGTGCTTCAAATTATATCAAAATTCACCTCTGGTCGTTAGACGCACATTCTTCTGACCAAACCTAAAACCAAATATTAAAAAGACAGTATTATAGAATTCACTCAAAATTCCAGTACTGAATAAATTCTTCTACTGTTGGACAGTAAAATGAATAAACATTATTTAAAAACTATCTTAATAGATAAACAATTTTTCACATCATCTTTCTGACGAAAAGCGAAAATCCAATATTCGCAATACATTTCACTTGTACACAAAGCATGAAAATAAACAAAAGCGCACACATGTAGTAAGAAAATACGATTAAGATAGTGTAGCAACTTTCCTTACCAAGAAGATTTATTACAGGCATTTCAAACTGCCTCAAATAAAAGCTACGAAGCATTTATAAGCGCCACTTGCAACCATGCGCCGACTAGCGACGTTATTTATCTATTATGCCTCTTGTAGTTTTACAAACCGGTGTTAATATAGAACTACAGCACAACAATCAACCCTACCTATATAAAACGATCTTTTTTCAGTATCATGCTTTATGGTAAGAGATACTTTGTAGGTTAATTTCCGCGTATTTTTTGAAATGATACGCTAACTTCCACCGTTGGTGACTGTTGAGTCTACACAGAAGGGATGGGAGAGTGCGCGACTCGAGCAAGCAGGATTAAGTAACTGGACATGAACGAATCAACAAGGTGGTAGTGCGGTGTAGTTTTTTAAAAAAAGAAGCTATGCAGTTTCTTTTATCTTCCCTTAGCTTGTACCTATTTCCTTCCAAATCCCCTACAAGAAGCAATAAGAATATCACCAACGGTAATAATTTGATGTTCAACCCGGCGAATTACGAAATCCATCACGTGATGGATCCTGAGATGAGATTCCGAGATATACATATCACGTAAGTAATTTGAAATTTACCTAAAATGTGCATGTAAATTGACATAGACATTGCGATTGCATCATCCGGTAAAAACGTGGTCTGTATAGGTTATATAACGGCGTTAGAGCCACGCCTAAATTGTAATAACGCCGCTTAAAACTGTAACAAGATCTAACTTTATTCATGCGTGACACCATAATGGATCTATCGGAGTAGTTGAAACAGTATCCGTCAGCGTATTTAACGAATCATTTCACCTATACAGTAATGCAAATCTCTGGCAGCATGGAACTTTACAAGAAGATTTCGTTATTTAGGGAATTTGCAGTACCAGCTGCGTAGGCGTAAGAGAACCTTAATTTTCTTACACAAGATTCAGTACGTTCCAAAGATCTTTAACGATTACATTAAGTTACGCTCAAGAAACCTCAATAACAATGTCCTTTAAAATATATGTAGACGCCAACTAATCATTGAGTACATTGCATCACGAGGTGAATGCATAATAAAGTTTGCTTCTATTAGAACAAGGACGCGAATTTTTATACGTTATAGCTCCATTAAAGCATTAGAAACTGTATAAAATTTCATTTTTCATTAATTAGTTATTAATCATTTTAATACTAAGAATAATATTAACTGCCAAGAATTATAATTTAGCTGTTTCTACCCTTGAAATTGCCACATATGTACCTTCTTTCTACAACTTATTCTTCTTCTAAACCTTCATGTCTTCTTCTGCTTCACCAAGAAATCAGAAAGTATTCTACTCTCTACATTTATTTCACATTTTCTTGGTGAATTTTTATATTGATAAAGCAAACCAGTAACTTGGTTAGAATATTTTAAACTAAAATAGAAAAAGTTTAGTTTGTGACAAAGCATTGTTGATCCTGGTTAATGATTTTTGGGTATCACTCCGACTCGTATCAACTCCTTTTTAGTGTTCTTATTTCTTTTGTGTTTAAATTAAGCACCTTTCTGAACTTTTACGTTACTTCCGCTAATAGGAAATAGCAGAGTTTTCCGAGTAGTAAAAGGGACATTTGTTGCTGACGCTTTGCACGAGATAAATGTAGTGAACGGTTTTGCGAGAAGGAGAAGGACCTATTTCTTTATATCTTTTCCTTCCCTTCCTTTTGTCTTCTCTAGATCTCTCCCAAAGGAGATTGTTGGAGAATCTAAGATTAGATAAAGCCGTTGCTATTAGGGGTGAGCGATACGAGATTTTGCGTATCGAATATCGATACATATTCTATATCGATATGTATCGATATATCGAATATCAATATATATCGATACGTATCGATACGTATCGATGCGTATTGATACGTATCGATGCGTATCGATATGCATCGATGCGTATCGGTGCGTATCGATACATATCGATACGTATCGATTCGTATCGATGCGTATCGGTGCGTATCGATATGTATCGATACGTATCGATAAGTATAGATACATGTAGCGATTCGTACCTGAACGTTTAGATGTGTAGATTAAGTATACATATCGAAACGTAGCGATACGTATCGGTACGAGTCGATTAGGAATCGATAATTTATCTACTCTTTCTTTGGGAATAAAATGACAAGATCGTTGTAAAATAATGCATTTACTGACAATCCAGTCTTTCACTTAAGATTGTTTGTTATCAAAATAATTGAAGTTTCAAGTTTAATATTTGCGACATAAGTATATATATATATATATATATATATATATATATATATTGCTATGATACTCTCTAAATTATCTTGCCCCTTTGTTGTGCGCCTTATTAATTTTGCTATGAACTGCCGGAATTCTTGAACCCCTATGTTGGGCTGTTATATTATTTGCTATGTACTCTAAATTAATCGCGCTCCATCATTTGGACGACCATTTTAATATTTACTATGAATAAACAAGATTGTAATTATCTCTTCCGACGTTGGGCTGTCTTATTAATATTGCTATCAATTCCCTCCAGAAACTTAACTGGATTTTATCTTGAAGCAACCTTGTCTGCCAATAGCAAAATTCGATACGTTACCGCCTTGCGTGTTATCAATTTCCTATTCAACTCGTAGCTCCTCCTTGAACTATTTAAATCTTATGACCTCGGCTAGCATTTATTTGAAATTATAAAATTCAGTTAATTTCGATTTTATATAATGAAACCAATATATTATGTACAGCTTTTGTAAATTATTTGAAATACACTTTTCAATTAGTTAATGTTGTAAATTTCATTTATTAAACATCATATCCTATTTACTCAAAACCTAAAGTCACCAAAAAAAAAACCTATTATCCTTATCAACGAAGCGTAGAACGTTCTAAACCTGTTATCATATTACTCATTTTATACTTATGCAACTTCTTTTGTTGACTTTTCACATTCATATTATATTAAGCAAATTCAATATTCAAAATAAAAATTTATATAGAAAAATAAAATGTCTTATAACTAAAAATCTGACCTGGTCTATCTTCTTCACATCGACGCTAAAAATTATCTTCCCCCAATTCAGGATTACATTCAAATTATTGCCATTACCCTATGGACTACCATTATTAATTTATGCACCCCAATTTATTGTCGTTTCATTTTAGACTTATTACTTCTTATCAATCAATTTCTTCAAACTTAGAATAGAATTCTTATTATCATTGTCTTCTGACTTGAAATCGTGGTTTATTTTCTTCCCTTACTCAAATTGTATTATTCTTCCCCCAGACTTAGAAATTGTGGTTTGTTTACTCCGGACCTCAAAATTGTATTACTGGATTTTTCCCCCGGACTTCAAAATTGTCGTTTGTTTCCCCCGGACATCAAAACCCTATTTTTTTTTTGTTTTAGTTTAAGATAAATTCATTAAAATGTACTTACGTTTAATCGGCAATTATAGTTTTCATCTTGGCACTTATTTTATCTTTCACTTTTAAAATTATTACGTATTACTTTATTTCATATCGACGCACTTCGGCCTTTGTTGAGTTCCAAACTGTCTTCGTTATCACTGTGCCTGCTAATATATTATTCCGTTCCCACTCCGTCAGTGGGTATGGTCTAGAACTCGTCGCTTATTTGTGACCAATCAAATAATTACATTCAAAGTAGTTTCTGATGTAATTCTCCACGATTCCCAATAATTGTAACCTGCTTGCAGCTGTCTTTCGTTATCAACATGCTGTGTTTTGATAGACCCAATTGCTTTTCCATAAACAACTGATGCAATTCGACTTTTAATTTTCATATTTACACGCAATTTTTAATCTTCTCTCTTATCAAAAATGGTTAGCTATTTGCACGCATTCTATGCTACCTGAAGCTCTATTTCTATCTCTGTATTAATGTAATTGTTTGGAACTCTTTTGAATGCGTGTCTGATTACACTTTATCATTTACTTATAAATATACGCGTGCTTCCACTGAAAAATATTATTACTTGCTATACCTAAATTAACTAAAACTTTATCTACAGGGTATTAAATATTTTCCTATCTACTTAATGAATGTCTTCCTGGTTTCTACGCTAACTATGCGTCTTCCTATGTTTATCTGCGTCGCTTAAAACTATTTATATTTTATATACAGGGTGTTGACTGCTTACTATTTACAAACTATGTCCATTTCTAAATTCTTCACTAAATAAATGCCGTTTTCTGCTGCCTATGGTAATTTCTCATTTCTAAACGACCTTTACTATAAAGTTCACCCTTAAACAACCTTTTATCACAGCAATATATATATATATATATATATAGGGTGGGCGATACGGGATTTGGCGTATCGAATATCGATACGTATCGATACATATCGAGTATCGATATATCGATATTTATTTTTCGCTGTATCGGGGGGGTCGATACGAGGGTCGTATCGATGCGTATCGATATATCGATTCGCCGACCCAGCCCTAGTTGCTATCTCGAGATAACCTTAATGTGTGCGCTGATGACAACCGTAAGCAATTACGATCACGCTTTCAATTGTAGAATTAGTTATTATTTAAGGGTGTTTTTGCGTAGTTTATGTATTGTGCAACTTTGTGTTTATATACCAATTGGAGATATAGCATAGTCTAGTGCAGTACTTTGATACAATTTTCTTCAGTTGCACAATTTTAATCTTTTTTTTTTATTGGAATTGTGAGTGCCTATCTTAAAAATAATAATTGTATATTGTACTACTAAAAGCTCACGTTAAACAAAATTATTCAAAATTAAGGTTTGTTTATAATAATTATACAGAAAGTGACATTTTTTATATTATTGAAGCGAATAACTGCTTTTTTGATTATTTTAGAATGAAGATAGAAAAAGTTTATTTTGCGTTAAATAACTTCATAATTTAGTTAAACAATTTAGACACATTTTTGATTCCAGTTCTTTAATATTGACTTGCACAATTGCAGTGTTTTTATTATTTCGCCCAGTTTTGAATATTTTTTTATGTAATACCTGCACCGCATGCTTTTAGAAATACGCAATTTCGATAAAGACCAGTGGAAAGTAACATATTTCATGTTTAAAACGCAAGAAACTGCTTCTGTTTGATACATACTGTTTCTGCATCGTACATTTCCTAATTATATCTTCTTGTTATTGTATTTACGGTCATACGAATTTTCTTTCAAATAGAATTGATTACTTATTCAAGCATCCTATAAAATCTCATTAAGTGTTTCCTAATTATATCTTCTTGTTATAGTATTTACGGTCATACGAATTTTCTTTTAAATTGAAATGATTACTTTTTCAAGCATCCTATAAAATCTCATTAAGTGTTCAGTTACAATGTTATATATTTTGAATCTATTCTATGTTAATAACGTGTTAAACCGGCGGCTTTATTATACGAAGTAGAAAACTTTGCTTTGGTTATCAAAGGCTAAATGGTTTTGCTGAAATATAGTTTAAACACATGCATCTCTTAAATGAATAGGTTTAATGTGTTTGCTTTAAAGTGGGAAAATGTTGTTTATCAATGCAGTTACTACGAAATGCTATTATCGCTTTAAAATGCGGTATTCCGTTATCACACAGGTGTTCACGAACACAGATTGCAAACAATGAAAATTGTCCATCTGCTTATACTTTTCCGGTATTATTAATAGTAATAGTAAATTTCTAGAGGATGTAACCACCCGTTATACACTTAGCAATATAATTCTGCCGTGTGGGTTGTAGATATACTTAGCAGATTGAACAGACGTTAGTTTCAAGCAGACATACTTCGTGAAAGTCTTCATGTTGTATTGAGACCATTTTTTTTCTTAATTGCCCTTATCTACAGGTGGTGTTATAAGAATACAGGTGGTATTCGCTGGTGGTTGTTTAGTCGATGGGAAATATTTTTGAAAGGAAATTTGGTGCCTTCTCTCAACCTATATATATATATATATATATATATATATATATATATATATATTACTCATATTTAGACCAGGGTAGAAAAATAAATAATCACATCAAATAATTTTAATCACCGTGTATAAGGAATTTTATTAGATAATACGCTTTATTAAAACACCGTGGAGAATAAAAATTCATTCGTTTCAGTAAAAATAAGAGATTTAAAATCATGTACAAGACGCTTTATATCAAAAGAAACAGTATTAACAAGCTCTACGGGTAATGTAATTATTCCGAGGAAAGAAACAAATGGAAATTACGTGCAAAATTTATATTAATTAACCCTATTTTAAGTAACCGGTATTGAACAAAACGTACAGATAATAACTAATATTTAGTTAGGATTCACTAAAATTTAAAGGGTATTAATTTTAATTGAAGTTAATTGAACCGTTAGTAACATATAATATCTATGAAAACTTGTAAAAACCCAATAAAATAAAGCTCTGAGAATTAATAGTATGTTTGAACACCTGGGTTTATTTAAAAAGCTCATTCGGCGAAAATTTTGCAGATAATTAATGGTTCAGAGAATCTTGTAGAAACCGTCGCATAATAGTTACGAGAAATGCTAAAGGTGGGTTATTTCACACTCCACATGGACTAAAATAATCGATAATAAAGAATATCAATTTGCATCAATAAGAACAGGTTAGATAGAGACAGATAATATGCGCAAGACCGAGACACATATAGTAAAAGGCGTGAGTAGAGCAACGTCATGGGGTTGCAATTGGTTGAAAGTAAAAGGCAAACTTGAGAGGTAAAAATAACAGTTCGGTATAAAAGTCAATTAGTTATTTCCAGACTTTGCATGCCGTGTTGAAATTTCGGAGATTTAACTGGGGCGAGTGAAAAATTCGTAAAAACCGACGCGCGAGCGACGGAATGGGAACATAGCATGAGAAATTCTTAAGAATTGTCTGTTTTGAAAACAAAAGCGACGTGCCGGCTATCCGCTATATATACAGGGGGTAATATGAATTTCGCTCTCTTAGACTTTTGACTATTCGATGCGTTAAAAGCTCTCTTACATCCGCGACTTGATTCAAGATGTTAAACAGTGCATTTTAGTTTGATAAAATAATTTAAAGTTTGCTCGTATATTTTGGTGATTCAAAATAGTTTGTTCTTTACGTGCTAACATGAATATACTTTAGTGCACTTAGATACAAGGTAATAAAGTTTAGTATCACTGTACCAATTGGTAAAAATTTACAACGACAAATATATACACAAAAGTAGGCAGTTTTGGCGTATATTGGTGAAAGAAGTATGAATTTCTTTGTTATTTTTCGGGGGTATTAATAATTAAATGGTGCATAAACGTGTCTGGATCCACAAGACTAGGGTCAGATATACACAGATTAGTTCCGGAAAAGCCCTGAAACAACTTTAAATAAATGGTGATGGAGAAAATTTTTAAAGCGTTGAGAATCAGAAGCCGTAAATATAACCCAGTTGGAATGGTGTGATTAAGAAAAGGGACGATGAATATTGAAGCTACGAGTGCAAGTAACCTTCAGGTAAATTATACTATTTTGTTTGAACTTTGAGATTTTTGTGTGTGTTGAATAACTTTATAATTGATTTACTCAAAATGGACAGTAGTGAAATGGTACTAACAATAATATTTTAATTTTAAGGTGAAATTTGCTTGTTTAAGTAGAAAGGGGTATTTAGTATTGATGTTCTGGATTATGATGAAAATATGGGTATGTCTTTGAGCTCAATTAGACGAACCTGGTTAATTAACGTAAAGGGGTGGTAGATGCTCCCTTTGTACTCAGACTCCGGTCTGCATATATTGTTATATTAATTAGTAGGCATCCTACAAGGATTTTAATTCTGGATGCACTTTAAAATGATAATAAATTTAATTTTGAAATTTTCCGATATTAAAATTTATGCTGAATATTAATTTTGAAATTTTAATGTATTGTGAATATTGAGGTAAATAGAGTTGACGTTGATGTTTGTGGTAGGAATGTGTTTGTTTTTTTATGTATGAGGATGAAAGCTATCTAGAAGAGCAGCCGAGGCGATTAACAGAAGAAAGTCAATGGACCAACACAGTTAAGGTAATGAATAGCTTTTGTAGGATTCACAGCATTCTTGACATCCAATTCGTAGGGGCTCGATTCGGAAAGCGGAGTACCCGGATTTTGGTGGTATCACAGCATTCTTGACGCCCAATTCGTGAGGCTCGATTCGAAAAGCGTAGTTCACGGATTTTGTAGGATTCACAGCATTCTTTGGCGACCCAAAAGTGAGGCTCGAGTTCCAAATAAAATTTTTGTGATTTTATTCCAGGAAACTGGCGATCTGAGAGAGAGTTTCTGTGTGTATAAATTTAAGAGTATTTTAGAGTGTGTGAGTGATTAGAACGTATGCAGAGAAAAGAGTGGTTAAGGAGTCAAGGAGTGGAAATTGGAAGTAACGATAGTGCATTGGGTGAAAAAAATTCGAAAATGGAAGAAGCTGGAGGCAGTAGAGATCAGTCGAGGACGGAATCAGGAGATCAAGGAAACGAGATGATAATGAGAATGCTAGAGAGGATGAACGAAGAAGCCAATAGAGCTAGGGATGAATCGAATAGAGCGAGAGAGGACTCAAATCGAAAATTTGAACAAATGAGTGAAGAATCGAACAGAAAGTTAGAGGAGATTAGTCGGAAAATAGATAAGACGAATCAAGAAGTTACAGAGTTTAAAAATAGTCTTACCGTAAAGATGGGGGAAGTTGAAAATAAGGTAGATAAAAATGAGCGTGATATTACAGGTCTTCGACAGGAAATGGGACATTTAAGGTCCGAAGTACGCATTTTTTGTGAAGAAGAGATAAATGTAAAAATGACTGAAGTAACGGACTCATGTAGGGATCAGTTAGGCAGGGTAGAACGCGAAGTTAGTAGTATTAAATACAACATGTCAAGTTTAACGGGGGATGGTCCCAGATTTTATACAGGTGGAGTATCATTGGACCAACACATGAAGTTTTATGGCGATAACAGGGTAAATCCACAAATTTTTATTAATAGCGTAAGAAATCTAGTGGGAAATTTATTTGACGAACAGACTAAACTGAATACGATAAAGGCTTTATTAAAGGACAATGCGGAAGCATGGTACAATTTAGTAGGACAGGACATAGACACCTACACGGAGTTTGAAGACAGATTTTTAAAGCACTACTGGAGTGACCACAGACAAGACCAGGTACGAGACGACTTAATCACAGGAAATTTAAGGAGAATTTTCAGGAAGTAGGAGCAATATGCTATACGCAAGTATAGCATAGCAAAGCAACTGAACCCACCACTGACGGACCGACAAATTATTAAGTATTTATCACGACACTTCGAGGTAGAAGTAAGACAACACGTAGCACTACAGAACATAGTGGACAGAGAAATGTTTTTAGAATACCTGCAGAGGTACGACGACGTAAGTAGTGGACGACCTCGGGATAATAGGGAAAGACAGATCAACACCGTTAGGTTTGACAATAGACGGGACAACTATGCTAGAAGGGGGAATAGTTACGGATACCAGCGACAGAATTGGGAACAGCGACGACCATACGTTAGAAGTAATAGTTTAGGAAGGGGACCTGCACCGAGACCGGAACCTACCAGAAGGAATAGTTCACCGGACATGAGGGGGACTGCTAATACAGACACGGAACGAGTGGAAACGCCTAGGACATACGCTGAGGTGACGGCTAGACCAGGACCGAGTAGGGAAAACAGACCTGGACAGGATTTTTAGAACGCGACAGACCACTAGATTTCAGTGTAAATGTATATGAACATCCACGGGAATTTTTCAAAATTGAGGAGGAAGTAGAGCCAGAAACTAAGGAAAATTTATGTTTGCCAATTATTAATTTAGAAATTTTTGAGAATAATGTAGAAGTATTACTTGATACAGAGGCAGAGGCGAGTTTAATATCGGAGGAATTCGTCAGCAAAATTAGGGATAAGGTCTGTGATAGAATTATGCCTATAAAGCGTAGCCATTTAGTAGCTCCAAATAAAAAGAAGTTTGCTGTAGTAAATAGTGTTGTGGTGCTTAGGATAGATATAGGAGGTTTAAGCTGTGAACAGGAGTTTGTAATTGTACCTGGACTGAAGTTTCAGAGCATTTTAGGTGTTGACTGTATGATGAAGTTAGGGGTTTTGATAGATATGGAAAGGAAGGTAATAAGGATTAATGATAGGGTAGTGCCATGGAAGGGCAGTTATGAAGTCACAGAGGATGACACGGGGTTAAGTATTAATGTAGTAGAGGTAGAGGATGATGAAGGTAAACAGATCAACACAGTAAGATGTCCAGAGGATAGGAGAGTAGAGGTTCAAGCTTTATTACAAAACATGCAGAATTAGTGGGGTAGAAGCAAGCACAGCGTTAGGCTATGAGCACAGATTGGAAGTGGATAATTCAGAACCGTTCAACGCAAAGGTTTATCCAGTTCCAGCAGCATATCGGGAGCAGGTGAAGGCAGAATTAAATAAAATGTTGGAAGATGGCATAATAGAGGTATCAAACACTCACTTCATAAATCCGTTGGTGGTAGTTAAGAAAAAGGATGATAGCATTCGTTTATGTTTAGATGCACGAAAAATTAATCAACGGACCAAACCGCAATTCCATTGTCCACCATCCATGGACACGCTTTTGACGAAATTAAGTGGCAAGTTTATTTTTAATAAAGTAAATTTAAGGAATTCATTCTGGCGGATTCCATTACATAAGAATTCTAGAAGGTACATAGGATTTTCCATAGAGGGAAAAATCGATAATTTTAAAGTAGTATCGTTTGGTTTGTCGGCAGAAAGGGAAACAATAATAAATGAGAAACAGACAAGTGTAGGGACTGAAGAAGAAGTAATATTTAAGAGTAAGGATAATAGGGATGATAAGTTTATTGTATGTGAGATAACAGGGATGTTAAGTATAGATATAGAAGGGGGAGAAATAGGGATGAAGAGTATTAGGTTGGTGAGAAGAAAGACTTGGAGGGTCAAGAAGAGAGTTAGATTTAAATAACTTGATGAACAAAGAATAGAGATAGGTGAATTTTAGTATAGTTATAGAAAATAAAGCTAGGTATAGGATAAATATGGGAGATAATTAGAAATAGGTTTAGGATGAGAATAAAGAGTAAATGTAGGAAGAAAATAAGATAGGTTAAGTATAGATATTTCATATAAGATTAGTGGAGAGTTAGGAATAGAGTAAGAGTAGGATAGGCATATAGGATTAGGTAGGGGGAAGTAAAGTATAGTGAAGATTAGTTAAAAGTTAGGAATAGGATAGGTATATAGGATGTATATAGGATTAGATAGATAAGTAGGATGAAGTTAGGATAATTTCAGTTTAGAGAATTAGGTGAGAGTTAGGAATAGGATAGGGATATAGGTAGGTGTAAATATTTTTTTTGAATTGGAGACAAAGTAGGTAAGTTAGATAGATAAGGGTAGAGAGAGATAGGCAATTTTTTTTGTAATTTTTTTGTCTAAATGCTTTATATTTGCATTCAAATAAGTGGGATTATTTGTATTCAAATAGGGGGAAAATACTCATATTTAGACCAGGGTAGAAAATAAATAATCACATCAAATAATTTTAATCACCGTGTATAAGGAATTTTATTAGATAATACGCTTTATTAAAACACCGTGGAGAATAAAAATTCATTCGTTTCAGTAAAAATAAGAGATTTAAAATCATGTACAAGACGCTTTATATCAAAAGAAACAGTATTAACAAGCTCTACGGGTAATGTAATTATTCCGAGGAAAGAAACAAATGGAAATTACGTGCAAAATTTATATTAATTAACCCTATTTTAAGTAACCGGTATTGAACAAAACGTACAGATAATAACTAATATTTAGTTAGGATTCACTAAAATTTAAAGGGTATTAATTTTAATTGAAGTTAATTGAACCGTTAGTAACATATAATATCTATGAAAACTTGTAAAAACCCAATAAAATAAAGCTCTGAGAATTAATAGTATGTTTGAACACCTGGGTTTATTTAAAAAGTTCATTCGGCGAAAATTTTGCAGATAATTAATGGTTCAGAGAATCTTGTAGAAACCGTCGCATAATAGTTACGAGAAATGCTAAAGGTGGGTTATTTCACACTCCACATGGACTAAAATAATCGATAATAAAGAATATCAATTTGCATCAATAAGAACAGGTTAGATAGAGACAGATAATATGCGCAAGACCGAGACACATATAGTAAAAGGCGTGAGTAGAGCAACGTCATGGGGTTGCAATTGGTTGAAAGTAAAGGCAAACTTGAGAGGTAAAAATAACAGTTCGGTATAAAAGTCAATTAGTTATTTCCAGACTTTGCGTGCCGTGTTGAAATTTCGGAGATTTAACTGGGGCGAGTGAAAAATTCGTAAAAACCGACGCGCGAGCGACGGAATGGGAACATAGCATGAGAAATTCTTAAGAATTGTCTGTTTTGAGGACAAAAGCGACGTGCCGGCTATCCGCTATATATACAGGGGGTAATATGAATTTCGCTCTCTTAGACTTTTGACTATTCGATGCGTTAAAAGCTCTCTTACATCCGCGACTTGATTCAAGATGTTAAACTGTGCATTTTAGTTTGATAAAATAATTTAAAGTTTGCTCGTATATTTTGGTGATTCAAAATAGTTTGTTCTTTACGTGCTAACATGAATATACTTTAGTGCACTTAGATACAAGGTAATAAAGTTTAGTATCACTGTACCAATTGGTAAAAATTTACAACGACAAATATATACACAAAAGTAGGCAGTTTTGGCGTATAATGGTGAAAGAAGTATGAATTTCTTTGTTATTTTTCGGGGGTATTAATAATTAAATGGTGCATAAACGTGTCTGGATCCACAAGACTAGGGTCAGATATACACAGATTAGTTCCAGAAAAGCCCTGAAACAACTTTAAATAAATGGTGATGGAGAAAATTTTTAAAGCGTTGAGAATCAGAAGCCGTAAATATAACCCAGTTGGAATGGTGTGATTAAGAAAAGGGACGATGTATATTGAAGCTACGAGTGCAAGTAACCTTCAGGTAAATTATACTATTTTGTTTGAACTTTGAGATTTTTGTGTGTGTTGAATAACTTTATAATTGATTTACTCAAAATGGACAGTAGTGAAATGGTACTAAAAATAATATTTTAATTTTAAGGTGAAATTTGCTTGTTTAAGTAGAAATGGGTATTTAGTATTGATGTTCTGGATTATGATGAAAATATGGGTATGTCTTTGAGCTCAATTAGACGAACCTGGTTAATTAACCTAAAGGGGTGGTAGATGCTCCCTTTGTACTCAGACTCCGGTCTGCATATATTGTTATATTAATTAGTAGGCATCCTACAAGGACTTTAATTCTGGATGCACATTAAAATGATAATAAATTTAATTTTGAAATTTTCCGATATTAAAATTTATGCTGAATATTAATTTTGAAATTTTAATGTATTGTGAATATTGAGGTAAATAGAGTTGACGTTGATGTTTGTGGTAGGAATGTGTTTGTTTTTTTTATGTATGAGGATGAAAGCTATCTAGAAGAGCAGCCGAGGCGATTAACAGAAGAAAGTCAATGGACCAACACAGTTAAGGTAATGAATAGCTTTTGTAGGATTCACAGCATTCTTGACATCCAATTCGTAGGGGCTCGATTCGGAAAGCGGAGTACCCGGATTTTGGTGGTATCACAGCATTCTTGACGCCCAATTCGTGAGGCTCGATTCGAAAAGCGTAGTTCACGGATTTTGTAGGATTCACAGCAATATATATATATATATATATATATATATATATATATATATGCTATGAACTACTGGAATTATCGAGCCCCTACGTTGAGCTGTTATATTAATATTGCTATGTATAAACAAGATTGTAATTATCTCCTCCGACGTTGGGCTGTCTTATTAATCTTGCTATAAATTGCCTCCAGAAACTTAACTGGATTTTATCTTGAACCAACCTTGTTTACCAATAACAAAATTTGATACGATACCGCCTTACTCGTTAGCAATTTTGTATTCAACTTATAGCTCCTCCTTAAACTGTTTAAATTATCAAATCACTCCCATTAACTTTATCTCATGACCTCGACTAGCATTTATTTGGAATTATAAAATTCAGTTAATTCGATTCTATATAATGAAACAAATATTATGTACAGTTTTTGTAAATTATTTGAAATACACTTTTCAATTAATTAATGTTGTAAATTTCATTTATTAAAAATCATATACTTTTTACTCAAAACCCAAAGTCACCAAAAAACCTATTATCTTTATAAAAGAAATGTAGAACGTTCGAAACCTCTTATCATATCACGCACTTTATACGATTCAAATTCTTTGTTTTGGTGAACTTCTTCACATTAATTTATATTAAGCAAATTCAATATTCAAATAAAAAAAATAGAAAAATAAAATGTCTTATAACTAAAATCTGACCTGGTCTATTTTCTTCGCATCGACGCATCCATTTGAATAAAAATTATCTTCCCCCAATTCAAGATTATTACATGCCCATTCGAAATATAATCTATCCACACGCTTGAACCATTTCATTTAAATTATTGCCATCATCCTCTGGACTACCATTAACTTATACTTATGCACCCCAATTTATTGTCGTCTCATTTCAGACTTAGAATTACTTCTTATCAATTTCCCCAAACTAAGAATTGGATTATCATCATTTATTTTCCCTTGACTTAAAAATTGTATTATTCTTCCCGCAGAACTTGGAATTACATTTATTCTCCACGGACTCAGAAATTGTATTTTTCTCCCCGGCTTCAGAATAGAATTCTTATTATCATTGTCCCCTGACTCGAAGTTACATTTATTCTCCACGGACTCGGAACCGTTTAATCGGCAATCGTAATTTTCATTTTAGCACTTATACAATTTTTCACTTTGAATTATTATTACGTATCACTTTATTTCATAGTGGTGCACTTCGGCCTTTGTTGAGTTGTAAACTGACTTCGTTATTACTGTACCTGTTAAAATATCTTTTCTCCCCTACTCCGTCAGTGGGTATGGTCTACAAACTCGTCGCTTATTTTAACCAATCAAATAATTACATTTGAAGTAGTTTCTGATGTAATTTTCTATGCTTTCCAATAATTGTGAGCTGGTCGCAGCTGTCTTCGTTATCAAACATGCGGTGTTTTGATGAATCTAATTGCTTTTCCATAAACAACTAATGCAATTCGACTTTTAATTTTCATATCTGCATGTTATTTACGCAATTTTTAATCTTCTTTCTTATCAAAAATGGTTAACTATTTTGTACGCATTTACTATGCTTCCTGAAGCTCTATTTCTATCTCCGTATTAACCTAATCGTTTGAAACTCTTTTGAATGCGTGTTTAATTACACTTTATTATGTTTACTTATAAGTACGCATGCTTTCACTGAAAAATATCATTATTTGCTTTACCTAAATTAACTAAAACTTTAACTACAGGGTGTTGACTGCTTACTATTTACAAATTATCTCCATTTCTCAATTTCTTACTAAATAAATGCAGTTTTCTGCTGCCTATGGTAATTTCTCATTTCTAAACGACCTTTACTACAAAGTACACCCTTAAACAACCCCTTATCACAGCAATATATATATATATAATATATATATATATATATATATATATATATAGGTTGCGCGTCGAAAAAGATTCAATTCTATACAGCGTCCTTTCACGCAAAGAAACTCTGAAAAGTCAGATGTTACTTAAGATGCCCTCTTTTAAGAGGCATTGCTCTGTTTCGGTTGTATAAAGTAAACATTTAGTCAATATTCTGTACTAGGGGCAGACTGGCGTTATAAGATAAGGTACATAGTGAGCGAATAGTCATCTCGGAAAACGGCTACTCCTCTATGGCACACAAACGGACTTAAGGTACGAATACGCTCTTTTGTCGATGCTTTCTATGAAACCTAGTTAATTCATTTTTATGGTTGATAACCACGCCAACGTTTGTTTCTTTCTTACGCGTAAATTACAAACTACGGTTCTAAAATTTTCTATCAAATGTTAGAGCACAAAGTGATTACGCGATTGTTTCAAATCACAATTAAAATAAACACAAGCTCGCGTTGGATTAATTTTATTTTCTTTAACTTAAGATTTAGGATATGCTAACGTCAACAAATCGTTTATAATTATAAGCTAGAATAAGTTTCGCATTTGGTTATCTATAAAACTGACCTTCAGTTTAAGGTTACGCTATTACTTTTAGGAAATGCATTTTGGAAGGCAGTAGGTAAACGACTTTGCATTGCCGTATATGTTATGTCTAATTTTCTTCTTGCATTTATTTAGGGCTGGAAACATTGTGTAATTATACTTGTTATTTATATTTTAATAATTAATGTGACTAGGAAATAACCCCTAATAATATTTATTTAAATTATATGTTTATTTTGATGTTTGTATTATATGCGAGTTAACGCTTTTGTTTATATTAATTTTAACAAGACGTTACGTTAACGTTCGTTTTGGTTTTTGTAAATATTTCTTATGAGATACCATGTTTGTTAACTAAAGTTTATAATAAAACTACTTCCTAAGGTTTCCATTTTTCTTTCTGTGTGACCCACCCCACTCTACAACATTTTCAACTAGTACGACATTAATTCTTTGGATTTTCTTTGTTTTATTGCGGTATTCGATGCGGGCAATTTTCCTTGCTTACTTTACTCTTCTTTCTTGTCTGCACGGAATACCGTAACCTGTTTTTAAAATTAAAATAACTACAGATTTGCTCAAAGAGTTTATTGATTTGTAACGCTCGCGCGTTATTTTAAGCAAGCATAAGCGATTGCGAATATAATTATTAGCTTAGACCTAGTAGTTTTAAATGCATATCAAAAGGTTTTAAAATAATTAAAGTTAAAGACTAGTTTTATAGAAATATTGTGGGTAAGAATATAGAGAACCATTGAACATATTTTATAAAATCCAATTCGAAGCGAATGTAATAATATTATTCCTTTATAGTGAGTCAACTGTGTAATATAAAGAAATATATGCTTAAAAATCGCGAGTAGATATTTGATATAATACCCATATAGGATATGGGTGGAATAATCATCACCATAGACAATCGTAGTTGATAGGTTATTATCTGAATAAGCACATATCAGACGGCAGACGCACAATGTAAGATAGCGACGTCACCACCATAAAACAATAAAAGAATAAAGCTATTATTAACCCTAGAATTCATGAGAAAAAATTAGATAACAATAGTTGTGTAAAGATAAAGAATCACACATTATATGTAGGGCTGGGTCGGCGTATCGATATATCGATACGTATCGATACGACCCCCGTATCGACCCCCCCGATACAGCAAAAAATAAATATCGATATATCGATACTCGATATGTATCGATACGTATCGATATGTATCGATACGTATCGATATGTATCGATACGCATCGATACGTATCGATATTCGATATAGAATATGAATCGATATTCGATACGCAAAATCCCGTATCGCCCACCCCTATATACATACTTATGTCACAAATATTAAACTTGAAACTTTAATTATTTTGATAACAAACAATCTTAAGTGAAAGATCAAATTGTCAGTAAATATATTATTTTAAAACGATCTTGTGATTTTATTCCCAAAGAAAGAGTAGAAAAATTTATAGATGCGTATCGATTCGTACCGATAGGTATTGCTACGTCTCGATATGTATACTTAATCTACACATCTAAACGTTCCGATACGAATCGCTATATATATCTATACGTACCGCTACGTAAATATACGTATCGATATGCATCGATACGAATCGATACGTATCGATACGTATCGATACGTTTCGATACGCACCGATACGCATCGATACGTATCGATTTGCATCGATACGAATCGATATGTATCGATACGCACCGATACGCATCGATACATATCGATACGCATCGATACGTATCGATACGTATCGATACATATCGATATATATCGATATTCGATATATCGATACATATCGATATAGAATATGTATCGATATTCGATACGCAAAATCCCGTATCGCCCACCCCTAATTATATGCCCAAGGTTCAGTAATTGAACACACTATAACTAAATACAATAACATAACAAAGAGGTATTATGATACACATGAAAGGCATTACTCAATAAACAATAGTGAATAGGTCTGCCATGTCGGCACAGAATACGATAACAAAACGTCGATAGCGTACAAAACACCAGATGGACAGATTACCATACACGAACCAACCAAGACAAAGAACGACGTGATACAGATGACGTGGAGAGTGGGGATTAGTACAACACAGATTGACAGTCGATGAGTAGAAGACGAAAGGTAACACCCGAATTGGAGTTTGCTGCCCGCGACCGCAACGTGATATTTAATTTTCGGGTAAGGCAATACATTATCCTTCACGTGTTCGTAGATTTTACCGTTGAGTTGACTAAATAAAAAATCAAAGTGATGATTATAGAAACATAAATAAATGTAGGGATTTCACCCGTCCAAACTTTGGAAATACATCGTACTCTTATGTTAAATAGCGACCTTGAGCCATGTGAACTATTAACGTTCCTGGACATCTTTATAACTTTTTCTTTGTAAAGCTGAACTGTACAACAAAATTATTTGTAAATAAACTTTTCCAAAATTTAAAAATGTGTACCTGTTAATTACATAATTGTGCTTTTGAATCATTTACTAAGACACTGACACAACATCAATGGTTATTATTTTGTTGGACTATAGTATAGGTCTTTCAAAATCTCAGCGACCTGCGCAGAAATCCCAAATATTACTGACAAAACTAAAGATCAAAATGAAAATATAGTATTGTGGAATGATAGTCATGGCTCCAAAAGCGTTGACATTACGGCAATATAATTTTAAAATAGATGTTACCATATGACGATAGGATTAAATTTATATTTATTAGATTACTATGTTCTAAATCATATTTATTATTTTGATTAAATCTATGTTTATTAATGTAACAAAAAGTCACGTACTTCTATTATGAAAGTGGCTTATCTATATTAAGCTTATCTAATCTATGTTCTTAACTTAGCGCCTAACCGATACCGCATATTCTAGACACTTAATAAATATCCCATAATCTTTCTTTATATAATTTATTTAATTCACTTAGTCCCTAGAAGTAATATAAAACTCAAAAGTGAATACGCCTGCCTTTTATCGTAGATTAGTAGTAAGGGTAGGTATTTGTTTACACATTAATAATTTGACATTGCATAAGGATTATTTTCGCGAATCGTGATGTTTTTAGGTTAAACTGAAAACACCGTGTTATATCCTTTTCTAAAGGTTTCTCACTTCCTCCATTGCGCATCCCAGGGTCGCTGAGATTTTGTAACATCTATACGTAACCAGAGTATGATAGTGTAGGAAAATGCAATTAGAACACTTTTTATGATTAACTAAGACCTGTAGATTTAGTTTTCATATAGGTTCGGTATGAGGTTATCATGCCTAGGACAAAGTGAACAAAAGTTGTATTATTAAAAGATCATCAAATGCGGATAGAAAACATTGCATTGACGACTTATCTGTTTATTGTTATGTTGATATTTCAAGAAATGAGATTCAGAATGTAACTATAAATATTCAAAAACTAGGAAAATAGATGCGATGGTACTATTATTTAGTTTTCTTTTAAAGATTTCTATTTAGTAATACTTGTCCAGTCTGATGTTACGAAATTAAGGAAATTAAGGAAAATATTTGTATTCGTATTGCAATTGCTTAATGTTAATAGAAGCTTAGTTTAGGTTGGATTTTATTTGGATATGGGAAAATATACAAGTTTGTGAAAAAATGTCCAGCCACCACAGTGATGAAGTTGTATTTGGGAGAGGCCCTCCATTTTAAAAGTTTCTTTTATTTGATCAAAAATGAGTGTTTTGAAGTTGTTGTAGAAAAAATAGAGCATGCCATGGTAGAATTCGTAAACTTCAAGCAAGAAAGACTTATTTGGAATAACCGTATTCCGTGTGGGGAGAATAGCAAAGGTATTGCTGAGACAAGACGGTTTGGTGTCTCTTAATTATATAACAGGTAAAAGCCTTTCAAGGTAAGTGTTCACTGTAGCGTAGTTTTAGAATTTAATTATTCCGCTTTATATTTTTTCAATTCTTTTTTCCCATAAGAGCCCGCTCTTGCACCACTGTAGTTAGCCGGTATAGCGTTAAAACTGTTACGGGGTTCCCATCTATTCTGAGCAAATCTAAATTAGTAACGTAATGTCCCTTTCACCCGTGATTCAATTTAATAATTTCAAACAAATTCTTTTCTATTACACTATAATTTAGGTATTATTTCATTTCTTTGTACACCTTTTTAATATTTTTACCGAACTTTTGAATACAAGTTTTTGCTACAAAATTAGCTGCATATACTGTTGAAATTATAGTTTAAGCAAAATATTCCAAATTTAATTTCTAGTACGATACAATTCAAAGATAAAATAAACCTTTTGAATTTATTTCAGAGTACGAGGTTATTCCGAAACACTTCTACAGAAATACATAAAAATTCACATAACACCATAACTCTGTCACAACAGCTCTTCAAGTTTTTAAAAGTGATGATATTGTCTTTTCTTAGCTCCAATCAAGTTAAATATCGAGAAAGGCAAATAGAAATACGTAGATTATAAATAAAGCGTCTTGGAGATTTCGCGCTTTTCATAAACAGACAAGGCGTAGCATACCGTGTAAGACCGCCTATTCTCTTTCCCAAAAAGGAAGTCGTGGAAATTTTTAGAGCATGTTTTGCTTTTGTCTGAATATGGCGTAATCTTAAAGACACATATTGAAAAGTGTATAGAGGATCGTAAAAAAAATAGAGTAGCAGAACTCAAGAATCTGGAAACGACAGGAAACAAGAAAAATGTTTGAAGAGGATCTACGTTGACTTTCCTGTCTAAGACATTTGTCAACAAACTAATAACAGCAATTGCTGTATGAGACGGCACATGATTTTAAGGAATGACCGACACTACATTTGATTTTCAAATGCTCTTTCCGCAGGTACTACATTGGTCAGAAGATAGTTTTTTTTACCTGTAAATTTTGAGTTTTGCCGAACCCTTGTTGTTCCAAGCATGGTAGAGATCTTTAACGTGCGTGACGACACTCACATACGGGACCTACATTTTACCTGTCATCCGAACGGAAAAATGCTCCCCTAACATTTTTCAAACGACCGAGTTGGGAATCGAACCTGGGACCGTGGGGTTAGTTGTCACACGCAAACCAACTACGCAATGGAGCCGCTAGATTTGACCGACAATATTAATTGTAATCTAACGGTGGATACCATACAAGACGTTTCTGTAATGGATCAACTGTCTATCTGTGTACGTTATGTTGGGCAGGGAAAAATATATAATGGACTAATTGGCTTGACAGTTGTTGAAGATTCTAGTGGTCAAGCACTTTTTGAAAAGTTAAAAATGTACTTAAAGAAATATGAAAGATCCGTTTCTAATATAGTAGCTTGCTTGTTTGATGGGAGTTGCCGATATGAAAGAAAGCTACCATTGCTTTCAGATTCATTGAATGAATGAAATAGTTTACACCAATTGAATGGCCCATGGCCCATGGCCAATGGCCCATGTGTTGATCTAATGATTACAGCTTCCACTGTTTATTGTCTGCAAGCTAAAAATTTATTTGGCTTGGTGGAAGAAACTACCTACTTCCTTAACCAGTCTCACAAAAGAATGATTGTTGGGGAAAAACATACAAACAACTGACATAGTGGAAGTGGAAGGCAATATCGATTAAGGAAAATTGGTGCTACTAGATGATAGAGCAAACACAACGCTATATCGTCAATCGTTGATATGAATATATTGTGAAACCGTGAGATATTGATTATGGTGCGAGCAAGTTGGTGAGTTTTTTCCATTTTTTATTAGATGTGACCAAGGGTAATTTTTATTGCAAAATTAAATTTCTAGCACGAACATTATACCACATAAGTTTGAAAACCTGCTAGCATCGTTTCGAATTTGTTTACAGTAACATCGCCTATTCCCATGCGTTTGGTTACTTATTGGGATCGTGATAAACTTGTCTCTTTCAATGACCCAGTGCCTGAGTGGTATAAGACCCACAACACGGTGGAGAGCAAGAGACTGTGCTAGAGTGGGATAAAATCCGTCCCCTAGCCAAGTGAAAACGATCCCGCGGACCAAACCCCACAGCCCAAGCTGTAATTTTGTGGCTAATGGGCCTGCACTGAAGTAAACGAAGCCGGTGGGGCAATTCTGGAACACCGACACACCGAGCCTTCTCTGCTGTCGTGGTCATGTCTCACGGGCAAGAGGGCTTAATCGCCCGGACCATGAGAAGACAACCTCGCTAAAAATCCTAAATCCTGTGATGCAGGACCGAGCCCAAGGGATGCGTGGTTGGATAGTTGATCAGTCCCAATCGGTTCAAAACTCGGGAAACAGGGCTGTACCCCGTTTTATTCACGCCTTTCATGCCAACAGGGGACAGCTGGCATGGCGACCGCTAACATCCCCCTTACTCGTGGGAACAATTATGAAAGCAATTGGATCCAAAAGTAAAACCAAACCTGAAGAGGTGGAACCAACAATGGGGGACCCCTCAGGCAACCAGAACTTATCCATGGAGGTGGAGCAGACCCGGGATGCAAGTCCGCTTGCGAGACCAGAGTCCGATACACCAGACATGGAAAATACAATAAAGAAGCTTGCAGGCACTGGACTGCAAGCAAAGAGGCTTTCAGGTGCTCAACGAAGAAAGCTGAAACAAGCCAAGAAAGTCGTAGCTGGGACCTAGACGGAGTCAAAACCGTCCACAAAGAAGGTATCGGTGCAGAAGGAGAGCGAGGGCAATAAAAGACCTCGCTCAGAGACTTCCACACGGACACCATCTAAACCTTAGCAGCAAACTAAACCTCTCAAGAACCACGAGCAAATTGGGCCGTATAGTGCTGCTGCTAGGGGATTGCGAGTGGCGGTAATTGACAGACGTCACCCGGACTCAGTCTTGACTGAGGCACAGTCGAGAAGCATGCAGAACATGCTTATGGATGCTGTATTCGACACCCCCTTAGGAAGCACCAACCCACCTCAGTTTGAGGGCGTAAGGTTTGCCGAGGTGTTCTTTGGCTAACCTGTGCTAACCTAAAAACTAAACGGTGGTAATACATAACGTAGAGACCAAGGGTGACTTTTGGAGGAAGCGTGTCTAAAAGTAGTGGACGCAGCGGACCTCCCGAAGACACTCAAAGTTCTAGTATGGATCTCCGACAGAAACATCAAGGAGAAAGTTGCCAGAACCCGACTGCAGAAACAGAATCCCAGTCTGCAAACGGGTGGCTGACGTATGGTTTCCCAGAAAACTGATAAGGAAGGAGCTATCATGGCCTTTTCAGTTGACCCGGGATCCCATGAGGTACTTGAACAAGCCAATTTCAAGGCCTATTACGGGCTGAGAACGGTTTTGTTCAAGCCTATCAATGGCAATTCACCTGATGATAAGAGTGGTCCAAGTGAACCTGCAGCACAGTAGGGCAGCATCAGCAGCTTTATGTAAGCTGATGGGAGGCTGCAACATAGCCCTTATCCAGAAACCTTGGGTTTGCAAGGGAAAGGTGCTAGGACTGGGTTAAATCGGTGGGGCACTTGTATAAAGTAGATCTACCGATACACCCAGGACTTGCATACTAATAAACAACAACCTTAACTGGTTGCAGCTTACAGAACTCTGTCAACAAGACCTTGCGGCGGTCAAGGTGGTACTAGGCGGAGTTGGGCCGAAGGAGATAATACTCGGATTGGCCTATCTTCCGTTCGACTCCTCTAAGCTTTCGCTCTCAAGAGAACTAAAAGAGCTAGTAGCTAGGTGTAGAGCTGATAGATCTCACCTCGTCATCGGTAGCGACGCAAATGCTCACCACACAGTATGGGGCGGTACTGGAACCAATCCTAGAAGTGTAGCAATAATGCAATTCATAATGGCAAATCATTTAGACATTTTGAATAAAGGTAATATTCCAACCTTCGTAAACAGGCGTAGGATGAAAGTTATTGATATAACTATAAGTTCGCCATACATAAGCAACTTAGTAAAGAACTGGCATGTGTCTGATGAGACCACATATAAATCAGATTTTCCTTTACCGGGCTCAACCAGGTGGAAGACATTTATCGCCATCCAAGAAAAACTGACTGAGGTAACTATAAGTTGGACCTGGATTGGTATCTTGCAAGCGAAGTCTTAACAGTGAAAAGCTGTATAAATACTAAAATGGCCGCGGGGAATATTACCAACGCGGTTACTTCAGCATATAACAAAAACTGCCCTCAGCTGGAGAGGAGAACTACTAGTTAAATTTGCGTGGTGGAACTCTAAACTCAGACAACTAAAGGGACAGGTAAGAACTTTGTTTAATAAAGCAAAAAAATTAGGAAATTGGGAGGTGCAATACAAGCGGACTCTTACTGAATATAACAAAGCTCTGAAAAAGGCCAAGAGAGTATCATGGAGGAGGTACTGTAAGATATCGAAAAATATCCTGAATGTGCCAGACTTTAAAAAATTCTCTCGGAGGACACCCAGAAATCTATGGGCTCACTGTTCATGGGAATTTGAAAGAATGAGAAGGAAACGATGGCTCTTCTGTCCCAAACTCATTTTCCTGGTTCGAACAGATGTTCGAGATGCGTTCGGACCAAATGACTCCCCAGCATTCGCTGGATGCACTCTTCAAAACTGTTACTCAGGGTGTGGAGTTGGAAAAAATGAAGGATAGATTACCTCCAGGCAGCATGGTCTGGTACACGGATGGTTCTAAGGGCGGGACCGGGTCCGGATCTAGACTCTTCAGAGAGAAAACGCTAAAGTTTTTCAAACGAAAATATACGCCATACTGGAAAGTGTGCGGGAAGGTACAAGGGGTGCCTTAACTAAAAGACACATCTATATCGTGTCTGACATCCAGGTAGCACTCAAGGCTCTAACAATTCAGAAAGTGTCATCTAGACTGGTATGGGAATGTATTGAGGCACTTAATGGACTGACACAACAAAACTCCGTTACATTACAGTGGGTACCAGGCCATCAAGGTCTCAAGGGAAATAAAATTGCAAATGATCTCGCAAGACAGGGGGCGCAAGGGCCATTTATCGGTCCCGAACCGGCGTTGGGAGTCACAAAAGCTGCCATCCGTAGCTATATCAGCGAATGGATGTGCAACCAACACCAAAGAGACTGGCAGAGCAGACCCGGACTAACACATAGCAAGGCGCTGGTAAAGGGGCTAGCAAAAACAGAACCCAGGAACTGCTAAGCTTTAGCAAGGAACAACTTAGAATCACTGTGGGGCTCCGGACAGGACACACTTCTGTCAAGGTTCGCCTTCAGAGGATGAAAAAATATAACGAAGACCATGAAAGCAGACTCTGCTTAGAGAAGCCGGAGACTGCAATGCATATACTATGCAGATGCGAAGCGTTGGGTAGAACGAGGCTGCGCCTATTCGGGCGACCAAAGTTAGACCCGAAGGAAGTCGATACCCTTTCAACAAGGGACCTGTACTCTATAATTCGGGGTGCAGGCTTTGCAGATTGGGTATTATATTTAACCAGGGTTAGCACAACAAGCCTTTTAGGCTGAGTGCGGCGGAGCTGTTTGGCAAACGCACCCGCCAGGGGGGGTGGTTTTAGTGGGTATGCCGGCAGGAGAGTCCCACACTTTGGTTATAAAAGCTATCCACTCCACCGGGTTTGGATAAAAATTTTAAAAAAAACATCGCCTATTTCAGTTTTTCCCCAAAGCAAATTTCTTGATTACTCAACATGAAGATTTGTTAAAACTATGTTAAAACAAATCGAGAGAAATAGAAACGACACAAGTTTTGAGAATTTGTATGATATGAGCAAAACATACGCAAAACAGCTACAATGCGATAGGAGATTGAATTTCTTCAGAAAACAACAAGCAAACGCAAAAAATGCTAGATGAGCTACCAGAAGACGAGTCCTCCTTCATTTCGGTGTCTCTGAACTACAAGGTTATTTATTTTTTCTACGACTATCCAGTAATGAAGGGCATTAGTGCATAGACGTGGGAAAGGTATAGTATTTCACTTGCGAATTATTGGCATTACTCGTTCGGATTACGCCGCTCGCCCTGGCGGGATGATGATGGTGCAAACCTTCCAAGTGAATAATGGCTATAATAACTCGCTCCTTCAATAATATACTATTAAGATATTGAACTGTGCTATAGTAAGCATCAAAGAGCAATTCATCACTAATAAAGAACTGCTAGAAAACTGTTAGATTCAAAAAAATTGATCTTGTTTTAAACATAGACTTCCACTCTGAATCTGTCACTACTAGCAAATGTTCAGAGAACTGCATTAATAACTAAACTACAACAACTTGCTCAGCAATAACATGTGTTTAAGTTGTCCCTTGGTGGTAAAGTCTCCGGCAAAAGTTTAGATGGAAAAAAATTGTTTAATATTAAGAGTTAGAGATAGCCTTTAAAATAAATCAGCAGGTGACCAGGCATTTTTCTAGGGAAAGGTCTTACCACTGATTTTAACCGAGGGTCCAGATTTCAGCCTGACCGCTACTGCTCACAGGGGCTCAAAGTGGAAAACAAAAATACAGCAAAACATTAACGTAAAAAGGGAGTATTTTGAAGGTCTAAGTATTTATTTTCTAGTTCATAGAAATAACGCTGCTATTTAATTAATTAGTCTCGTTATTTAATAGACACACCTTATATGGGTATCAGTATTGTCCACATTTCCATTGCACATCTGCAACATTTTCAATATTTTTAACAGGATATTGAACAATTTTTCCTTTTTAAAAGGGGTAGTTGTAATGTATACTTTTTAAATTGCTGATAGATTTAATTATTTATGATTATAATTACCATACAATATATAACGAGCTATTGCCCTTAAATGGTATTGGTATTTATGTTGCCGCTTAGCATGAACTTGATTGTAGTATATTAATATGCAGAATATGCATATTTAGATATAATAAAACATACGGTTAAGATAACGCAAAATCTTTAGCATTCAAGGATTTATTTAAGATTTCTTAAATTTATTTGCAAACTGTTACCACAAAAAAGGATGTTTCTGATCTTCT
This sequence comes from Platerodrilus igneus, assembly GCA_036346225.1. Lineage (NCBI taxonomy): Eukaryota > Metazoa > Arthropoda > Insecta > Coleoptera > Lycidae > Platerodrilus > Platerodrilus igneus. Next base: position 2,896,657 of record JARFIW010001109.1, on the reverse strand, counting down.
TGAATGTTTTTATCTATTTTACACTTTAAATTTCCAAATGAACATTGCATTAAAAATTACTAAAAATTGTTGACACAAAGTCAGCTTATTAATTAAAAAATATTTTCAAGAAAACTTACCAGTAATTTATTAATAAAAGGAATCCTAAAATTTTGAGGTACACTTGCACAAACGTTTCCGTTCTCTTCGAAGTCGTTTTGATATTTGAAAATTGGAGCTTTTGCAAAGAGATCTTTGCCAATCCCACCCATGCAATGTCTCACGTCATGTCCCCCATCTATAAGGAGCCCACCGCTGGCCACCTAATTGACCATGTATGGACACTTTCAACACCAACGCACTAAAAGAGCAATCGAGTACAATTACAATTGCTTATTTAATTTGTTAAGTTTGAATACAATTGATACACCCAGTTTTCATAATTAATATTGACATTTTATATTTAAATGAACATCTTGAAATTGATTTTTTACTTCAATGAATTCAGTGAGTTGAAGACAATTTCAGGGTCTCGCATGACGATAGTTTGTCAAATTACAACATGCCCTAAAAAGAAAACCTAGCCGTTTACAATACAAAAAAGTACTGCGTATTTAGGTCATTTTTTCTATATTATACGCAACGGTCCAAAGTAATTTCACGTAATTACTTTTAAAAGCTGCTTCTGACCTGTAATTATAAATATTAAACACACCCAGATACAATGATAAATAAGAACATAGACACAATCCAAATTAAATACATTAAAACCTCTGTTATGGGTAAAGTGAGCGAGAAGTTAATAAATTTAGAGTTGTCCTGAAGGGACGGGGACCCCGAAAACGATATAGGGGGTGCGTTAGCTAACTGTAGTTGTGCGGGAGTGGGTTTCTATGGAAAAATTATATAAGAAACTAAAGAAATTCGAAATAAAATAATAAGTGAATAAAAATAATAAATAAAATTATGCTTCCCTTACTTTTCTTGAAGATTTACGGTCTAGCTGGATTTAAGTCTCGCGGAGATCTGAACTGGGTTTGTGGGTAAAACAACAAACAGACGACCGATCGATTCGACTAATATGGACGCCACTACATCCAGACGATAGATAACCGAAGTGAAACTTTTTAAGAGAGGATGTACAGTGTACAATCGCACATAAAAAAATAAATATTTTTCAAAGATTCTTTTGTGTCTCGCCAACACTTAATATTCCTAAATAACTACCTTGAATGAATTAAAATCAAAAGTTTCTCGATTAGATGAAGTATCGTGCAAATAATAATAATTTACAATTCACTCCAAAATTTAAATCAGAATTACATTTCACTTGTAAATAAATTACATATTCATTGTAGTACATTAGAAATTAATGATTGTATCACAATATGAATTATTTGAAATCCTATATTCAAATATACGAATTTTGACATACGTAAATAATTAGCTTATCACCAAAAAATATATGTCTTTCGTATACAGAAATGGTCTAAAATTAATCACGCGTTATCAATTTAAACATAATACTTTATTTGAATGCATAACTCGGAAAACTTTACTTTCAAAGAATAACATAAAACTTATGCTAGTAACAAATTATTGGTCACAAATAAACTGGACTTTGTTTAAATAAATATAACATATGAGGTAAAAGTGATTTAATATCAAAACTCTATTAATTTCGTAAAACTATTACTTTCAATTATTTTGATGATCGTCTAAAAGGTGTAAACACGAACAATATGAGGCTAACCACTAAACGCTTTTATAAAGCCTACTCGAGCAAATTAACTTTCTTCAATATTTTAAGCAATGAACAATATAAGTTTGAGAACCACTTCTTCTTATCAGATATACTTTACATAAATATATTGATATATCACCCATCGGGTAAAAAGGGATATCCCATTACAACATGTGTTTCGCAAACGACACGACAATTGAAATGGGCTGCAATATTGTTCAACCAAATCAAGAATACATATAGCTTGTATTAACAAATATTTATGCTTCCATATTAGAAACAATAATTTTCCTACGGCATGAGGAAATCGAATGAAACAACGTCCATTTTCAATTTCTCAAACTGCATTATCCTCTACAATTTATAAATATATTCAATGCACAAAAAATTAACTTAAGATGCTAATTGCGCTGTAAGTGCAACGTAGATAATTAACATTCAATAAAGCTTATCCACTTACCAAGCGCTGAATTATAAATTCTGGGACTGTTCTGGCTTCAACTGATAGGTTCCCATTCGATATCATCAGGAACATCACATAGTAGCCAACTTACACGTTTTGAATCCCTATTCTGAGCAACCAGGCATCTCTTTCGGGACATGTTGCTTAAACCACCTCCAACAACTGACCTTATTCGATCTTCCTACGTTAATTCATCAACTTGAAAACGCAAAACCTAAACGATCATGCGCTATACCAATTTGAACTTGCGAATGACAACTGCAATACATATAGCTCTGTGTCCTGCGGCATGCAACACCTTAGTTTTCACAATTATAACAGAACAACTTGCTAGGGCTCTACAATGTCGCTTCGCGAATAATTTCAGTATAAAGGTTTTTCAGTCCTAACACGATTCAAGGATTCACCAACCATAGATACACAGGTTCACCATGATTAATGGCAATAGAAAAGCCGTCTCTAATCTTTTCCCTAACTTCAACAAAGTCGAAATGTCCTCAATCTGAAACAAAGTTAAATAAGTATTGTCCCGGTAACAAATACTTCCTAATAATTCTGGATTTTGTAGTTTCTGCAAGAGCACGCGGCAATCTCTTAAATTAGTATTCTATGTGAGCCACAAACAAAACCACCTATTTATTTCTCCTTTGTTTACACGATTTAATTGTGTCCCATATCTCGTCTTCAGTGTGATCATATAAAAATCACCTTTAATCTAGATGCTAAAGAATCCTAGTCGTTCAGGCGAAAATAGTGTTAAAGTTTCAAGTTACGTTAGTGCTGGATGTTTTACAACTAATTACAAATAAAATCAAAATAAAATATAATAAAATTAAACTAAATAAAATAAAAATAAAATAAAATAAAATAAATTAAAATAAAATTAAATAAAATCAAATCAAATCAAATAGGATAACGGGAAATAAAATGACACAAGATAAAAATTAAATAAAATAAAATAAAATGAAAGAAAATGAAAGAAAATGAAATAAAATAAAATAAAATGAAATAAAATGAAATAAAATGAAATAAAATGAAATAAAATGAAATAAAATGAAATAAAATGAAATAAAATGAAATAAAATGAAATAAAATGACATAAAATGAAATAAAATGAAATAAAATGAAATAAAATGAAATAAAATAAAATGAAATAAAATGGAGTAAAATGGAATAAAATGGTATAAAATGGAATAAAATGGAATAAAACGAAATAAAATGAAATAAAATGGAATAAAATGGGATAAAATGGAATAAAATGGAACAAAATGCTATAAAATGAAATAAAATGGAATGAAAAAATTAAATGAAATGAAATAAAATCAAATGAAATAACATGAAATAAGAGAAAATAAAATGAAATAAAATGAAATAAAATGAAATAAAATGAAATAAAATGAAATAAAATGAAATAAAATGAAATAAAATAAAATAAAATGAAATAAAATTAAATAAAATTAAATAAAATGAAATAAAATGAAATAAAATGAAATAAAATAAAATAAAATGAAATAAAATGAAATAAAATAAAATAAAATGAAATAAAATGAAATAAAATGAAATAAAATGAAATAAAATGAAATAAAATGAAATAAAATGAAATAAAATAAATGAAATAAAATGAAATAAATGAAATAAAATGAAATAAAATGAAATAAAATGAAATAAAATGAAATAAAATGAAATAAAATGAAATAAAATGAAATAAAATGAAATAAAATGAAATAAAATGAAATAAAATGAAATAAAATAAAATAAAATGAAATAAAATGAAATAAAATGAAATAAAATGAAATAAAATGAAATAAAATGAAATAAAATGAAATGAAATGAAATGAAATGAAATGAAATGAAATGAAATGAAATGAAATGAAATGAAATGAAATGAAATGAAATGAAATGAAATGAAATGAAATGAAATGAAATGAAATGAAATGAAATGAAATGAAATGAAATGAAATGAAATGAAATGAAATGAAATGAAATGAAATGAAATAAAATGAAATAAAATGAAATAAAATGAAATAAAATGAAACAAATGAAACAAATGAAATAAAATGAAATAAAATGAAATAAAATGAAATAAAATGAAATAAAATGAAATAAAATGAAATAAAATGAAATAAAATAAAAGAAAATGAAAGAAAATGAAATAAAATGAAATAAAATGAAATAAAATGAAATAAAATGAAATAAAATGAAATAAAATGAAATAAAATAAAATAAATTGAAATAAAATGAAATAAATTGAAATAAAATAAAATAAACAAAATAAAACAAAATATAATAAAATAAAATGAAATAAAATTAAATTAAATTAAATAAAAATAACTGGTACAGGTGCAAAAAAGTTTTTGAAATTTCCACTTAGGTTAGTAGTTCAAATGTTTTGCTACCAATATAAAATAATCAAACGGATGCATTTGTAAAATTAGAGTTGTAGCAAAAATTCAGTTAACGCAGTTAGAATAATCATAGCAGTAAAAAAATTTGCTTAAGATGAATTGGGGCAATATAATACCAAGGTAACACATTAGTCATGAAGTAGGACAAACGTTGCCGCAAAAACACTTCGCTGAATTAAGGATTCAATAAAAACATACAATATAATAAATATGTTATACAATAATGCTAAAAATGTGCGACTAAAAATTATAATCAAAATAAAACGAAGTTCGTCATGCAATAAATAAATTCCCAAATTACACATTAAAAAAATTAATTAATGCAAAAACTGCTAAAATGCAAAACTATATTTAAGGCATGGCTTAGGAGAATTGCAACGATAATACAAAGTACGTGACGTTTATGTAATTAACGTAACAATAACCGTTTATTCAGCATAGATAAAATATGTTACATTGTGAAAATGAAATTTATAGATGGGAAATGTTCACGCCTAAGCGGAACGGCTGGTTCACAATAACAAAAAAATGCGTAATAAAATGTGTAATAAAATGTGTAATAAAATGTGGTTGCATAAAAAACTTACCCCGTGTTCAATTATCACTTTACACTCACCACTAAATACATAATTGGTTAGACAGGAGAGGGTTGGTGAAGGAAGGGAAATAGATGTGCTCACGTTGTTAATTAATTAATAATTAATGCCGACAAACCGGCGCGAATGTGATATTTAAAAATAGACTGTGTTCTAAGAGAGAGCTGTGTCGACTTTCTTATCCTGTTGTTTGTAACCAGCGCTCACCTTTGGCGATGCGCGAATAATAAATCGTAGTCGAGAGATAAGAGGAGCATGCTTTTAGTTTATATTAGGCAAGGCCTAAACATAACCGCCCATCTAAAACTGAATAAGTTTTATACCAAAACAAAATAAATCATTTAAAAATACACCCTAGAAATGTTAAGGTTGCTAGGCAAATTAAAACAAAACTTTAATACAACCTTAAAAATTTTAAAATTAAACGGAACCTAAATACGAGAGAAAATAACAAAAATAAAATTTATTCATTCAAAGGGAGGATAATAAGCTTACTTATTAGACGTGTAAATAAACCTGCAGCGGTTTTTACAGATGCTACTCGTGGTATACCGTCACGACCAAAAAATAACTTTTCAATACGGCCAAGAGGCCAACACAAGGGGGCAGTATTTAAATTTTTAATTATGACCACATCATTTACCTTGGGCAATATGGTGGGGCAATGCCATTTGTTGCGTTGGGTGAGTTGGTGGAGATACTCGTTCGACCACCGACGCCAAATGGATTGAGTAACCTGACGCAATCGCTGCCAACGGGAACGCAAAGTTATTTCCTCCGGAATAGTAATTTCAGGTAGAGATAAAAGGGGACCGCCTATTAAAAAATGACCGGGCGACAGATAATCCCTACCGTCATTAGGATCGGAAGACTGGCAAAGAGGGCGACTATTGAGTATGGCTTCAACCCTAGAAAAAATTGTACATAGTTCCTCAAAAGTTTGAGGGCGTGTACCTAAAGTACGAACTAATAAGGCCTTTGCCAATTTCACTCCAGACTCCCAAATTCCGCCAAAATTTGGGGCGTATGGAGGATTAAATTGCCACTTGATATGGCGGGAGGCTAAAGCGGCGAAAATTTTATCGTTGTTGGATTTAAGGAATATGATAGCTTCCTTAAGGGACCGCGGGGCACCAAGAAAGTTTCTACCCTGATCTGAGTAAACAACATCAGGAATTCCTCTACGAGCTGTAAACCTTGTCAGACAAGCTAAAAATGCTTCGGTAGATAACTCTGACAGTACCTCGAGGTGCACCGCTCGGGTGCACATACAAATAAATTTGCATAAATAAGTTTTAGACACCGGGGCATTACGACGATTAGAAGACTTGATCAAAAATGGGCCGGCGAAATCTACTCCCACATGAGTAAATGTTCTGGACAGTTGAACACGGAAAGGGGGTAAATCGGCCATGAACGGTTGAGCAGTTGTCGCACGGAAGCGCGAACAAACAACGCATTTGTAGATCCTCTGACGAACTAAGGAACGTATTCCAATAATCCAGAATTTTCGCTGAATAAGTGATTGCGTCATGAATGCACCTGAATGCATAGATAAAAGGTGATAATTATCACACAATAATCGCGATAAAGTGGCTTGTTTCGGTAATAGAAAGGGATGTCTGTTATCATAAGACAACAGGGAGTGACGCAAACGTCCGCCCACCCTAACAAGACTAGCGAATCAATAAACGGGGACAATTTTTGGAGTTGTTTAGAACAACCCTTGTTTAAATTTAGTTGATTTATTTCTTCGGCGTAGAACTGCTGTTGCGTAACTCTTATGATAGTTATCAATGAGATATGTAATTCATCAGAAGAAAGAGAGCCTGATAATTTTTTATCAGAGTTCTTGCAATTGTAAATAAAACGGTTTACATATGCAACAGTACGCTGAAGCAAGGTGAGAGAAGAAAATTTATCCAAAAATTGAGTGCAACTTTTTTGTGTAGAAGTAACTAATATATTAGGGGGAGATTTTATTTCTGGAAGAATTTCTAGAGAAGGGGGGAGATTCCAAATTCCTGGAAGCCGTAATTAGATCGCTACAGTTAGATGGGCCATGCCACCAGATATCGTTGTCAATCAACTGGTGCGCAATAAGACCACGAGAAGCCATATCGGCGGGGTTGTTTTCACCAGAAATATGGTACCACTGTTGAATGGCAGTGTATTCTAAAATAATTTCCACGCGGTTGGCAACAAATGTTTTTAATAAATAAGAAGGAGTGTTAATCCACGCTAGTACCACTTGAGAATCGGTGAATAATTTTATTTCCTTTAAGGGATAAGGAAATTTATTAGAGATTATAGAATATACTAGACGAGATAACAAAACAGCACCTAATAATTCCATGTGGGGCATTGAAAGAAATTTTAAGGGTGAAATTTTACTTTTAGCTTGTAGGAGATGGCAATTCGTGTTATCTGAAGTCGTGCCATGTAGAAAAACACATGCAGCATAACCCTTCTCACTGGCATCGCAAAACCCTAAAAGTCGGTACTGTCCCGAGTCTAAAAACAAACAGCGAGGAATTTTCAAATTTGATAATTCAGTAAGGCGGGAACAAATTTTCTCCCACTTCAAACACCATTCGGTGTCCGGCGTGTCGTCCCAACCTAAACGTTGTACCCATAATTGTTGTAAATAATGTTTTATTAAGAACACCACCGGAGTCAACCAGCCGAGAGGGTCGAAAATTTTAGCCATATAGGAAAGAACGGAGCGTTTTGAAATATTTCCTTCGAAAGGAACAACATAGTAGGTGAAATAATCAGAATTCGGGTTCCAAACTAGTCCCAATATTTTGATACCAGAGATTTCATCAGAAAATGCTACGGAGGGTTCTAATTCAGATTCCTGGAATTGATTTAAAAGAGAGTTGTCATTGCTGGACCACTTTCTTAACTGAAATTGGCCAAGAGACAGCCATTTTATTAATTCAGATTGCAGCTGCTGAGCTGCCGCAACTGACTTGGCTCCTGAAATCACATCGTCCATATACGTGTGATTCAGCAAGGCCACAGATGCTAGAGGAAATTGTTGTCCTTCGTCGATCACCAATTGTTTTAACACGCGTTGCGCAATAAAAGAGGATGGTGTAAGACCATAAGTAAGCGTGTTCAATTCGTACTCTTGAACTCCGCTGTCGAGGAGGGTCGCCAGAATATATGTTGGTATATTCTATCTTGTGTACGTACTAAAATTTGGCGGTACATCATTCGTATGTCAGCACAAAGTGCTATTTTGTGGGAACGAAATAAAAATATTATTTCGGGCAAACCTGATTGCAGTTTTGGACCAGCATAAAGACGTTGATTGAGGGACTTACCGGTCGAATCATTAGCAGATCCGTTAAACACCACTCGTAGTTTAGTAGTACTGCTTGTGGTTTTATGAATGCCGCGGTGTGGTAAAATATAATCGGAGGGTTGCAGAGCAACATTCATGTGATTTAGGGATAGATATTCCTTGAGAAATGAATCATAAACCTTTTGATTTTCGGTTGAATTTCGAAGTCACCGTTCTAAATTTAGATAACTGTTATAAGCGATTTCACGATTGCGCCCTAGAGGTTCGGCATTATCCTTGAAGGGTAGGGCTACAATGTAACGACCAGTTTCATCGCGAGAGTGGGTACTAACAAAATGTGCTTCACAATAATTGTCGTCAATATTCACAGCAGGAGGTTGCGAGACTTCTTCGAGCGCCCAAAAATTTTTTACTTCGCTTTCAAGAGGTTGCGACATTATACAAAGTGAAGTAGCGTTTGACGGTTCTTGTGGAGAAGGCACCTGTCCCAATAACACGTATCCAAAAATTGTGTCAATCGCTAGAGGTTTACCAAGACGGTTATTTGCGTTATCCGAAAATAATATTCTACAACATATGTCCGCTCCTAATAATATTTCTACCGGAGCGGATACATGGAAATTAGGGTCAGCCAAGGGTAAATGTTTAAATCGTTCATAAATTCCACGTGGTAAAGAACAACCAGGAATATTACCTGTAAGTTTTGGAAGAATAGAGGCACAAAAATTTATTCGTTGATCTGCATAATTGGAAAGTAGAAAACAATCGACTAGCCCTTTAGAATTAACAGCGGCATTGGCTAGTCCACACACCTTACTGTTATTGCGAACATTTTTAAGACCCAAACGTTGCACGCAAGCAGAAGTGATCGCACTGATTTGGGACCCTGAATCAAGAACGCACCTTACAGGTTGAAAATCGCCATTGATGTCCCGAATCTTAGCTTGAATCGTTCCTAAAAGCACTGTATAATTTTTAGGATTATTAGACACATTGCATGTAGAAACTGTCTCTTTCTTATCGGATGTGGAAGGGGTCACAGGGGTTATCGGTTCCGAAGTCGAGACAGGCGATGCATTATGCAAAAAGGTGTGATGATATCTGGAGCTACATAACCCGCATCTTCCTTTAGAGTTGCAGCCCTTAATATGATTGCCTAAACATTTGAAACAACGCAATATTCTTTTTACCGCGGTGTATCTATCGGAAACATTTAATTTTTGAAAGTTTTTGCACGCGTAAATTGTATGCCCTTCATTACAATAGGGACACGAATTACGATCGCATTTTACTTGCGCATCGTTAGTGGATTCTTTTACAAAAAAAGACTTATTTAGATTATATTTGGAGCGCGGTGGCATATTTACGTTGACGGGTTTTAAAGCTTGAACATCTTCGTGCATTTCTGAGGTTTTATTCTGCGCGGTTAAAAATTCGAACAACTTAGCACAAGTCGGCACATTAGAATCCGCGCGTGCATCAAATGCATGTTGTAATTTAGGATCCAAATTACGATAACATAGAGAAAATAAAATAAAGTCCGATAAATCTTCAACGTCGGGGGCAGATTTCAGATTTCAGATTTCAGAGACGACACTTAATGCTTCCTTATCGAGATACGATCTAAAATATAAATATTTTAATGAGACTGGAATAGATTTGTTTTCGTGTACAACACTGCGATAAGTAGTAATGAAATTATTCCACTTATCAATGGAACCATCAAAAACAGGAATTTCTAGAGGTTTTAAACTTTCAACGGATGGGCCCTTAAATGCCAGAGCATCCGCAGAAACCGATTTTGTAGAATTTTCTTTCAATTCTAAATATTTTGCACGAACTACGTCAAATAAGTCGTCGAAAGATGCTAGATTTAATTTTACATGTAGTTTCGGGTCGGTTTTAGTAGCGTTAAATTCTATTATTGCTACCTGTAGTTTTTCGAGAGCATTTTCAATAATCGGAAGCCTTTGCATTTTTGCTTCTAATAAGTTTAATTTACTTACATTTGCGGAAATAGCATAATCCCATATGCCTTGCAAGCGACCAAATAAGGCTTCTTGCTGAGCTTACAAAGAAATGCTGTCGAAAGACATTTTCAGAATAGCATAAACTACACGTAAATATGTAATCGAATTGAAGAGTATTTTATAATTAAAATTGAATGCAAATATAAACAAACACACCTGTGCCGATAACCGTTTATCAACATGCAGGTCAAACTCAATTACGAGGTTAACATTACAATTCGATAAGAGTGAATTTATTTCAAATACTTTTAAGAGCAACCTTTAACCTAAAGCAAGCTCCTCTACAACCACGACGACAATTCTATCACGCGTACGGGTCGAAAGGCCAAAAAAAAATAAGGTATGTTCACGCCTAAGCGGAACGGCTGGTTCACAATAACAAAAATTAAACGTGTAATAAAATGTGGTTGCATAAAAAACTTACCCCGTGTTCAATTATCACTTTACACTCACCACTAAATACATAATTGGTTAGACAGGAGAGGGTTGGTGAAGGAAGGAAAATAGAGGTGCTCACGTTGTTAATTAATTAATAATTAATTCCGACAAACCGGCGCGAATGTGATATTTAAAAATGGACTGTGTTCTAAGAGAGAGCTGTGTCGACTTTCTTATCCTGTTGTTTGTAACCAGCGCTCACCTTTGGCGATGCGCGAATAATAAATCGTAGTCGAGAGATAAAAGGAGCATGCTTTTAGTTTATATTAGGCAAGGCCTAAACAGGAAATGATATATAATCACTAAGCAACACCAGCTAAAAGTTAAGTTCAGAAAGTAGATAGAAAAGTTGAAATGCGGTAATACGAGCATCTAGTAAAGCGGGGGAGGGAGTGCTTTTGTTGGAACCGTTGCTGAGGTTAAGTGCAGAAAGGATTTTGTCGCGATTTGTGGTTTTTGAAAAGCGCGTGGGTCGGAATAATGACGACAGTTAAAAGTTAGTGAACGGAACCCAGCTTCAAGATAAAACGTAGATATCTCCAAAGAATACAAATTAAACGGTGCCCGAGCTTTTGTGTAACTTCGCCAAGAAATGTTAGCCGTGCGCGGGATTTTGAATACTCGTGTGCCGGGATAAAAGGGCATTCTGCGGGTATAGCTAAAGTAAGTGGGGTTTGGTTGTCTTTAGGGAGTTGCTGTTTACTAGGAAGAAAAGAACAAATTAAAAGGCTGGTCTTTCTAGACATCCTTGAGTTTAAAGGTATATTGAAAATTAAACCGTAAGTAAAATATAAGCCTTTTTATTTATAATTTATAATTATGTCCATCTTCATTCTGTCTGCCCAAAATTAAAATTTTCATTTCCAATTTGGTTTATCTTTAAAATTACGCGAACACGTTACAATACGATCATTACGTATGGTATTTAGGTATATACTTATATTGCAGGTTGTAGAATTGGTTCACGCGCCATTGGGATTTTCATGTTAAATTCTTAATATTCAAATATTGACTCTCCAAAATACTTTAGAGAAAAAGTGTAAATAAGTTTCTTGTAGAGAGAAAAATACTGTAGACAACCATATCATTATTTATTCTTTTACTTTTCATACAGGGGTTAAAATAAAGGAATGTGCCTTGGAATTGTTGAAACAAAACATAATAGTTAGTTAGCTGTCATGTTAATGCTTTAAATTTAGATGGTTTTTAAGTAATTCTGAGTTAATATTATATATTCGTTAAACGAAAGGTTCTAATTGGTAAGATGTTACTATTCTGGTGATACTGCATATGCAGTTAGTGATTTTTTTGCTGTTGAATATTCGAATCAATCAATTCCACTACTGTTGAAAGAATGATCCGCAAATTTGACGCAGCTGGTAGACTAATAATGTGCAAAATTGAAACATCAAAAATTAGTCTTTAAACTCGACAACAATGTCCAGAAACACAAGCTTTTTAATTTGTTGTCCTTCTTAGCTAACAGTAGCTCCCTTAGAACAACAAAACCCCACTTATTTTAGCTATACCGCAGGTCGCCCCTTTATTCTAGCCCACGAGTTTTTAAAATCCCACGCACGGTTAATATTTCTTTCCGAACTTACAAGGAGGTTACACAGAAGCTGGTGCACCGTTTAATTTTGTACATTTGAAGATGTTTATGTTTTATATTAAAGCTGGGTTTCGTTTACTAACTTTTAACTTGTTGTCATTCTGCCTCACGCGCTTGTCAAAATCGACGAATCGTGAGAAAATCCATTCGGAACTTGACCGCAGCAAAGGTTTTAACAAAAGTGATGCTCGTATATGTTCGCATAATCACATTCCGACTTTTCTAATTACTTTTGACTTTACTTTTAACTAGTGGTGCTTAATTGTTATATATCATTTCTTTACAATAAATTTCGTTCTCGCAATGTAACATATTTTATTTGTGCTGAATAAAAAGGTTATTGTCACGTTATTTACATAAAGGTCACTCACCTTGTATTATTGCAATTGTTTTTGAATATTTACTTTTGCACTTTAGCGGTTTCTACAATAATTTATTTCCTCAATGTATAATCTAGACTTTGTTTATTTTATGGCCCCTTGTGTTTTATTTTAATAATAATTGTCAGTTTTACTTATTTAGCATTCTGTACAACATATTTATTACATTGTATGTTTCATAGAACCTTTATTTTAGCAATTTTTATTGTCGTGACGTCTATTCTACTTAATGACTAATGCATTTTCTTGGTATTGTATTAGGTGTACCAATTTATTTTAGGAAAACTTTATTTTATTGCTTTGATTACAAGTACTAACTACCCTAATTAAAATTACATTTTCTAAAAACAAAAAATTAAAATAGCACGCTTAATTAACGTTCATTGTTTTGTAAAATCTTACTAGACAGAGTGGGTCCATCTTCATTCTATTCGTCCAAAATTAAATTCTGCTTTGCTATTTGGTGTATATCTAAAGTATCGCGATCGCCTTATAAACAAGATTTTTTCCAAAAAACTTTTACCCTAATAACCCTCATGTCATTTCAGTTCAAGTACTACGTCAACTGTCCGTCAATACATAAAGTCAAGAAATTGAAATAAAAATTAAAAGTAAAAAGTAGAAGTAAAGAGTTTCTAAACCATAAAACAAACAACACTAGCAGCTGAAGGCGAAAGATCGTGAAGTGGCCTTCCCCATTCCTCAGTGAAATAGAACAGCATTTTTGACGCACAATCATGGACAATTTTTTAATCATAAAGTAATTTTTTAAATATGAGTTAGTTTTTTCATTATTTTACGGAGTTTCTTTATTACTTGACTGTTTTTTTTTGTTTTTAAATTGTGCAACATTTTTTGTAGCGCAAGCGTATAGTCCATACTTTTTTTAATCGTTTAGTCAACATCTTATTTAATGTGAGTTTCTTAAGTTACGAATTTTTTAAAAATTGTTTGTCACTTTTCTTAAAATCGGTTGATACAACGAATTTTTTTGAAAGGTTTTTTGAAAACTATCTTGAGAGGTTTTAAAACAATAATTGAGTGACTGTGACTAGAGAAAAGCGAGCAATTTATTTGAGTATCCGAATGGAATTTACGTGCGATGTCTTTTAGGTAAATATCAAATCGAGTTATGAATTATGAGTTAGGAGGTGGAAATAATTAATGATCTGACAGTTACGGGATCGAGAAAAATTTTGAAGAAAACCATAATCAAGACTTTCGACAGCAGGAAGTTAGTTATTTAGTCGGAAATAAAGTTTGAGGAAACAATTTTGCTCTCAGCGCGACACACTTCTCCAGGGCCCCATGGGTACTTAAATTTTTAAGGTTATTTACGATTGTTGATGAAGTATTTACAAAGATGTGTGAATTAGTGATATAGGTCAATCCCGAGGATTAGTACGGTAATAATTTAAAACATGATATGACAGATAATGAAAATGAAAAGAAGAGTTTAGATTAAAAATTTTTTAGGTATTGAAGCAGAGGTTAGAACAATTAGTTATTTATTTTTAGTCTTTTGGAATTTTTTTCTGCGGTTGAGTATAGTTTGGTAACTGTAGCTGTTTTTTTATTTTTACAGTAGGGTTTTACATTATGAATGTGTTATGCGCACTTGAGATCACGGAAGTGTAGGTTAATTTGGGGGTTAAATTGAGAGGGGATTTTTCTTTCTTCCTGGATAAGATAAGACAAGCACGAAAAAGAGAGAGCGGTAGCTGAGGTCTATTTTTGAAAGAACTTCTGGTCAATCGTCCAATCGCAAATTACGTCCAGATGGTTGAGATATTACTTGACTGGAAGATGTAGCTTGCTCTATTTCTCAGAAGGTAGTATTCAAGCAATCCAATTCCAGAAGATGAAGAACTTTACTCCTGTAAGTGCTCTATTTCCTTGAGAAATAAAGACCTCTTCACAAGCTTTCGGCTTCAACGGCACTAGAAGTGTTTCTTTTACGGTTTAAGGACTTTATACTTTTACTTTTATCATTTGCTTTTAATTTTTATTTAAATTTTTTTACTTTATGTGACGTAGTACTTGAACGGAAGTGACATGGAGGTTGTTATGGTAGAAGATTTTAAAAAACATCTTGTTTGTAAGAGAGGTGTATCGCGTTCGTGTTACTCTAAATATACAACAGGCTAGAAAGAAAAGTTTTATTTCAGTTCGAACAGAATGAAAGTGGACGCATTCTTTACAGTGAAACTTTACGAATAATGAACGTTAATTAAGCATGATATTTCAAATTTTGTTTCTATAATGATAATTCAGGTAACAAGGTATAAGTTAACTTTTTAAGCACATTGTGAACGTAATGATTCAGGATAAAGGTTTACCTTAAACCATCAAATACAAACATCTTAATATTAGACGCTACGTATGCGATTCTCGTAAAAAGATAATTTATAATAATCTAGTATTCAGAGAATAGATTAAGTATGTTACATAGTGAAAACGAAATTATTAGAAAGGAAAAATGAGATATCAATTAAGCTTGACAAATTAGAAAAAAGTTCAGACAGATGTCAACATGTAACCACGACAAGATGTAGGTCATACGGGAATTAAAGGTGTGCCGTGAGGGACCGTGGTGTATTTAAATTACAGAAAGGCAATCAATCACTATTTGTGTTCGTAAATTTTAGTGTCGCGCCGGTAGAATAAAAGTCGGTAATTGGATGGTAACCAAATGTGAGGGTTAATTTTACCAGTTTACCGTTCATAAATGGGAATTTGTTATTGTTTTATGTGAATTGGCGACCCAGTAGGAATGTAAACCATTGGTGTTCCTGGACGTCCTTATTCAGAAACTGTAAGATAAGCTACATGAAATAAACCTTTGAAATGAGTAGAAATAAGTTAATATCAAATTGAAATTCGAATTATAGATGGAAGTTGGGATGATGCTAACTCAATTGTTTGGTTGGACTATTTGAATAGTGATGGACTAATAGGGTCCGTAACTAGAGCTTGTTTGGTTTTAAGTATGCTAGCGTATGAAGTGAAGTTAGAGCATTTTTAAGAGGATTAATCAGGATGTGTATGGTAACTTTTAGGGTAGGTTTTACATGTATAGTGTTAGTTCAGAAGTGAATAGTAACAGCTTAGTTTATTTTAAAGGACTATGAAACAGGAACGTAAAAAGCTATATTGACCGATGTTTTTGTTTATAGATAAGTTGACATTTTTAGAAATAGGATTTGGAATGTAACCAACAATACTCGTAAAACTTAGATAAATCGGTTTAATAGTAGTATTAATTCTAATGTTTTCGTTTTTATTAATACCTGTCCAATCTGATGCTAGGTAATTAAGTTGATTGAGGAAAATATTTGTATACCATATTATTTAATCTTAATAGAAGCTAAATTTAGTTTGAATTTTATTAGGACTTATTTATGAACTAGGTACAATTAGATAATTGTGAAAGGGTATCCAGCCACCTCTGCGATGAAGTCTTATTTAGAGAGACTCTTTATTTTAAAAAAAAATTTTATATGGCCAAATTTAATGAGTGCTTTTAAGGTATTGGTGCGAAAGGTATAGTATAGTAGAATAATTTAGGAAACCAGAGGCAAAGGGGAGCTATTTGGAACAACCATTTTTCGTATAAGCAAAATATCAAAAGCGATTGCTGAAGTGAGACGGTTTGACGCCACTTAAGTATGACAATAGTATGAGTCTTTCAAGCTAAATGAATATTGTAACGTAGTTTTGGTAATTCAGCCATTCTTTTTATTATTTTTTATCACTATTTTCATAGGAACCCACTCTCATCCACCTACCCTTAAAATTGTTACGGGATTCCCGCACCTTTGGGGCAAATCTAAATTTATAACGTAGCGCTCATTTTACTCCTAACAGTATTTATGTATTAAGATATCCCAAAGGTCGCTTCAAAAGAGTCGCAAATTTATTAGGAGCGGGGGCAATCATTCTTATACATGCGGTAAAAAGCTACAGCGAGAGCAGTCCACATAAAAAAATATTTTTGGTAGTAGAGAGAGCCGGCTGGACACTAATTAAAACGATATTCTTGATTAGAATGTCTTCTAAAACAAAAATTTTGATGTGTACAAAAATATTTCACGTTTAAAACCATTAAAGCATTTCATTATTTCTATAAAGGTATTAAGCCAAGTTTTGAACGATATAAGTAGTAAATAATCTCGGCGTAATGACACGCGTGAAGTTAGTCCCCAACTTTTGAAAAAAAATAACTTTCTACAGCTAATTCGTTTGCACATTGTTTGCACATGTATGCACATCCGGTATTTTTGTTTGCACACTTTTCGTTTAAAAATTATTCAAGAAACAATTTGGAGGAGTCAACTTCACACTGGCCCCCCGACTTTCAGGAAATTTATTTTAAACCGGCAAAATTAATACATCATCGTTTGCACTTCCATTATTTTTGTTTGCACACCTTTCGTCTAAAAGTTATTAAAGAAACCATTGTGGGGGGCCAATTTTATCCCCCACCCCACCCCGACATTCAGCGAATTCATTTTAAACTGATGAAATTGATAGATCTTCGTTTGCACATGTATGCACATCTATTATTTTCGTTTGCACAATTCCAGTGTAAAAGTAGTTTAACATTCGGCTTCATAGTCCCCGCTATACGACAGCTACTATTGAAAATGTGAAAAAATTGTTACGAGCCCAATTGATACCTTTTCGTTTGCACATTACGAAACACATCAACATTTTGTTTGCACACCACTGTAAGTCAAAAAAAAATTTAATTTAATCAGGGGGCTAACTTCACACATGTCAAATATCGCATTTTTGTGCAATTCTAACATGTTATGACGGAAATCAAAGTATCTTCGTTTGCACATCATGAATCAAGTCGCTTTTTTGTTTGCACATCTTTACTTCAAAACTAATTTAACATTCACATTCGTAGTATCCGCTATATGAGAGCTACTGTTCAAAATGTGTAAAAATGGATTACAATGCCTAATCGATACATTTTCGTTTGCACATTATGAAACACATCAAATTTTTGTTTGCACACCACTGTAAGTAAAAAAAAATTTTAATTTAATCAGGGGAGAGCTAACTTCACACATGTCAAATATCGCATTTTTTGCAATTCTAACATGTGATGACGGAAATCAAAGTATCTTCGTTTGCACATCATGAATCAAGTCGCTTTCTCGTTTGCACACCTTTAGTTCAAAACTTATTTAACATTCACTTTCGTAGTACCCGCTATACTATAGCTACTGTTCAAATGTGCAAAAATGGATTACAAAGCCTAATCGATACATTTCCTTTTGCACATTATGAAACACATTAACTTTTTGTTTGCCCACCACTGTAAGTAAAAAAAAATTTAAATTTAATCAGGGGGGGAGCTAACTTCACACATGTCAAATATCGCATTTTTGTGCAATTTTAACATGTGATGACGGAAATCAAAGTATCTTTGTTTGCACATCATGAATCATGCCGCTTTTTCGTTTGCACACCTTTAATTCAAAACTTATTTAACATACACTTTCGTAGTACCCGCTATACGATAGCTACTGTTCAAATGTGCAAAAATGGATTTCAAAGCCCAATCGATACATTTTCCTTTGCACATCATGAAACACATCAACTTTTTGTTTGCACACCACTGTAAGTCAAAAAATTTTTTAATTTAATCAGGGAGGGAGCTAACTTCACACATGTCAAATATCGCATTTTTGTGCAACTTTAACACGTGATGACGGAAATCAAAGCATCTTCGTTTGCACATCATGAATCAAGTCGCTTTCTCGTTTGCACACCTTTAGTTCAAAACTTATTTAACATACACTTTCGTAGTACCACCTATACGATAGCTACTGTTCAAATGTGCAAAAATGGATTACAATGCCTAATCAATACATTTTCCTTTGCACATTATGAAACACATCAACTTTTTGTTTGCACACCATTGTAAGTAAAAAAAAAATTTAATTTAATCAGGGAGGGAGCTAACTTCACACATGTCATGTATCGCATTTTTGTGCAACTTTAACATGTGATGACGGAAATCAAAGCATCTTCGTTTGCACATCATGAATCAAGCCGCTTTTTCGTTTGCACACCTTTAGTTCAAAACTTATTTAACATACACTTTCGTAGTACCCGCTATACGATAGCTACTGTTCAAATGTGCAAAAATGGATTACAAAGCCTAATCGATACATTTTCCTTTGCACATTATAAAACACATCAACTTTTTGTTTGCACACCACTGTAAGTCAAAAAAATTTTTAATTTAATCAGGGAGGGTGCTAACTTCACACATGTCAAATATCGCATTTTTGTGCAACTTTAACATGTGATGACGAAATCAAAGCATCTTCGTTTGCACATCATGAATCAAGTCGCTTTTTCTTTTGCACACCTTTAGTTCAAAACTTTCGTAGTACTCGCTATACGATAGCTAGTGTTCAAAATGTGCAGAAATGGATCTCAGTGAGCCTGATTGATACCTTTCTGTTTGCACATTATGAAATACATCAACTTTTTGTTTGCACCCACTGTAAGTAAAAAAAAAATTTAATTTAATCAGGGGGAGAGCTAACTTCACAAATGTCAAATATCGCATTTTTGTGCAACTCTAACATGTGATGACGGAAATCAAAGTATCTTCGTTTGCACATCATGAATCAAGTCACTTTTTCGTTTGCACACCTTTAGTTCAAAATTTATTTAACATTTACTTTCGTAGTGCCCGCTGTACGATAGCTACCGTTCAAAATGTGCAAAAATGGAATACAATGAGACTAATTGCACATTACCAGACATATACATATACCTATACCGTTGATTGGGAATATTTTAATCAACACATTTACTAAAATATTGTTTTCAAATGTATATAGTCGTACATATTTACATTATTATATAGCGCCATAAGATGTCGCTAGTTCGAGAATTCCGTTTTCAACCGTCTCGTATGAATACTAGACAACAGGAGGTATGTACTTCCCTTCAAGTGAAACCACAGACACCTTTTTGTTCCAAATTCAATACCAATTAAAATTGGTTATAACAATTTATTGAATGAAATTCCTAGTTTCCGAGAAATTAATTCAAGAAAAACTGAAAATTTGTTTAAATAGTTTAAACAATGTTTCCGGAGGGTTAAGGTGTTCAATTCTTTTAATTGTTATTTTTCTCTTTAAGAAAACTTTAAGCAGCATTTTAGCTTGTACCCAATTTTTTATCTATTTCGTTTTTAACGTCTCCGATGCCTGAGCTATAAATTTTTATTTATTAATACTTGCATCAATAAATTGAGACCCCATTTAAAGCGGACTGACAACTACTAAATATGGAGTTTTTGTCTTATTATGGAACTGTATGTGTAAGGAGCTTCTAAACCAAAATAAAATTCAATATAGTTGTCGCACGCTTTTTGAACAAAATATTCAGGTCATAATGCATTTGTGAACCGATTGGAAAAATATTTACACGAAATACAAAATAATACACACTTAAAAACAGTTGTCATTGAACGGGACCTTCGTAATTGTATAAAGTGGAGGTCACTAAAGCACCTTTACGCCAACCATTCCCATATTGGGCACGCATACCGTTTTATGGACACCTCCACTTAATATGCTGACCAAAAATGAATCATCATAATTAAGGCCTCTATTCTTTCCAATCTATTGACGCCACATAACTATCACGACAAAGCTCACATTATATTTGCAATTGATAAGAATTTATAGCATTGTCGTTGCATTAATGATATCGATCGACATTTGAGTAATTAATTCGTCCCATCAATATAAATAATTTATTAATACACTTATATTATTAAGACAGTTAGTATCCTATTGTAGCAAAGGTTAAACGATCATTAAACTATTACGAAATATTGGTATAGATATAATTATAGCGATCTATTACTCATACAACATTAATTATACAGAGTTTTCATTACAAAACTATCCACTGTGTTTTTATAGTTGTTACGAGTGAAGTAGGCGTTAAATGAATTAATTTTGTTTTGTCCTGAAGGCACAGGGACTCCGTAACAAAATAAGGGCGTATCGAATAACTACAGTGATATGGGAGTGGGTTCCTACGGATAAATGAGCAAAGAAAAGATAGAAAAATAAAGAAATACAACATAATTAATAACAAGGCTTAAATTTAAAATTCTACATCACGTTAATACTTACCCTGAAAGATTTTTCTCTTGTAATAATTGAGAGGGGCCAAATTGTCCGCCACAGCAATTCCATCGATCTCATTTTTATATGGCAAACTGTTATTTCGCATAAAACTCCCTGCTTTGGTGTCCTAAAGTTTGTCATAATTAAAGAAATTTCTCAAAATAAAATGCTCCTTCCAAATACAACTATCAGTGGAGTAGCTGGATATCCTTTACAAATCACTGGCTTTAACTATTTCTTAAATAAATTAAATAAAAATCAACTAAAACTTAACCTATATTAACATAAAAAAAATTTTATACACACACAAATACTCTTCTCTAAAAATTTGGCCAGGTGTTGCTAAAATAAAAATATCCTAAAAGAAATTCTTAGAATAACTTAAATCTAAGCCATCTACAAAACTATTCGCTACTCCAAATTTCCTGCTCTCTATTTAATTATTAAACATTCATAAAATTTCAAATTATTGGCATTGTCGTTCATAAAAACAAAAAACAGTTAAATCCCAACTGTTTCTGTATTTTTCATTGTACATTCCAAAATTATTAAATTTAATACCCTAAATGTCACTAATGACTAATTGTAAATTAGAACACTTGGCACCATACAAATTAAAATAATTAATACCCCTCTACCACAAAAAATATTTTTAAAAACTAAATACGTATTTCGACTACTGTGTGGCCATCATCGGTATTAAACTAAAAATAAAACGCATTTAAAACTAGAAGTTGTTCAGAAAACCCTTCCGAGATTATTCTCTTCACCGCGTAGGCTGAAGTGATACTTCCCAACAAACAATTTACTAAAATTTGTTATAAACACTTGAGGATATTCTTCTCACCAAGTAGGCTGGTAATCTCTACAAAACAAAGTGAATTGTTGGTGATCTCTGGAACACAAAGTAAATTGTAGGTGATCTCTTCCAAACATGGTGAATTGTTTTGTAGAAATTACCAGCCTACTTGGTGAGGAGAATATCCTCAGGTGTTCAAAACAAATTTTAGTAAATTGTTTGTTGGGAATGATCACTTCAGCCTGCCTGGTGAAAAGAATATTCTCAGGAGGGTTTCGTGAATAACTTTTAATTTCTAATGCGTTCTATATTTTAGTTTACTACTGATGATGACCACAGAGTGGTCGAAATACGTATTTGGTTTTTAAAAATATCTTTTGTGGTAATGGGGTACTAATTATTTTAATAATTAAGTCACTATTTTCACGTAACTAATGTCGTATTACCAAAATACACACAATTGACATTCAAAAATTTATAACATTGCCCTTAAACGTTACATAAAAGTTCAATAGAGTACGTACTTTATTTGAACTCCAAAATTTTCAACAACCATCGGTATTGTTCCTCTCATTATTTTTTATATGTTCAAACACAGAACTCCCTGACTCAAACATGTTTCAAATTCCAACTGAATGAAGGGATGACTCGCCAGGTTTTCCCATTTGTTTCAAAACGGTTTTCCTACATTATATCCACACTCACGCGTTCATGAACATACCATGACACTTGCAGAGGTACTTTATTTTGTTACATATTGCTCACTGCTGTCACACCCACCTTCGCCCCGGTCTATTCGCGCGTATCTCTACATTTTAATGTTTTCAGGTAGCCGAGTTTTATATAACTGACGTATTTCTACTTTTATTGTGTTTAAGGGAACTTATTTTACTCCCACTGTAGATCACAGTTTATTACGCTCAACATATGGTTAATACACGTTTCAAGTTTACCCATATGCTTATATCACTATTCTCACGCTTACAGTCTATTATATGAAACGATTGCATCATATGTGTAACTCTATACTTCTGTATTCTGATTTTGGAAGTTTGTTTTATTACTTTGTGTGCTAGGTGCCTGTGGTTTCTTTTTATGATAATTGAAACTGTCTATTCACAACTATGTCATATTGCATGGAATTTATTAAACTACCTAAAGTTTATATTTGGTGAGCATATTAATGAGTTTATTATTATTTCATCAATCTGAAATTTTCTGAAAAGCATATCACCGTTTTATCATAAAATTTGATGGTTATAATTGGTTTGATTACATTCTTGTGGTTTAACACGATTTTACCATAAAATTTGATGGTTATAATTGGTTTGCTTACATTCTTGTGGTTTAAAATAATTTTAAACCGTTTATTTAACTTCCCTTATGTATTTAACAGATATCAATCGATTACCTTTGCGGTTTTCAATTTAATTAGAATAAAAATACGACCATTTCGAATGGACCTGCACCTTGCCGAAGTTCTAAATTACTAGAATGCACACAGATAGTAAAAGATGTAGGCTGTATTGGTTTCAGGGAGATGTGTAGGCTAGCCCAGAATAGAAATCAATGGAGGTACGCATCCAACCAATCCCAAGATGGATAAACTAATGACGAAAAGATAACTGTGCGTAAACATGATGATTATTATAAGTAACTACAAGAATTGGTTGGGCAATATTCTCGAATAATGTTAAGTGTGTGAAAGGATTTACTAGAAAACCATTATTTCGGCAAATGTCTAAGTGTTGGGGGATCTTGGTAGCCACAGGTTGCTTAACCTCCTTCACTGAATCTCGGTAAAATAGGGTATAAAATTAGAAAACAATAGAAAGGGAACGAGCTGAATACACATACTCCCTGAAAAGAAGAAAAGAAGAAAAAGAAGAAAACCACCAAAAACGCAAAATGAAAGAAGCTGCCTATATAAACCTACATAAAAATAACTGCGTTGCAAACGAATCCGTGACTTTCAGTAAACAATGGATTCCATTACTAAAAGAAATAACAAATGAAAATCAAATGCCCACAATATCTAGGTAGCATTGCAAGTTTTTCCTGGGTTTTCCTTGCAATATTAACATGAAATACAGCCTACATATATGATTTCTATTTATACATAAAATAACTAATTACATAAAAATAAACATATTAACAATCCTTGTAAAACAGCATTGGTATCTGACAAGTATAAATCCACAATAAGGTTACCTCAAAACCATATACAATCTCCGTTGAACAGTATTGGTATCTGACAAGTGTAAACCCGCCATAGGGTCGCCTCAGATCCATATACAATCTTCATAGAACAACTTTGGTATCTGACAAGTGTAAACCCGCCATAGGGTCGCCTCAGATCCATATACAATCTCCATAGAACAACATTGGTATCTGACAAGTGTAAACCCGCCATAGGGTCGCCTCAGATCCATATACAATCTTCATAGAACAACATTGGTATCTGACAAGTGTAAACCCGCCATAGGGTCGCCTCAGATCCATATACAATCTTCATAGAACAACTTTGGTATCTGACAAGTGTAAACCCGCCATAGGGTCGCCTCAGATCCATATACAATCTTCATAGAACAACTTTGGTATCTGACAAGTGTAAACCCGCCATAGGGTCGCCTCAGATCCATATACAATCTCCATAGAACAACATTGGTATCTGACAAGTGTAAACCCGCCATAGGGTCGCCTCAGATCCATATACAATCTTCATAGAACAACAGTGGTATCTGACAAGTGTAAACCCGCCATAGAGTCGCCTCAGAACCATGTTAAAATCTACCAAAGAGGTAACTTAAATCATAATGAATTTTCCCCCTCAAAATAAATATAAAAAAAACGACTACTTAAGCCTTTCAATAATGCAATCGCACACTTCTTTAATAACCATCTTCTCAATTGTATAAATAGAAACATGTTAAAAATGTTGGCTGAAATGTAGACACAAAAACGGTAGCAGTCTTTTGAAATGCTCCAGATGTATGAGGACGATAGCATGGACAGACAAAGATAATAACAAATAAGTTACAGAAATAGTATGGGAACAAGGATATCTGGGGAAAAAGAGAAATAGTAGGGCGGAATACGTTCTAAGGCATTTTTGGGGAATAGTATGTGATATATTACAAGCAGAGATAGGAAAAAAGGGGTAGATGTAGACCTAGATCAGACAGTTATAGATGCAAACTGTGCATATTTCAGGGAAATCTGTAGGTTAGTTCAGAATAGGGAACAATGATGGTACGCGTCTAACCAGTTCTAGGACTGAAGACCTAATGATGATGAAAAATACGAATTTAATTGCAAGTCTTGTTTTTAAACACTATTTTACATGAAAATTAAAATTATATAGCAATTATATAATAAGTTGGCCTATACATAACTAATATCCTTCATTTGACCCTAAACAAATTAACAAAATACTTCATAAACAATCTCATATTTAAAAAATACCCTATTAAAAAAAGGACCTAATAAAAACTAAGCGACATCGAAGAAAAATATAATATTAAATAAAAACTGCCTTAAAACAGCCTCGTGTTAAAAAAGATTTACTCTCTTAAAGAAGCAACCCTAATTTTCTTTTAAAAACTGTCCTATTGAAAAAGCAACAATTATAATAAAAACTGTTTTGAAAAACAGCACTACCATTAAAAAAGGAGAGCTCCACGTTGGGGGTAAAAAATTATTGTTACGAGTGAAATAGGCTTTCAATATATTAATTTTGCTTTGCCCTGAAGGGGCGAGAATGCAGTAACAATATAAGAGTGCGTCGGTTAACTGCAGCGGTGTAGGAGTGGGTTCCTATATATAAATGAAAAAAAGAAAATAAAGTAAAATAAAGAAATAAATATTAATACATAACAAGGCTTACATTCAAAAATTCTACATCACGTTAGCACTTGCCCCGAAGGGTCTTCCTACGGAAAAAACTTGAGGGGCGCCAAACTGTCTGTCGCAGCCATTCTTTTGATGTCATTTCTAGGTTAAAAATTATTATTCCACATTAAACTGCTTTAGTATCCTAAAGTTGGTCAATTTAAAAATTTTCTAAAATGCTTCCTCCAAATACGACTATAACAGCTAGATATCCTGTACAAATCACTGGTTTTAACTATTTCTTAAACAAATTAAATAAAACTCAACGTAAACTTAACCTCTATTAACATAAAAATAATTTCCATACGCATACAAATATCCTCTCCTCAAAATAAACTCCTAACGTCAAATCTGGTTAGGAGTTGCTAAAATAAAAATATTCTAAAAGAAATTCTTAAAATAACTTAAATCTACGCCATCTATAAAACTATATTTTACTCCAAATTTCCTGCTTTTCTATTTAATGACTAGATATTTATAAATCCCAAATTATTGGCAATGTCGTTCATGAAAACAAAAAACATTTAAATTCCTTCTTTTTCTGTATTTTTCATTAGCCACTCCAAAATTACTAAATATAATACTTTTAATATCCTAAACATGTACAAAAATATCTTACCGAATTCCGGAGGAACCCCGAAAGAAAACAGCCAAAGAAAAGAAAACAGTCTAAGGGGGCAGGTTGAGGCTCTCCTAATCGGTTTTATAAAAGTTTAAATTCGAAGCTTGTGCAATATATCTACTGGAATAATTTACATGAACTTGTGGGTCGGTTGAGATTGTTAAACACATCCAACCGAGCTGGAAATACAAACGAGGAAAACATAAACGAAATGGTATCTATAATAGAAGAGTTGAGAGAAGAAGGTATAATAGAATAAGCCTGATAAAAAGTCGGTCAGTTTTAAAATGCCAATCGACCGATTAGGACGTTCAGAGCGTAAAGATGCTGATATTCGACGGGGGCCTCCAGGTCGAGGATTTCTGCTAACGTCGGATGGTGATGGATACGATATGCAGAAAAAAGACTAGTGAATGCAGCCGATTCCAAATCCGACTTTGATCTGGTTACTCAAGAAAGCACAATAACATTTAAACCTGGAGAAGAAACAATTAGTTTTCGTAAAAGAAGGCTAGTTGATGTAATGGAGTCTTAAAACGATAGTGATTGTGTTTCTAAAAAGTTTGCTGTTAATCTCGTGAATCAAATCTTTTCATACTGTTTAAAAAGTATGGAAGGTGTTCAGCGTAAAGCTGTAGTATGCAATGCATGAAACCACCGTATCATACAGCTTAGTCCTCTGATTGAAAAATCAGACGCAGTAACCAGGCAATATATAGACGAAAAATGTGAAAAAAATGTATCCGATGTAAAAGCATTTGTTCAGTTTTTTATGAATTTGACTACGGTTTCTGATACAGACGAAAAGGAGCTTGGTCTCGCATTATCATCGATTTACGAGGTGGTACCAGCAGCTATAAAAAACAAATACTACAAACCAAAGCTTCAGTTTATGCCAAAGGTACAAAGGTTGGGGTTAGTTAAAACTTCGGTAATTATAAATTGATTGGGTTTTATATCGATTGCTTCATTTAAAATTTTAATCGCGGTTTTTGGCTCTTCATTTTGTGTCGAATGTATTGTGTCTATCTCTTCAGGGTCTTCTCTTATTTCCGTTTCGTCTACGTTTCCTATAATTGATTCCGTTTCTAGTGTGTTGAGCTGTATTCTACTTAGGGCGTCTGCGTTGTTATTATAAATTCCTTTTTTGTATATAATTTCGTAATAGTACTCTTCTAGTCTGATTCTCCATCGTTGTAATTTTGAGTTTGGTTCTTTAAGTTAGCATAGCTACACTAATGGTCTATAATCGGGTGTATGTAAAATTGTCGTCCGTATAGGTATAGTCTAAAATATTTTGCTGCCCAAATTATGGCTAATAATTCTTTCTCTATTGTACTCTATTTTTGTTCAGTTTCGTTTAGGGTTCTGGATAAGTAGCTGATGGGTTTATCGCTACCTACTTTTCCTTGGCTTAGTACTGCGCCTAATGCTACATTTGATGCGTCTGTTGTCAATATAAATGGTTTTGAAAAGTTTGGGTATTCTAATACGGTGTGATTCGTTAGTATACTTTTAATTTTGTTTACGGCTTTAATGAATTCTGGGGTGTGTTCAATTTTATTTTCTTTTTTTAAACAAGTTGTCAGGAGCTTGGTTATCTGTGCGTAACCTTTAATGAATTTGCGGTAGTAACCACTAAGTCTTAAAATTTCTTTAATTTCTTTGTTTGTTTTTGGTAGGGGATAATTTAGTACTGTGTTTGTTTTATCAGGGGTTGTTATAACTCCTTGGGTTGTTATTGTATGTTCTAGAAATGATACTTCTTTTTGTAAAAATTCGCGCTTATCTAGTTGTACCTTACAATGTGCCTTTCTTAATCTTTCAAATACTTCTCTTAGTCTTTATGTTCTACTAATGATGTTGAATAAACTACGATGTCGTCTAGGTACACAAAGCATTTCTCGTTGTGTATTCCTCATAATATATTGTCCATGACACGTTGAAAAGTAGCGGGTGCGTTCTTTAGTCCAAATGGCATTCGTATATATTCATAATGTCCTCTAGGTGTGCTAAATGCGGTTTTCGATGTCTTTCTCGTCAATTTCTACTTGATGATATCCTGAAGCGAGGTCTAGTGTTGAGAAATATTGACATTTACCTAGTTTGTCCAAAATTTCGGTGATATTGGGTAGTGGATATTTGTCATCTACCGTTTTTTCGTTTAATTTTCTGTAATCTATTACCATTCGATATTTTCTCTTGCCTGAAGCGTCTAATTTCTTAGGTACTATTAATACTGGGCTGCTCCATGGTGAGTTGGAGTGTTGTATGATATCCTGTTCTAATAAGTCTGCTACTTGTCTGTTGGCTTCTTCTTGACTTGCCTGAAGTAGTCTGTATGCTTTCGTAAAGATTGGTTTGTCGTCTGTTAGTTCGATGTTGTGTTTAACTGTATTGGTAAAGGTTAAGGATATTCCTTCACAATGGAATATGTCGCGATATTCAAAACATAAATTTTTTATTGCTCTCTGCTCTTTGTTAATGTCGGTGTTAAAGCGAATGTTACTTAAATTTTCTCTTAACATTTTGTCGTGTGCTACGGGGTTGTAATGGTTTTCTAAATTTTCATCTATTTCCATTTCGTTAAAATTTAATTTCTCCACATTAATTGGGTTTGTTAAAGATAGTCCTACGGGGTAGTTATTTGAGTTTAAAATCGTCGTAGTGGCATAATTATCTTTTATTTGTACTAATGCGGTGGGGGTTTCTACTCCTTGTTGAAATGTTATGTGATTTATTATTCCTAATTCGTTCTTTGAATTTACTGAGATTTTTATTCTTTTCTGTGTTCGGGGTTCTACCGTGTATTTGTGCTCGGTTTGGGTATTTTGAAATTTAATGGAGATTCCTCCGTGTTTTGTTCTCAATAAGCGGTTTTTTATGTCAATGTTGGCTCCTAGTTTTCTTAGAAGGTCCATTTCTATTAGTCCGTTGCATTTATCGTTGAATTCGAAAATACGAAATTTTTGTTTCATTTTTACATTGAATTTGGTAAGGGTATATTAGATATAAATTGGTGTAGGTCGTTTGATAAGCTGTTTTAATTTTAAAGGGTTCTCTCTCTTTACAAAATCTAAATAATGCGTTTTTACGGTTCGGGTGCTAATTAGTGTTATTGAGGATCCGGTATCGATTAGTAATTTAAGTTCTGCATGGGGTATTTCTATATAGTGTAGTACTAGGGTGATCAATATTATGTAAATTTATTAGGTTTGGTCGTTTATAAATCGTTCTATCTGGAAATTTGAGCACGCGTTTTCTTCGTCGTCCTCTTCGTAATTTTCGCATGGTTCGTCACGTTCGTAGTTTTCTAATTGGTTTAATTCATTGTTTGTACTGGGGTGAATGTAATTATTCTGGTCATTGTCAAATTCTTCTACTTCTTGGTGAAATACTTCTTCCGAAGTAAAATTTCGTTTTTGGTTATTGTTTGATCGGATGTGCGTTATTTTTGTATCTTGTCTGGTGTTACCAGATGAGGTATCCATAGGGGTTGGTTTGTATAGCTCTTGCAATTTGTAAACCGACTTTCGTCATTAATATTTGTGATGTCATATATTGGCGCCGTTGCCACTATCAAAGTAGCAATTCCTCGTATCTACTATGAAGCTATCGGTACAATATAGATTTTGCAAGTATTTAGTAATTGGTGACGGAATGTGGTTTGCTACTTTTTAAAAAGTAACTTGTATAATGATTTTATACTGACAAAATTGCAGTCTAAGTTGTTTAGCTTAATAATAAATATTATTATGTGGGAATGTGTACTAGTGAGCATATTTTAAAAATAATTGAATGTTTTTAATGTGTTATATATTTTTAATTAAATAGCCACACTCATGTTATACCGGGCACGGAATTATAGCTATCAATAATCAAGACTTCCAGAGGTTATGTTTATTAAACTCAAGTAAGGGGACGAACAGTTATGAAAATTTGTTTTTAAGGTTTACCGGATGTTAAACAACTCAACACAATATTGTGAAAACTAGCTAGTATTTGGTACTGTTGAAATTGCTAGATTTAGAAACTACTGATAATGCGTTTTCAGGAGCGATGCAGATACCTTAAATGATACTGCAGATGGAATTGTGGCAGTATTTCTAACAGAAATTAAGGTACTTTTCATGTTAAATTTATAATTTTGTTTTGCTAAATGACACATGAGTATGTTGTAGGAAACACACTATTGTAAAAAAAGAGAAAATACCGGTGGGAAAATTTATGCTATAGTGACAGGAAAACTACTATATAAATACTACAACACAAAAAAGAAATTGAAGAAGCCCATTGTTATGATAACTCAAATTGAAGATACGCCAGGTAACAATCTCACAGTCATAACAAATATTATATTGTTGCGAGCTACTATTAGGCAACCCGTCAAACACACAAGCGCCGTTAGCAACGTATATACTACAGAAGCCTAGAATTTTCTAGCATTATACTAAAAAATGTCATCCTTTTTAATTCAGGATATATATATATATATATATATATATATATATATATATAGAATGAAATTTATTGGCAAGTGACTCAATATTAGCCACAAGGGCATCCTGTCGACGCGTTTCGCCCTAATTGGGGCTCATCAGGACAGGAGTAGCAAAGATGTAATATTTAACACGAACACATTATGGGAAGTACAGCATCACCTAGCCCACAATTTGTGCCTTCGTGCTGTTTCACCTGACTTTGCAGGTTTTATCAACAGTCGGCACGGAGGAGATCCGGTTCAACTGCCTTTTTCCATAGCCAAAAGATTATAATTATAAAGAGTATGTAAATTTATTGAGTCTTAAAATAATATTAAAGAATGAAATTTATTGGCAAGTGACTCAATATTAGCCACAAGGGCATCCTGTCGACGCGTTTCGCCCTAATTGGGGCTCATCAGGACAGGAGTAGCAAAGATGTAATATTTAACACGAACACATTATGGGAAGTACAGCATCACCTAGCCCACAATTTGTGCCTTCGTGCTGTTTCACCTGACTTTGCAGGTTTTATCAACAGTCGGCACGGAGGAGATCCGGTTCAACTGCCTTTTTCCATAGCCAAAAGATTATAATTATAAAGAGTATGTAAATTTACTGAGTCTTAAAATAATATTAAAGAATGAAATTTATTGGCAAGTGACTCAATATTAGCCACAAGGGCATCCTGTCGACGCGTTTCGCCCTAATTGGGGCTCATCAGGACAGGAGTAGCAAAGATGTAATATTTAACACGAACACATTATGGGAAGTACAGCATCACCTAGCCCACAATTTGTGCCTTCGTGCTGTTTCACCTGACTTTGCAGGTTTTATCAACAGTCGGCACGGAGGAGATCCGGTTCAACTGCCTTTTTCCATAGCCAAAAGATTATAATTATAAAGAGTATGTAAATTTACTGAGTCTTAAAATAATGCCATTAACGTGAATCAATCCGGACTTGGTGGCGCCTATTTGTTTTAGTTTGAGTATGACCCCCCAACAGATTTCGACTTACCCCCCCATTTCTCATAGCTCTACCCAAGGAATAGACCCCTAGTTACGTCGGAAGACTTCGTTTTGCTGACACCCAACGTCTAGAGTCAGATATATATATATTAAAAATAAAACATTACACTGACGCTAGTTGAGCCCAGTTAAAAAAAAAATAAAACATTACACTGGCGCCGGCAACGTTTGGGGCTTCGAAATTTGTTTGTTTAAAATTTATTTTGCCTCGAAATTTGTTTGTTCGAAAATCATTTTGCTTCGAAATTAGTTTGTTAGAAAATTATTTTACTTCGAAATTTGTTTGTTCAAAATTATTTTTACTTCGAAATTTGTTTGTTCAAAATTATTTTCACCTCGAAATTTGTTTGTTCAAAAATTGTTTTGCCTCGAAATTTGTTTGCTCAACGTTTATTTGATATTAAGGTTTGGTTGTTTAAAAGTTTGGTTGAGACGTTAACCCCCATACAGTCAATTAATTAACTCAGTGAAATTTATTTTTAACTTTCATTCTGTTTTGACCCAATATAATTTTTTTTTGATATTATTTTGGCAAAAATTACTTTACCAAATACATTTTTTGACTTTTACCTTTGGTTGCCCGAATTTGTTTTGATAATTTTTGTAAGGTTCAAATCATTTAGATCTTTCAGTTTGATTCCATTAGGCTTTTGTAATCATGTCGGAAGGATTCCAAATTGTTTGTCTACTTAAAGAGGAACTGGAGTAGTGAGTGAGAAATCAGTTTTGGAGAAAGGGAAAATTTTGGGAAGATTGTTGTCTGAAGAAGCTGATAAGCCTGGAGTTTGATTTGCTTGAGTCAATAAAGAGCATTTTTGTCCAAATTTGATGATAAGGCTACGGATTCTGTTTTGAGGGTGCATTGGAGTGGGCTGTCGTCGTGTCATTTGGGGGTTGCTCTTGTGCATGGGCACGGTTTTGATTTTGTTAGCGGATTTTTATTTGGATCGGCATTGCAGCGCAATTTGGTCTAGGCGGAACTTGTCATCGTGGTTGGTCGCTCAGCAGTATGTCAGTCCGGACGAGACTCGGGAAGAGTTGGTCGCTCGGCATTGCATGAGTCTGGACGAGACTCGAGGTGAGTTGGGCGCTCTGGGATTTTTGCATCATGTTTTGTTTTGATTTGATGTAAATTTTTGTATTGTTGGTCTGGGTGGGACTCGTGGAGGGTTTGTCACTCTGGCGGATTTGGGCGTTGTGGGGCGTTGTGGTTGTTTCGACGGTTCGGTTGGTGGTGGGGTGGGAGTGTGCCTGAACACTGATTTTTTTGTTGGCTATCGTCGTGATTAGTTTTTTTATTGATGACTCATAAGCAGGTAAATGGCATTTAGTTGTTGGTGACTGGTTCTCGAAGTATTCGATTTTACAACCTTTGCGTAGTGCCACGGCACGTTTGATTGAGAAGTTTTTGGAGGAAAAAGTATTTCTTGTCTATGGAGTACCACAATTTGTTATTTGTGATAATGGTCCACAATTGATTGGACGTGTTTTTAAAGCTTTGTGTGCAAGGTACGAAATCCAAAAGATTTGGTACAATGCTGTTTATGCTCCTCAATGCAATTTTGTGGAAAGAATTAATAAGACAGTTGGTACTGCAATTCGTTCATACGTAGAAGAACATGATACGTGGGATAGAAAAATATCAAAAATTCAGTACGCAATTAATTCAGCAAAACACGAGTCCACCAACTATTCTCCAAATTTTTTAGTCTTTGGTCGTCAGGTACCC
Organism: Platerodrilus igneus; assembly: GCA_036346225.1. NCBI lineage: Eukaryota > Metazoa > Arthropoda > Insecta > Coleoptera > Lycidae > Platerodrilus > Platerodrilus igneus. The sequence continues at coordinate 2,862,968 of JARFIW010001109.1, read as the reverse complement.
TTAAGTGGAAAAGCTTATAGTGATAATTTTAAACCTGGTGAGGATGTTGATGTTGTTTCAAGTAGTAGACCTTCTTATGTTTTGGATCGTCAACTTTTGTTTGATATTTTTGGAAATGTCCGTGAAAATTTGCATGTAGCTTATCAACGTTCGAGTAAACGCTACAACCTTAGAAGAAGAGACATTTCATTCCAAGTCGGAGAAAGCGTTTGGAGAGCTAATAAGGTACTCTCGAGTGCTGGTGATAAATTCTCCGCTAAGTTAGCTCCAAAGTTCGTTTTGAGTAAAGTTCGAAAAAAACATTCCAATTTAGTGTATGAATTAGAGAATGAAGATGGAACAAGAGCTGGAAAATGGCACGTAAAGGACTTGAAACCCGTTGAAGCATCGTATCCAAATGAGAATGGTGATCCTGACGATTAGTTCCAGTCTAGTCATCTCTTTGATGTTCAGCAAAACAGTAGTGGTTTGCTTTGTTTTGTTCCGATTTTTGATTTAGCGTCGTTTCACTAATTTTGAAAATTTTGTTTGATAATTGAAACAAGTGGTTAAGGATTTTTGTAGTAGTTTTGAGGTGTGCATTAGTGTGCATACTGGTTATTTTGGTCGCGCGTTATTCGAAGATGTGTTTAGAAGATGTCTTTGAAAGATATCTTTACGATGTAGAAGTAAGTGGGCTATTTAAGTTGTTAGTCCTAATTTCTACATATCTAGGTAGAGAGAATATTGATTTATTCTTTCCCTTGTTTTTGACCGTTCAAAATTTTTTTGTTTGATAAGGTCAAAAGTTTGCATGGTGAACCTCACCATTTGATCCATCACTAAGAGGATATGTTGTTTGGAAATTAGTGATAGGATAATCAGTAGGGTGTAGGAGATTACAGCCCTATGTGGTTCAATTTTGTATTTGAATTTTGTAAGTAACCGTTTGGTTAGGTTACCTTAGTTTTGATTATCTCTTTGCGATAAAGTGATAATATTTTGTATTTGAATTTGGTAAGTAACCTTATGAGTAGGTTACCTTTGTTTTGATTATCACTTTGTGATAATAATATTTTGAATTTGAAATTTGTAAGTAACCTTATGGTTAGGTTACCTTTGTTTTGATTATCACCTTGTGATAATAATATTTTGTATTCGAATTTTGTAAGTAACCTTTTGGTTAGGTTACCGTTGTTTTGATTATCACCTTATGATAATAATATGTTGTATGTAGACCTATTAGTAGGGTCTTCCTTTTGATTGTCACTTTATAGTGATAATATTTTGAATAGTTATGCTATTTTGATGTTGTAGCATTCCTTTTTTTTGTAGATAGAGCTAATTGAGCTCCAGGAAGTGGAGTTTTTTTTAATTGTGGAAGTTGAAATAATTTGTAAAATGTTTGGTTATAGTTAGTAAATACTAGCCTTGGTAGGAGTAAGAACCTCTAGTTAAAGGATTACTTTGAATTTAGCTTTTGATTAATTTTTTTGGTCCCATGGAGTGTTTGACTTTTTAATTTGACCCCTCCCAATTTTGACATACACCGATTGTGACTCCCCGATTTTGTCTCCCTATGGACGTTAGGTACACGTAGTTACCGACACACTCAAATTTGTAAATATTTGTCCCCCTCGTTTTAATAAATTCATAAGAATTTGTATTAATAGTTAGGAAGGTAGAAGAGGCTAGTATATTTAATAAAAAAATTTTTTTTTGTATTTGTTATACTTAAAGTTTATTCGTTGTTGAAAAATTTTTTTTCTTTTAGGAAAGGGGTAGTGTAACAACTTTATTTTTGGGTTGATTAATCCCTTCATTAAAAGTGCGAAAATAATAAAACACTTTTATTAAATAATGTCGTAATACGTTTAACAAGTAAAATAATACATTAAAACAGCATCTTGATTTGTTAGTCTATTTGGGTTGGATGTCGGTGTATTCCACAGCCAGTCGCAGGCGCGTTTAGGTGTGACAACCTCCCCCTTTGGATCCTCCGATCGTCCGAGCGAGCGTGACAATCACTCGGCCATACGTAGAAGAAGTAGCAAGATGTATGAAAGGACGATGGCCAGTAATCTGCGTATCAATTTTAATGAGTGAGCACATTTTCTGAATAGCGGTTGGTAAAGTATAAACGTTATTATCCTATTTAATTTGGAAAATTTGTTTAGCGCGACGAGAGATTAGGCGACGAGGGATTAGGCGACGAGAGATTAGGCGACGAGAGATTAGGCGACGAGAAACATCACTACAATCTACGATGCAGTTAGAATTTTGAAAACTATAATCGACTTTAAGAAAACCACTTCATATTACGACGTGTACGGTGTACTTGGAAGATGGAAAGTTGATCTAATTTATAGAAGATCGTTTGTTACACCGAGTAAAGATGCTACTTTGGTAGAATATAGGCAGTAAATTTCGCATGGTAAAACAAGTACCTAATCAAGGCTAGGAATGCAGTTTTGTTTGGTTCGTAGTAGTTCTAAGAAATTCTTTTGTTTCACTTTAGAAACACGCTATTTTGTTCCGATGTGTAGAAGTACGAATTTGCTATTTGCTTCAACTATTGCTAAGCTGGATTTCCCAGTATCAAACTTAAAATTCACTCATTTGATTTTGTAAGAAACAACACGTTGCTTCAGTATAAACTGTTAGTTACAACAACAGGTGTTACTTACGTCACTTGTTTGTCTGGAATATGTTGCTGACACATGTATCCTTGAAAGCAAATGCTTAGTACTGCGTTACTACCACTTTTGAAAACAAAAATATTTTTGTGATTATTTTCATTTTAAACTAAAATTAGTACTTTTAACTTAAAGAGAAAAATTTGTATATTAACTTTTGTAATGTAATCGACCTACACAGATCTGAATGGGTTAGAATATCTTTGTGTAATAAGTTACACCTTGTTGTAATATATTTGATCATGAATAAGGTTGATAAACCTTACTTTAAACTTACAAAGTAATTCAAGTAGTTATTTAATTTTGTTGCATTGCATTTTATTTAAAGAAAAAGAGATTCTTTTTAGTAAATTATTAGTCCAAGCTTAAAGTTTTTTATTTTGATCAAATGTGATCAAACCTAATCACCGGAAATTAGTATCTTTAAGAGTTGAATTTTGATGCCAACCTTATATAGAAAATATTGTTTAATATTTCTTTAGGTATGTTTGCGGGACACAAACAGTGTTCCAATTTTCTATTGATCTAATTATTATACTTTCTTACAGGAACAGCGTCTTATTCTGTTAAGACAGGTTTTTGTCAGCGAAGGCGATCTTTTTTTCTTTGGGTCTCCACGTCCGCCCTTAGAAATATGCCATGCCATTAACGTGAATCAATCCGGACTTGGTGGCGCCTATTTGTTTTAGTTTTAGTATGACCCCCCAACAGATTTCGACTTACTCCCCCATTTCTCATAGCTCTACCCAAGGAATAGACCCCTAGTTACGTCGGAAGACTTCGTTTTGCTGACACCCAACGTCTAGAGTCAGATATATATATTAAAAATAAAACATTACACTGACGCTAGTTGAGCCCAGTTAAAAAAAAAATAAAACATTACAAACTTTATTCTGGAGTTAGAATAAGACAAGAATATCATTTGTAGTTGATATAGCGTGGCGTCATTTGGAACCAAAGTCGGTTTAGAAATTGCGAGGACTAAAGTAATTGTTAGGGTTGTTATTATTATTATTATTCATTGGTGTATTTCTAATAGGGTTCGCGCTGAATGCTGGTCTTTGTTGGTTTATATTTTGATTGAATCTTGGTGGAAATGCGGGTTTTGTAAAATTTGAGTTAAACGTTGATCTTGGAAATTGTTTAAATTGATTGTTAAAATTTGTATTATTAAAATTTGAGTTACTACTTCGCGGTTGGTTCGTTTGTGCATTGAATGGTGTGAATTTTGGTTAGGTGGATGTTTGTCTCGCGGCTTGTATGGTTTTTATTGGTGAATAACATTCATTCGCGTTGGGGTTATATTGTCTGTTTCGATAGCACATGACGTTTTCTTTTTCTATTATCATATTCATGGCTTCATCTAAATTTTGGGGATGTTGAAATCTTATTTTATATGATAGTCGTTCTGGTAATGCGTTTATATAGGTGTCCAGTGCCATTTCGTCATAAATTTTTGTCTTCAGAAAGCGGATATTTTGGTCGGGTTCTTTAATATTTAATTTTGTTAATACTAGACTTCTTACGTCTTGGCATTTTATTTCGAATTGGTACAGGGATTGGTTACTTTCCATTCTTAGGTTTATCAGGTCGCGGATTAGACATTTTATGTTGCGTTGATCACAAAATATGCAATTAATATGCGTTTAAAGTCTCCTTACTGTTTTAAGTTATCTCGGCTGGCTATTAATGTTAGTGCCCGTCCGTTCAGTTTACTTATAATCAGGCGTAAGAGTAATACATCTTTTCATTGTCTCCGGGTTTGTAGAAGGTTTTCAAAAATATTTCACACAATGTAATAAAATTCCCTAACAAAGCTTGATCTCCATTGAAAGTAAGAATGGTTTTGAGATAAATTTTCATATCTGATCTCTTGATTGTTAAGGGTTGTTCTCATAATTAATAGTTACTTTCGGTTTTAATTAATTTCAAATTTTTGTACAAATCGAGATTTATTTCGCGGTTTGTGCTATTACTTTTTAGTTTGGTTTGTTAATTTTCAGTTTAAAGTGTGTTGGGTTATTTAAAAAATTGCTTTAATTAAATTTCGGAGTTTTGTGTTCGGTAATGCGCGGTCAATTGCTGTAGCCTTGAATTCGTTTATTTATACTTCGCGGATGCTAAATTGTTACGGTTTTTATCTTTTTAAAAGTTTTTTATGTAGATTAATATTCTTGCAATAATTTGCGTTGTACTTTGTACGTTTTGTTGCACCAGTTATGATTTAATTACGTCTTTATTTCAGTCCTGCTGATTAATTAGTTTCTATAATGGCCAGTTGCTATTTCCGTCTCTGTAGGTGTTAATTGAAGTGAATAAAATGTTTCTCTGTCTCGTTACCTTGAGGGTTAAATATAAAGTTGTAAGTTTTCAGTCAACCGTTTCGTTACAGTAGTTGCCTTTATGATTTATACAATAAATTGTTTTAAATTATAAGTTTTAAGTCTCCTGAAAGATTTTGTTTTCAGTCGGTGATAAATTAAATTGCGTCTTTTACAATCATATACCTCGTTAATTGCTAAAGTATTTAATCGTTAAAATGTTACGTTTGAATGTTGCTTTTTATAAGGTTGCGATGCGTGTTTTTGAAATGAATCTTATTCAGTAATTGTTTCGCTATCATTAGATATATTCGTATCCAATTATAACTTTTTACAACGTTGCGATGGGTAAATGATGTTTTATTTAATGATGAGAGTTTCCCGAATTAATTTACGCTTTGTTTCAATTTGTAATGAGTTAATTTATTAATAAATTGCAAAGTGCGTTTCTATAATTTATACACTAGGAGTGTTTAATTTCTAGAAATGCGATACAGGTTAAGTTTTAATAAATCGCTTCTATATTAGTTTCGTTTAATACATTAGCTTTCAGTACTAAATTGGTAAAATTAGTTGCGTTCTATTTTTGGTTTTTAAAATCGTTTTGGTTTTGTTTCGATAATTCGTGCACCAGTTAAGATTTGAGTTAATTATAATTCGTAATTTTCAGTTTTTTCGTTTCAAAATAATTCTGTTGATTTAAAAATAGATTTTCTCAAAATAATTTTGAAAATAATTTCTTTTTGTAAATTATTTTCATAAAATAAATCTGTACATACATAGAATTATAAAAAAAAATTTATTACTAGCTAATATGAAATACTTTGTCAATAATCATTTGGTTTTAAGAAAGTTTCATTGTCTGTTTCTGGTTTTGGGCTCACTCGATTTTGTACTTCAACCACATTGTGTTTCTTTGGATTTGATAGTTGCTTGTATCTCTTCTAAATTTGTTTGGTTAGATTCGGTCAATGCTTGCACCTCTTCCAACTTTGTTTGGGTTCTTCCAGAATTGCGAATTGAAATTCTTGGTCACCAGTCTTCCGATTTTTGGATTTGTAGTGCCCTTCTGGATCCTACCGACTGCGCTAGTTACGTTTCAGGCGTTGGGAGCGGTGTTTTTAGAAACTACTTTCAAAACTTGTAACAAATTTTTATTAGTTTAATCAGACATTAATTATGGAATTTTTAACAAACTGTTGTAAATTACACTAAATCAAAATAGAATAATAATTGAACTAATATGAGTGAGTATCCTAAGGAAACTGCAATGTTAAAGTTGAAATACTTGAGACTGATTGACTGGCCTTGGGGCTCCCGGGATATTTATGTTGTCCCTGCCCCTCACATGTCTGTGGGAACTTGCAGAGCTCATGTCCGCTTATTTCTTAATACTATTCATGATACAATGTAACAATCTTACCTTCTAAGTAATCGCGGTTCTCAACCGTCTGTGACCTGTCACCTGCAGTATCACTATCATCTGGAATACAATGTATTGCATCCGTTCTCACAACCGTTAATAACCTATTACATTGTTGCATTTGACTTAATAATTTCTTAATGATTTCTAATAATTCCTAATAATATCTATATTTATAATACATATAAAGATTGGGGGATACATAATTCACGTATCACCGAATATCGATGAAATAGAGGTAGTTTTTAGAAAACAATGCGAAATGTGCAAAAAATATTAAACAAAACACATGAACAATGCCATACTGCATTTAACAAGAAAAAGCGACTGCTATGTTTGAAGACAACAAACATAGAAACAAGGAAAAATCTGAAATCATGTGTGTAGAACAGCAAGATTACCTTGCCCCCCCCAACAGCAAATTATTTTATTTTCTGTATAGCATCTGATTGCACCAACATTGCACCACATAGCACCAAAAGACTTATAGCTAGCACCCAAAAACTATGTGAGTTATTACAGTTCAAAGTTTGGGGGCTAAGGTGATGCCAGCCCCCCCCCCCACTATACTTTTTTCCAAATTTTTCTCTTGCACCTAATGGCACTAACATAGCACCACATAGCACCACCATTCTCACAGCTAGCACCCAAAAATTCAAATTGGGGTAGATATAGCAATTTAAAGTTTAGGGCCCTAAGCTACGTCGGCCCCCCCACTACATTTTTTTCAAATTTTTCCTCTTGCACCTGTTAGAACTAACATAGCACTACATAGCACCACCAGTCCCATAGCTAGCACTCAAAAAATGACGTAGATATAGCAGTTTATAGTTTATGCCCTTAGGCGAGGTTAGCCCCCCCCTCCACTTTTTTTAATTATTTTTTTTGCACTTGCTAGTACTAACATCGCACCGCATAGCACCACCAATCGTATAGCTAGCACCCAAAAGATGGCGGAGATATAACAGTTTAAAGTTTAATCTTCCTCTTGCACCTGCTAGTGCGTCAGCGAACCCCACATATACTTTTTTGAAATTTTTCCTTTAGCACCTGTTGGAACTAACATAGCACTACATAGCACCACCAGTCCCATAGCTAGCACTCAAAAAATGACGTAGATATAGCAGTTTATAGTTTATGCCCTTAGGCGAGGTTAGCCCCCCCACTCCACTTTTTTTAATTTTTTTTTTTCTTGCACTTGCTAGTACTTACATCGCACCCCATAGCACCACCAATCGTATAGCTAGCACCCAAAAGATGGCGGAGATATAACAGTTTAAAGTTTAATCTTTTCTCTTGTTCCTGCTAGTGCGTCAGCGACCCCCACACACACTTTCTTGAAATTTTTCCTCTTGTACCTGTTAGAACTAACATAGCACTACATAGCACCACCAGTCCCATAGCTAGCACTCAAAAGTGTGTGTGGGGGTCGCTGACGCACTAGCAGGTGCAAGAGAAAAGATTAAACTTTAAACTGTTATATCTCCACCATCTTTTGGGTGCTAGCTATACGATTCGTGGTGCTATGCGGTGCGATGTTAGTACTAGCAAGTGCAAGAAAAAAAAATTAAAAAAAGTGGAGTGAGGGGGCTAACATCGCCTAAGGGCATAAACTATAAACTGCTATAACTACGTCATTTTTCGAGTGCTAGCTATGGGACTGGTGGTGCTATGTAGTGCTATGTTAGTTCCAACAGGTGCAAGAGCAAAAATTTGAATAAAATGTAGTGGGGGGGGCTGACGTAGCCTAGGGCCCTAAACTTTAAATTGCTATATCTACGCCAATTTTTGGGTACTAGCTGTGAGAATGGTGGTGCTATGTGGTGCTATGTTAGTGCCATCAGGTGCAAGAGAAAAATTTGAAAAAAAGTGTAGTGGGGGGCTGGCATCACCTTAGCCCCCAAACTTTGAACTGTAATAACTCACATAGTTTTTGGGTGCTAGCTATAAGTGTTGTGGTGCTATGTGGTGCAATGTTGGTGCAATCAGATGCTATACAGAAAATAAAATAATTTGGTGTTGGGGGGGCCAAGGTGATCTTGTCGTGTAGACCGCAGCACTGTATGGCTCTGAAACGTGGACAGTAGTAGAAGCGGACAGAAAAAATCTAGAAGCCTTTGAAAGGTGATACTACAGACGTATGATTAAGATATGATGGACATACAAAGTCAAGAACAAAGGGGTACTAGAAATGGTAAGGGATTGAGGAAGACATAGATGGAAAACGGTAAAAAGAAAGAGAAATAGGATGATAGGACGCATACTAAGACTAATATTAGAAGTAGAGAAAGGAAAAAGAGAGGTAGAGGTAGACCTAGATTAGACTATTGCACACAGATAGTGAAAGATGTAGGCTGTAAGAATTTCAAGGAATGTGTAGGTTGGCTCAGAATAGGTACGCGTCCAACCATTTCTAGAACTGAAGACCTAATGATGATGATGATGTTAAAGTGTAATTTTATATCCCCTAAAGGTATCGGTTAATTGTTCTACTAATAAATACGATTATTGCTGTTAGCAGCGTGTTTATTCCTGAAAGTTAAAGCGAACGTGTCATGTTCTTTGACTATTTTTAAACCGTACAACTACATAATGTGAATGCGCTTATAACTTTTAGAGCATTTATTGCCCATATCTTGGTGCTTGTAAAATAAACAGTAAAATAAACCCGTTTAAATTATAAGCCGATCTTGTATGCATACGGAGGATATATGGCTATAAAATACAAGATCAAACCGTTTTATGAAGCCGAATGGAGAAAGCGTAAAAATGCCAAATTTGGACAAAATCTTGTTATCTTGTTTTGTTTATACATTATGTATGAGTTTGACCCTCTTCTATGAATAGAATGCAAATAATATTTAAAGTTAAGTTTTTGTTAGTTAACAAAACTAGTCGATTATATTGTACGCATACTGTCGGTTGCATGAAAGCAAACAAATGTAATTATTAGTACATCTACTAATTAGACTAAGACAGCCGACAACCTTGATACATAAAATTTAAAACAATCAGACTAAACGGGCCATTAGCGTTTACATTTCGCACAAGTTATTCATTTCCAAATTTAGCGTGACGTCTCCTGAAAGTTGACTTCGCGCATCTCAAACTTAAGACGTGAGGGAAAACCAAACATCATTTTCCAATTACGCTTCTGTGTCCAAATAATCATTACCATTAATTTGTATTCATAATTATTATTAACACGACCTCTGGCTTAAAAGAGGAAACGGTAGTTATTTTAAACGCCGCAGTTGCGGTCAGTGTTGCTGCTCAGTCACTTGTTTGAGCGACTCCATATCCCGCATATGGAACTATTCAAGGTCTTAGGTGTATCTGATAATCCGCGGATGAATAAGCGAAGTTGGTTTATAACAATAAGTGTTTGTACGAACTAAGTTATTAAGTGCAGACAAGATAAAATTGTTTAAATACCTCTAATGGATGATTGCATTCGTTAATTAACCTCGCCTAGTTTTCTCATTGGAAAAAAGCAGCTACTTGGGTAAGTAAAATTCATCTATACATTTAACCGGTTTTTAATATAAAATTAGGAATTTTTTCAACTTGTTTGATATATTCCAACTGGTTATAATATGCTTACACACAGGAATGTAAATAAATAGTGGGTGATCCAATTACATATGCGCTGTAGTCTGTTCAAGCCAAGCAACAAGTGCTTCAATTTAGTAAACTTAATTGAGCTAACAGTCAGCTTCCTGTTTATAGGTTTATCTCAACTTGTGCAAGTGGGAGTGTAATAAATTATATTCTGGAATCATGATTTGCTTAAACATGGAATTCCTTATGGTTTCAATATTTCCTAATTACTAGCAATAATACTATTCTACGCACAAAACGACACGTTGAGGTAACTTGCCTTAAGCTATTAACTTAACCAGTTTTTCTATGTTAACAATATTTTGCATACTTGTGTATTTTGATTATTTTCTGTTAGTGACAGATTTCAAATAGGATATTTTTTTCAAAAAATGTCTCAGAACTACAGGTAAGACTATGAAATAAATTTGTTATAAACATCTTATAGGAATTTTTCACTATTTTGTTTGGAAGATCTGTTAAAAACTACATCGTGAAAAACCGGGTGATTTAGACGATTTGTTAATTTTTTTAATTCTTTAATTTTGTTGGTTGATGCATGCACTTCTGACCTAGGTTCCACTCTGTTTTGTTTTTGCATTTTTGTTTTTTTAATTTTTGTTATCCGAAGCCACTCCATTGAGGTGAGAGGGAACACAACACCCCTTAAATCAGCTGATAAATAGACTTCTAGCATTTTAAAATTAAGGTAGATGAAATTATAATTTAGACTTTTATGCAAAAAAGAGGAAAATATAAGATTTCGGACAGGATTCGAATCTGTAACCTTAGTCTCTGTATGCCGACATGATAAATTGACCCACCGGGGCCGCTGAGTTCAATTGAAAGGATAGACAAAGCTAAATCGCGTACATTACCTGGCATAAGTTAAAAACTTGACACTGTCAGATATGATTGACCAAAATGCCAAATGTAGTTGTAGTACACTAGCGTGCGCGATTTAGATTTGTCTGTTTCCAATTGAACTCACCAGCCCTGGTAGTTCAATAGTTAGCGCGTTGGCCAACAGTCAAAAGTTGTAGTTTCGAATCCTGTCCGAGTCCTTATATTTTTCCTATTTCAATTGCTAGATTTGAAATGATTGTTTAGAAATTGCATAAAAGTCAAATTATATTTTCCTCATATTATCATATATAAACAAAAGATATCTGCAGTTCACAATCTAAATTTTGTGTATCTCTAAATACTCTCTTTTGATGCTAATGAATGAAATCATACATAAAATGTTATTTAATTTCTCCAAAATAAAGCACGCTTTTGTAAGAGTGCCGATTCTTGAATACGGATGACGCAGTATTATTGGTTGAATTGTCACAAGATTTTCAACGAATGCTTGACAGGCTATCGGAAGCATATGAAAATATGCAATTGAAGATGAATGAAATTAAGACGAAAGTAATGATTTTTGACAGAGATGGCAGAATTGATGACTTTGTATTTAGAACGGACAATGAAACGATAGAGAATGTAAATGACATGGTGTATCTTGGTAGAAAGTTTTTGAGTAATGGAAAATTGGATAATGAAATAAAAAGAAGGGCAAATTCTGGAAGAATAATGTCTGGAAGTATGCATGAAGGTTTGAGTATAAATGCAAAGCTGGCCATTTACAACAGTGTATATGTGCCAACTGTTCTGTATGGAAACGAAACTGACAGAAGAAGCATGTTAGGCTTATAAATGCTGCAGCAATGAAGTTCCTAAGAAGTGTGTGCGGAAAAATATTGAGAAACAAAGTGCCTAACGAATGGGTCGGAGCAGAGTGTGAGTTGTATGTGACCCTTACGGAGTTAAGCAAACGAAGCACGGTTAGATGGTTTGGACATGTGGAAAAAAGGAATGAGGATATACTTACCAAGCATATATATGCAAGTAAGATGACTGGTAAAGCTGCAAAGGGTAGACCGCGTAAAAGATGGTTGGATGTAGTAGAGGTGGTTCTGAAGGAACGACATGTGAGAAGTATGAGGAATAAAAGAGCATGTCAAAAGCAATATATGAATGTTGCAGAGGCAAAGGAGGTGTGTAGGGGCCGAGGGATGTGGAGAGAGATTGTGAATGGTGCTGGGAGTAAAAGTAATGTAGTAGTCTAAAAATATGCCCTTCATACCCCCCAGAAAAAGGTGCCAGGTTCGGTTACCCCGAAAGGAAATACCGTAATTGGTGTGTTGTTGTCGATTCTTCATACTTGCACATAATTTCCATGCTGAATGAATGAAATGATACATAAAAGCTTTCCCAATTTCGCTCATATAAAGCGCACCTTCCACATCAAACGTTTTTAATAAAAGTTAGCTCTACTCTTAAACTAGGGTAGGTTTAAGTCATAAGGATCGTAAGATAAATATAGAAATAATTAACATTGAGAAAACCAAATAATTCCACAATTAAATAGGAATAAATTGAATCTTTTACAAAAGATCAATCTACGCTTTATCTTAAAGAAACGAACAAAGATAATGTTTTAAATACATAAAGTTTCTTCAAAATAAACACGCAATCGGGAAATATAAACAACCTGGCATTCTAACTATTTAAGAATTTCATTAAAAATGTGAACGCATAAATAACGCATTCAAATACAAAGATGAGTACGTGACTGGAATATCATATTTACATGAAAATCTAACATATTTGAAATAACAAACTATAAATAACAGGCGGTCCGCGATATGATGAAAGTTGGACTATAATCGACAAACATGAAAGACGTGACAAATTGCAATAAATGTTTGGAAATTCTAAGAATAAACGACGAAATTTTGAATGTCTACGTGCGAGATTGAATGAAGGTACAACAATTAAAGCCAGGGAATTGGAGAAGTACCGGGTTCTACAGAGATAGGCGCAAAGTGCAAGCCTTGATTAGCGAGCGCGCCAGTTAAAACGTTGGAAGGTGGAGCTTATAAATACTATAGAAAACTCGAAAATAAACAGTCTATTTTCAACAAGGCACGAACAACGTCGACTTAAAGTGGAAAATTACGTACCAGTGACAATTGGTGAAAAGTCAATAATTTATTAAAAGTGAAAAATTGAAAGTGCCAATATGTGCAACGAAGAATAGCCGTTTTACGCGTAAACGGATCCGAGTAGAGATCCTATTAAAGATCTGAATAAGGCTCCGAATAAACATCCGAGTAAAGGTCTGAATAAAGCTCTGAATAAAGCTCCGAATAAAGGTCCGATTAAAGATGGCTGACAAGCTTGTTGTTACAGAAAATGTGCTAGCAAAATCATGTTTATATTGCAAGAAAAATGTACAAAATAAATATGTACAGTGTCATAAGTGTGAGGAAAGATTTCATCCTTCCTGTAGTGACAGAAAAGGTGTTGTAAAAGCTCACCTGGATGGTTCAAAAGTTTATTATTGCAATGATTGCATTCAACAAAATGGCTGTAATACCCAAGGTGTAATGTCTGTTGATATGGAATTGGTAAACAAGCCTGGGGATGCAATGGATGTTATAATAATTGACTACCTTCAAAGCAAACAGTTTAAATTCCTGTTAAATGATGTGGTTGAGATGGTAACAAAACCCTTGCTGCATGAAATCATGGAATTAAGAACTGATCTACAAATCTTAAAAGATTCCAATTTAGACCTAATAAAATTATTAACATCAAGGTCTAATGTCTCACAATTTGTCACTGATAATCCAGTAAAAGGTAGCAAACATGCACAAGTTAAGCAACTATTACAATCTACTGCATTAGTTGATAGCAATAATAGCAAATGTGGTAATTATATAGATAATGTACCTTATGGTGAAAAGGCAGTTCCTTCACATGTAACACCTTTAACCTCTATTGGAGCTGATAACAGTTTAGAATGTGATAACATCAATAACAATAATACAATTAATAATTCTGGTATGGATGTCAATACTAAATTAGTGCAAATGAAGTCTAATAATGATAACCAGAGTCAAGTTGAAACCACATTAAATACTATTGCAAATGATGTCTGGTCTACTGTCTTGCTTAAGAAAACCAAACTTCAGAGAAATAAAACTTTAGTTAGTTTGGCCATCCCGAAACTTAATTCTGCTGATGTTCTCACAGGAGTTAAAAAGCGGGCATGGCTTCATATTAGCAGGATTGCCCACAAACAGAATGGTGAGCCTCGATCTGCTCAAGATGTATATGATTATTTGAAATCTGATTCCATCGACACAGTGTGCTATCGAATAAGCACTTCTAAGAGATGCAGTAATTTTAAATTAGGGATTCCTCTTAACAAACTACAGATCTTTATGAGCTCTAGTTATTGGTCATGTGATGTCCATGTTCGTGAGTTCACTTTTAAACCGTCTACTAAGAAAATTCCCTCTATTAATCCTTCTGCCAATGACAATTTTTTAGGTACAACCTCGACCACTGCTCTCAGCACTTAGCAAAATACGGCACACACGTCAGTAGCCAATGTAATCTAAGCAATGAGGAAAGTCTGATCATTTTTTACCAAAATGTTAGAGGTATGAGAACCAAGATTACTGAGATTCGTAAACAAATGTTATATTCTGATTTTGAGATTTTGGCATTAACAGAAACATGGCTCTCTACGGGTTTCCTGGACTCAGAGTTTTGTGGCCCAAAATATCAAGTTTTTCGATGCGATCGCAATTATGATCTAAACAACTGCAGTAGAGGCGGTGGTGTCTTGCTTGCAATAAATAAATTGCTTATAGCTAAGGAAATTTGTAGAGGCACTGATCCAAATTTTGAAGATATATGGGTTTATCTAACAGTGTCTAATCATAAGTTTGTTCTGGGAGTTGTTTATTTTCCTCCAACCATGGAGGCTGAATTTTACAAAAAGTTTATTAACACCTGTGAATCAATCTATAGAAAATATCCAAATGCCTACTTTGTCATTAGCGGTGATTTTAACCTTCCTGAAATTTTGTGGATTAGGGAAGAAGCTAATTATAATCCTAACACACTACCTACTACGAGAACTGAAATATTAATAAATGGTATGTTTTTTCTTGAGCTAAATCAGGTGAATAGGGTTTTTACAGCACCTAATAAGATGCTTGACCTTATTTTTTGTAGTGATAGTTTAAACTGTGAAGTGAGCATATCCAAATGCCCTTTGGTAGGTGTGGATAATTACCATCCGCCATTGCAATTGTATATATCGCTTTCAAGTCAAGGAGCTAGTGCTTCACTAGACTTCAGGGACAGCACAGAAGTATTTCTGTTTAATAAAGCAGATTTTCAAAATTAAATCAGTATTATGATTCACAAGATTGGTCATTCATTACAGAAATAACTAATTTAAATGAAGTCTTTTCTATTTCATTTTGTTTGACGGGATAAACAAACATGTACCCAAGAAAACAGTTCATCTGGAAAAATACCCTAGGTGGTACAGTTGGGATCTGAAAAAGCATCTTGGCAAAAAGAATAAACTATATAAAACGTATAAACATACACAGTTAGAGTCAGACTATAGGAAATACTCTGAAGCTAGAAGTACTTGTAAGTTGCTCATCGATTTATGCTATATGGAATATATCACCAATATTGAAGAGAACATACCAGTTAACATTAAATACTTTTGGGCATTTGTTAAAGGACTAAAGAGGAAAGATGGTGTACCTGCAAATATGGAGTATAATAGCACAGTACTTGACACACCTCAAAGTATCGCAGAGGCCTATGCCAGGTATTTTCAGTCTGTTTATTCTGAACACTCTTTGAAGCCAGTGTTTGATAAGTTTTCTCTCAATCGGTCTGTATCCCTATCTCAACACTGTTTTACATTCAAAGAAATTATTGCTAAAATTAAGACACTAGATACAAAAAAGCGAGGTGGGCCGGAGGGTATTTTTCCACTTTTACTAGTTAAGTGTAACAACTCTTTAGCGAAGCCATTGTGCTATCTTTTTCAGAAGTCTTTTAATCTTGGGATTTTTCCTGATTGTTGGAAATGTTCAGTTCTGTTCCCAATTCTTAAAAATGGTAACAGACACCAGATAACCAACTACAGAGGTATCTCACTCATGTGCATTATACCCAAATTAATGGAAGCAATTATAGCTGATGAGTTACTACAGGTTTTTCGGTTAACCTTTCTAGAAGAACAACACAGATTTATTAAGGGTAGGTCAACGGCTACAAATTTAGCTGTGTTTCAAGATTTTATAATAAACTCCATGGAAAGTGGCTATGAAGTTGATGTCATATATACAGACTTGGCCAAAGCCTTCGACAGTGTTTGTCATGTTTTGCTATTAGAAAGATTGGAATATTTTGGTGTATTCGGTAAATACTTATTATGGATTGCTTCGTTCCTAACAAACCGACGATAGTTTGTTCAGTTGGGTAATTCGACATCTCAAGAGTTTTATGTTCCCTTTGGTGTGCCACAAGGGTCACACATTGGACCAGTATTATTCTTGTTATTTGTAAATGATGTGGCTTCATGTTTCACTCACAGTAAATTTCTAATGTACGCTGACGATATAAAATTCTTTGCCTGTATCAAATCCATTGAGGACTGCTCCAAGATCCAAGTCGATTTAAATAACTTCTTACAATACTGTGATAATAATCTACTGAAAGTTAATGAAAGTAAGTGTAAGGTCATGAGATTCACTAAATGTAACAAGCTCGTGAAGTTTAATTACACCATTACGGGTGTAATCCAAACCGTAGACAGTATTAGTGATTTGGGAATTATTTTTGACTCAGGTATGACTCTCGCTAAACAAGTGGATAATGTTGTGCTTAAAAGCTACAAGATGTTGGGTTTCCTACGTAGGTGCACCATACACTTTAAAAACATTCATCCAATTATAGTTTTATTCAACAGCTTAGTACTTAGCGTATTAGAGTATAATAGTATTATATGGGCACCGTCCTATAATTGCTATAAATCTAAGTTACAAAGAGTGCAAGACAGTTTTGTTAAATACGTCTTATGGAAACATCACTTTACTTATAAGGAGGTGCCCAGGTCCACTCGTTTGTTGCTGGTTGGTATGAAAGATCTCACCTTCAGAAGAAACTTGGCCAAGGCAGTATTTTTATATAAATTGGTAAATGGTCAAATCGATTGCTCACCTTTATTGGATATGGTTTTTATCCGTATCAACAATAAGGCTACACGCAACAGTTTTTTTTTTAAGAACGTTCTCACAGAACTAATTATGGACGATCTGCCTTTATCGATCAAATAACAAGTGCATTTAATAAGAGCAATAGCAGGGATATTTTTGGTATCACTATAACTAGTTTTAGAAATGGAATTGCTTGGTGATTTTTTTACATCGATTTAGATAGATTTTTTGTGTAGTTTTCCGTTCTTTTGTTTATTTACGGTTATATTTTTATTGTATTTTGTGCCAATTAGGAGTTTTGTCCTGTAGATGCACTATATAAATAAATAAATAAATAAATAAAACTTGGAATAAAGATCTGAATAAAGGTCCAAGTAAAGATCCGAAAAAAGATCCGAATAAAGGTCTGAATGAAGCTTCGAATAAAGATGTACTTATAAATGAAAATCATAGATACTTCGAAAATACTTACTAGGAAATAAACGTAAAAATACTAAGAGTTACTTCAGAAATCCTAGGGGAAAATTACAAGCAACCACTAATGTATCATTCTGGCCAACAAGTGAAGCAAGTCGAACTGTAACAATCAAGGAGTGCAGACCACTGATACTATGAGGCAATTCCAGTGACAAGCAAGGAAAACGCATGTTAGAGATCTTAAAATTTTTCATTAGTTAAAGACTGTCTCAATTTTAATATTTGCTATATATTATGTATCTGTAAGAGTCAACAAAAAAGTTAATTGAGAATTTGAAAAATAGAGAAATCATCTTTGGACGTTCGAAAGGTACTTAAGAGTAATTACAAAGATATTTTTTGCTGGCTTTCAGGAGAATTAAATTTGGCGAATGTCGATAATTAATTCAGGGGCTAATTTTTGCATTAACATAAAACTGTACATATTATTAATCATTATACTGTGTAATTTTGGATTGTTTCATTTAAATTATTTCAACAGATAGAAAGAAAAGGGGTTAAACAAATTTGTATTGTCGTGCAGTAGGGTATATCACAGCAATTAAAAATAACGACCAATAGTGGGGCAAAAGGAATTATAGGAATAAAGAAACATCACAGCAATATTAATGACACCCAACGTAGTGGCTTGAATCATAAAGGGGTACATCACAGCTATTAAAAAAGGGCACACCAACGTAAAGAAGATATCACAGCAATATTAATAACACCCAATCGTGGGGCGTAAAGAAAATATCACAGCAATATTAAATGCGCACCAATCGTGGGGCTTAAAGGAAATAGACTACATCACAGCAATATATATATATATATATATATATATATATATATATATATATATATATTCTTATGCTGCACCCCGCTCTTTTTCGCGCCTTATTTTTTTTAATTTAATATTTTATATATTATGTGCAAATATTTATTTTAAGCAACGTTTGGTTGGTTAATAAAGCAAAAATGTTTTAAATATGCCTCGACTATATGAACTCTTTCTTCCCAGGGTATCCACCTACTTACCGTGGGTTCAGTGGTAAGTAGATGTGCAATGCCCAACCAAACTGCACTATCTTTTGTTTTAGTACCTTTTTATAATTTACTTTTGTATATGCCAAATTTTATATGATCCACGTAGCCTTGTGCCAAATTAATTACTACCATAAAATTTCTGACTTTGACGTTATATCACACAGTACTCACCTGTTCTATACGTCGCTAACGGCCTCTATGAATGCTGGCTCAAAATCCTACTCGCCGTATACGTTTTCACAAGGTTGCACTATCACTTTGAAAACTGCCGTCTAGCCTCCAGGTATCTTTTCCTTAATTTCGATGCTCCCAAATCTAAAATAAATATGACCCGAATTTAGAATTTAGAATACCCTTTTTTATTTACTTCCCCTGCACTAATTCTTCCGGTGTTATTTCTTCTTTGCCTCGTACGATTCCACTTGCTACTCTTACGCTGTCTTCTAATTTCGCTTCTCTTGTTTTCTCTTTAATCCGCTCGTTCCAAATCAATCCTTGTTCCTATTTACCACTCAATGCCCCGCTACACATAAAACCATATCCAATTCAATCCTAATATATTCTTCACTCTTATAATTCCTATTCGATGCCTTCTGCCTATATAAATCTCGTTCCAATTCAATCTTATTTTCCGCCGGTTCGCTGTCGCACTAATTCCAATCTTAACTTTTACTCGTCGCCGCTATTAATTATTTCTTCACTGTTGCTTATCCTTACTCTTCCTTTATAAATTAAACTCGTACAATTCAAACTCATTTATTTAATTTTCAAAAAATATTTAAAACAACTTAGCGCAGTTTATAAACACGTCTTATTACAAAAATATTTCGAAATCGACTCCCTTGTTTACTTATCCTAGGTGATAATTACAATATTAATCTGCCTACTCTTTATTACATAGTATATAAAAACCATCCAATAACGTCGTATCACCAAGTTCGTGTCACTAATACCTAAAACTTTGTCTTTTGCACTTTCCTATTTTTATACATAATGTTCAATCATTGGTCCTAAATATCGCACAACCCTTCAATCATATTTGACACTGCTATTACTTGTAATTTGGATGTTACATGTTTGTCCAAAGGTTGATTCTAGTAAAATAAATGCCTAAATGATACACATATGAACCTGGATCTGCGTGGTTAATAGTGGACATCCATAGACGCATCCGGTTTTCGGTTGGCAAATGTACGTTCAATGGCCTATTAAACTACAACTCAGTATAAAACCTTGAATACTGTGTGTTTTATCACGTCATCAAGTCATTATAATTTACGTCTTGGCACTTACATTTTAACTAACATTTCAATTACTTTAACGTATGTAAAGTACGGCAAACATACATTTTTAAATTACGGGATCTGATATATGGCTTACTTTATTTGGCATACACTACCTTCAACACAAAACAACCCTTAGAACCCTTGTAGCTCCTACTGACACTACATTGGCGCCACTGGTTTTGAATAAAAGTGGAAATTTCGTCTGTTTTCATACTCTTATTTTGGTGTGCATAATTTCTAGTTTTTATTTAAAACCACTCAACGCATTTCTACATATTAATTATTATTCAACCCCTAATTTCATTTCTCTCACGTCTGTCTAACTACGCTATATACTAACCTACACTATAAAATAAAACAAAATTAAACTTTCCGTCGCATGAACTCTCATCCTACTAAACCCTCTTCTTGTACAATTTTATATGGATATAAATTTTCTAAGTGAAAACGCCCACGATATTCCCCTGTCATAGTATCTAATTCGAACGTATTTCCTTCATCAAAAATACGCGTGATTTTGTACGGCCCTTCGTAAGGAAACAACAACTTCGCGCAAATGTTTCTGTCGCGGTTTGAAACCCTTAATCTTTTTACGACCACCATATCTCCTATTTCAAAAATCGTCCTTTTTTAATCCTACTACGCCTTCGCTCGATGTCCCTACGCTGCATCCTTTCGATTCTACGCCTAACACTACCCAACAACTCTGTGATGTCTTGCACCTCGACTTCTTCCCTCCATGGCCTAGCTGGTATAATCTTTCTAATCAATGTTATCGGACATGTTTTTGTAACAGAACTCGGTACGCAATTCATAAAATTTTCAATCTGTGGCAGATATCTAACCCATCTATCGTGGTGCTCTTGCGTCACCAACCGTAGATATTTTATGACCTCTCGTATATAACGTTCGCATGGATTTGCTTTCGGATGCCGTATACTGCTAAATGATACCTTAATATGCGCTCTATTTAACCCGTTTCTGAATCTTTGGTTATTAAAATATGTCGCGTTGTCTACCAAAATCCTATCCATTTTCCCGACCTGGCTTCCAAATTCTCTAATCGACTGTAACGCATGCACCGTGTTACTTCGTCTTGCCGGAAATAATTTAACAAATTTCGAAAAAACGTCCACCATTACCAATATGTGCCGATACCCCTGTTCACTAGTAATTAGGTTGCTCAAGTAATCAATAGCTACCAATTCTAACGGTCCACTCACGCTCACATTCATCGGTATGTTCTGCAACACCACGTTTTTGTCTTTCCCTAAAATACAAATCTTACAACGATTAATCCGTTCTTTAACCACCGTGATATCGTTTCTTGTATAAAACGCCTCTCTAAATACCAAAAATGTTTTTCTAATGCCTATATGTCCAAATTTTAAATGAATTTCGTCTATAATTTCCACAGCCGTGTCTCTGGATAACACTAACAGCTCTGCATCACCTATCCTTTTTACCACAAACTGCCCTACAATGGTAAATCCACGGTACTCCTCTACATTTTCCCTTGTTAATTTCTCGCGTATCGAGCTCACCTCACTGTGCCTCTGCGTCTCCATAAGCTTGGCGTTTGTCCACCGACCAACATCCCTGAACTCCTGCAAAGCAACTAAACAATTCTTTACGTCTTCTTTATTCGCCTCTACCTGCGGTCTGCTTAGAAAATCCGCCGTCACATTCTCCTTTCCTGGTTTATGTTTAATTTCAAAATCGTACTCTTGCAATACTAGTGCCCACCTATACAACCTACTGTTCAAAAACTCCTTTTTCTTCATGAATGTTACAACCGTGTTGTCGGATTCTATCAAAAGTTTCTTTCCTAGCAGATAAAATCGTAACTTTTTCACTGCATACACTATCGCCAACATCTCCTTCTCTGCCGTCGCATATCTGGTTTCGCAGTCTTTTAACACCCTTGAAATAAATACAATTGGTACCTCAGCTCCGTCCTGGATTTGCACCAACTCAGCCCCAATCGCATGTTTCGACGCGTCCGTCCTCAAAATAAATTCTTCTTTCTTCTCCCGTTCAGCAGTCCATTTCCATCTTTCGTTTTTCCTTAACAAACTCAACAACGGCACACACAACTCAGAATATCTCGATATAAACCGTTTATAATAATTTAAAACCCCTAAAAATCCTCGCAATCCTCTTACATTCTTTGGTTGCGCAATATTTTTCAACTCGTCCAGCCTCTTATTACAAATTCTCATACCATGTTCACTAATTTCAAACCCTAAATACGTGACCTGGCTCTTAAACAATTCGCATTTCTCCACATTCAACTTCAAACCCTCTTCGTCCAGCCTTTGGATCACCTTTTCTAAATGCTCCATGTGTTCTTGCTCGTTCCTTGAAAAAATCAATAGATCATCCACATAGTGCGAACAGAAACATTCATACTCGTTAAACAGCTTCTGCATGGCCCTAACAAGTGCTACTGAAGAACTACTTAAACCAAATGGAACTACAGAAAACATATAAATCTCCCCTTCAATACTAAACCCCGTAAACTTCTTACTATCTTCATGCAACGGAATCAACCAAAATGAATTTTTTAAATCTAACTTGCTGAAAATCTTCATCTCATACACCTTATATAACAAATTATCCAACCCTTGTGGTTGTTCGTATTGCGCTTTCGTAATCGAATTCAACTTCCTCGCATCCAAACAAATTCTTATATCCCTTTTGTTGGGTTTAGGTACAATAACTACCGGGTTCACATATGGTGTCTTCGCTGGTTCGATGATTCCTTCTTTTAACATTTTACTAATCTCGGCTTTAACCCTATTTCTAATTGCAAACGGAATTGGATACACCTTGGTATTAAATCCGCTGTCTTCCGTGACCTCTAACTTATGCGTATATCGCTTCGCAAATCTCGGCTCTTCATTAAACAACCCTATAAATCTATTAAATAATTCCCCCAGCTTCTCTTTAATATCAATACTCACTTTTCCTATCTGTTCATCATCAATTATTCTCGCAAACATATTACATAATCTCACTTCAATCTGTCTATAATTACTTGCCCTATTCATTCCTAATCCTGGCTTATCTATATCATTTCCATTCCTATATTCCGAACTAACCGTAGGCACCACCCATAACTTATCTTTATCTAATATCCGAATGGACCTATCATTTCCATCTATATTCAATCCAAAATCCTCTATAAAATCCATTCCTAATATAAAATCTAGCTGCAACCCCTTCGTTATCAAGAACTCTGCATCTCCTGCCTTTTTATTCCCTATAAATATCGGTACACGGATGACCCTATAAATCGTCGTTAGCTTTTTGTTCATTGCCGACCATAAATTAACCCCATCAATTGTTTATATCCGTCCTTTTAAAAATTCTGCGTGTTTTATCACCACATTTTCATTTACCAGCGACAACTGTGAACCACTATCAACTAAAGCAACATATAAACAATCTCTTAATCTAATATTAATAAACAACAAATTCTTTTTATTACTGGTATAATTATTCAACAACAAATCACTTAAACTATAACATAAATCTATATTCAACCCTAACAGTTCTGTCTTCCAAAAATTTACGTTTTTTTTTTGGATCGTCGGTGCCTCATGTATTTGTACCACCTCGATCTTGTCCGTGTCCTTTGTCGTCGCGCTTGTCGTCATATGTTGGACGTTTACGTCCCTGTCCATCCGGCTGTATCCGTTACGCGTTCCGCCTCCCGTAATACGGCCGTCATCCTCGTCGTTGCCGTGCTGGTACCTATTTTGTCCTTGGTATTCGTTCACCCGGTGTTCCCTATTGAAATACTGTCGTCGGTTTCCGTCGTGTCCCCAATGATTACGCTGTCCGTGGTTGAAAACGTCCTGTCGGTAGTTAGGTCTGTGTTCGTGGTATACATGTCGTCGGTATTCGTCCCTATAACCCCGATTTTGCTCCCAGTAATTTCCACGCGTCTTTGCCTCCAGTGCTGTCGCTAAGTCAAAGTTCCGCATTACTCCTAAAAATTCTCGCAGGGTCTTTACGTTCTGTACCACAACCACTTTTGTCACTTCTGGTTCCATGTGTCCCGCAAGTAGTAACACTATGTCGTCCTCGCCCAATTTCGGTGTCAGATGTTGTGCCTGGTTGTATTTGTCGATCGCGTATTCTTCGCGTGATCCGTTTGTCTTACTGTAATGTCCCGTGATTAAATTTGTCCGTATGTTTGTCTGGTGTGTGTTACTCCAGAATTGTTCGATGAACAGTCGTCTAAATTCTGCGTATGTGTCGTACTGTCTCCGTATAATGTTGTGCCATTTTTCCGCGTTACCCGTCAAAGTTGCCCCGACTATCTGTAATTTCGTCCGTTCATTCTCTGTCTCCACGATTTCGTCCAATCTGTCCAAAAACCCCATCGGTTGTTCAGTCCGTCGTCCTTCAAATTTTGGTAGCGCGTCTCGGTTCAATTTTATATGCTGTCCGTAGTCTAGTCCTCCGCGTCTCCTTTCTAGGTCGTCTAACTTGTCATGTATTTGTCTTATTTCGCTGCCGACCCTGTTTTCTAATATCGTCGCGTTGTCTACAAGTTTTGCGTCCAGTTGTGTCCTAACGTTCACATTTTCGTTTTGTAGCGTTTCTAGAGTCTGTCCCAAATTCCTGTAATTTGTCGTGTGCTTTTTGTCACATCTCTGTATTTCAGTGTTTAACGTCGTAAATCCGCTGATCATAGTCTCCTCGACTGTCTCCACGCGTGTCTTTATTTCTGTTCGTAGGTCCGTCCTTGTTGCGTTCAAGTCTCCCTGAAATTGTACCCGTGTGTTTTCTATCTTGTCGTCAACTCTGTCTACCTTTTCTTGTAATTCTGTCTTTAGTTCGTCCTTTACGTTTTGTATCGACGTGAGTAAATAGTCCTGGGTGTAGTCTAATTTTGCCGTCAGTTCGGCGTGCGCCGTCCTAAACTCATTCCTCAGTTCGGTGTGTGAATCTGTAATTTTGTTAGTTAGCTCAGTTTTTAGTTCCGTCTGTGATTCTGTAATTTGTTAGTTAAATCTGTTTTAATTGTTTTTAGTTCCGCATGTGTATCTGCAATTTTGTTAGTTAACTCCGTATTTGAAGTTTCAAAAACCGTCCGCGACTCTTCAATTTTGTTTGTTAAATTCGTTTGCAAACTCATCAGGAATCGCATTATATTCTGGTTTCCGGCGGTTTCTGTTACCTTAACCTCCTGTACCGTCGCCTGTTCCGTTTCCATGTTGATCGCCTCCGGATCTACCTGCCTCACCTCCGTCTCCTGGACATCTCCCCCTGCGTCTATCTCCTCGTCTCGTGTCATGAATTCCGCGTCAACTCCGTATATCCTTCCTGATCTCGTAATCCGTTTCGTGTCCGCGTCCGTCATCTCTGCTGCTTATTTTTGAACTCCTCTTTCCTGAAAAAATATAAAAACTACGGGCCCCACCTAATCTCGGGATCTCTTAATCTACCACTACTTCTGTCTAGCTATCTAGCTTTCGATCTATCTAGCCCCACGTTGGGTTTGCCACCTTCTTATGCTGCACCCCGCTCTTTTTCGCGCCTTATTTTTTTTAATTTAATAATTTATATATTATGTGCAAATATTTATTTTAAGCAACGTTTGGTTGGTTAATAAAGCAAAAATGTTTTAAATATGCCTCGACTATATGAACTCTTTCTTCCCAGGGTATCCACCTACTTACCGTGGGTTCAGTGGTAAGTAGATGTGCAATGCCCAACCAAACTGCACTATCTTTTGTTTTAGTACCTTTTTATAATTTACTTTTGTATATGCCAAATTTTATATGATCCACGTAGCCTTGTGCCAAATTAACTACTACCACAAAATTTCTGACTTTGACGTTATATCACACAGTACTCACCTGTTCTATACGTCGTTAACGGCCTCTATGAATGCTGGCTCAAAATCCTACTCGCCGTATACGTCTTCACAAGGTTGCACTATCACTTTGAAAACTGCCGTCTAGCCTCCAGGTATCTTTTCCTTAATTTCGATGCTCCCAAATCTAAAATAAATATGACCCGAATTTAGAATTTAGAATACCCTTTTTTATTTACTTCCCCTGCGCTAATTCTTCCGGTGTTATTTCTTCTTTGCTCGTACGATTCCACTTGCTACTCTTACGCTGTCTTCTAATTTCGCTTCTCTCGTTTTCTCTTTAATCCGCTCGTTCCAAATCAATCCTTACTTCTCTTTAATCCGCTCGTTCCAAATCAATCCTTGTTCCTATTTACCACTCAATGCCCCGCTACACATAAAACCATATCCAATTCAATCCTAATATATTCTTCACTCTTATAATTCCTATTCGATGCCTTCTGCCTCTATAAATCTCGTTCCAATTCAATCTTATTTTCCGCCGGTTCGCTGTCGCACTAATTCCAATCTTAACTTTTACTCGTCGCCGCTATTAATTATTTCTTCACTGTTGCTTATCCTTACTCTTCCTTTATAAATTAAACTCGTACAATTCAAACTCATTTATTTAATCTTCAAAAAATATTCAAAACAACTTAGCGCAGTTTATAAACACGTCTTATTACAAAAATATTTCGAAATCGACTCCCTTGTTTACTTATCCTAGGTGATAATTACAATATTAATCTGCCTACTCTTTATTACATAGTATATAAAAAACCATCCAATAACGTCGTATCACCAAGTTCGTGTCACTAATACCTAAAACTTTGTCTTTTGCACTTTCCTATTTTTATACATAATGTTCAATCATTGGTCCTAAATATCGCACAACCCTTCAATCATATTTGACACTGCTATTACTTGTAATTTTGATGTTACATGTTTGTCCAAAGGTTGATTCTAGTAAAATAAATGCCGAAATGATACACATATGAACCTGGATCTGCGTGGTTAATAGTGGACATCCATAGACGCATCCGGTTTTCGGTTGGCAAATGTACGTTCAATGGCCTATTAAACTACAACTCAGTATAAAACCTTGAATACTGTGTGTTTTATCACGTCATCAAGTCATTATAATTTACGTCTTGGCACTTACATTTTAACTAACATTTCAAATACTTTAACGTATGTAAAGTACGGCAAACATACATTTTTAAATTACGGGATCTGATATATGGCTTACTTTATTTGGCATACACTACCTTCAACACAAAACAACCCTTAGAACCCTTGTAGCTCCTACTGACACTACATTATATATATATATATATATATATATATTGCTATAAGTATAGGGTAGTTTAGAGGTAGGTTAAGTCACAGGGGTCGTAGAACAAATAAAAACAACTTACAGTTAACAAAAGCACATGATTCCAGATATTATAAGAGTAAATAAGTCATTATACATATTGTTAGTTGAGAGCACACTGTATATAAAAATACATGAGATTAAATGCATAAGAACCTAGAAATATGCAAGAGTAAGTACAAGTTAAGATAAGATTTGAAAACGCAACAAAATGCATCACAATTAAATCAACGGGAAACCTATATGAATTGGCTTGATAAATATTTAACAAGTGCGTTAAATATATCATCGTATACGCAGTCTTAATTATGCATTATTTGAAAATCGTACGTGACATAAAGAATTACATTTGTTCAAAAATCCAATATTAACTAGGAAATAAACAAGCACCTGATTATTTCGGGTTAGATTAGAATAAGTAATAAACACTGAATACGTGATTTAATGAACGGAAAGTCTTGGGCTTTCTCAATATAATACCATGATATGTGAATGAATACGTGACAACTCAAGCATTCATCCGAATATTTGAACTATACAATTGGTAAAATTCCCGGAATACACAAAGATAAAGGCAAAAGGTGTCGTCCCAACACGCGAATGAACGAATGGAAAACAAGAGAGGTACGCCTTTAAATACGATAAGAATTGAGCGACGAGTTTAGTATACATTTTAAACTGCGCTACGACGATACTCTGAAGTACTAAATTATTTACGTAACCAGTGAGACGAAAGTAAATTAAAATCATTTTGAAAAGTGTACGAATTGTGCAACGGGGAGCCGAGCTATTATAGACGTAAGTAAATAACGACTTAATAAAAATACATTTCTAACATAAATAAAACAGGGCTCCTGTTAATTACCTCCTGTTAATTACTTCCTGTAAATACTCTGGTGAATTACTTTCTGTTAATTACTGTTAATTACAGCTTGTTAATTACCGACATGGAAATTCTTTTTATTACTGATATTCAAACTGAATTTTAAATGGGATTTTTATTGAATTGGACTCTAATAACGATTTGGATAGTATTTTGGTTTTGATGTCGACTTCCAAATTCAACTCTAAATATTCAGGATGGGCACGAAAACTCCTGGGGGATGCAGATGAACTAGAGAACCATTCCAGGTTGGCGATATTGATATAATTTATTACTGAAAACTGTTCTAATTTGATATTTTTCGTATTTGTAAAAGTCAACAAAATACAGTAGTTTCATTGATCAATTTATGAAAAAGGTAATAGGCATCTTGAAACGTTTCAAAGGTTTCTAAAAATAAGCAAAAAGGTTAGTTTTGCTGGTTTCAATTTCATAATTCTGGTATATGTAAATATTCTGAAAAGGGGAAGATATTAAAAGTTGTAAATATTTAATCATTATATTGTGTATTGTAGAATTGCTTTATTTAATTGAATTAGCTAGTTGAGGCAAAGAAAATCCATAACTTAACATTTCACATCATAGGTGCCTGATTAATCAAACGGGCAAATAAAAATATCACAGCATTTTATGGTATGCCCAATCGTGGGGCTAAATATTAATAATATCAAGGTGCTAATAGAAATATCACAGCATTTTATGTACGCCCAAATCGCGGGGCATAATATAAAGGGGATAACACAGCATTTTATTACACCCAATCGTGGGGCTGAAGTAATATCACAGCAATATATATATATATATATATATATATATATATATATATATATATTTAGTCCATTGTGAAATAATAAAGCTATTGTTTTGTTAATGGCTATACAACTATTAGTTCGATTTGAAGTGAATAAGCTCTTATTATTTTCAAGAGTTTATTTACAGATACATTTCCTTTTTATATATATATATATATATATATATATATATATATTATTAATAGAGAAGAATAATCCACATTTGGAATGCAAATGAATGCTTAATATATATTAATAGTTATTAAGATGAAATGAAAACCCAACTTTGTATTTAAAGTTGAATTACCATTTCAAATCGAACTAGTAATTGAAAAGCACTAAAAGAACGGCTACAGCAGGACTTGAACCTGCAACCTCTGATTTACCGGATCAGTGCTCTAACCAATTGAGCTATCTAGCCTAATTGTTTAGATGATGTTATACTTAATACTACTGAATCTTGGCTCTTGTTAACGATTTTCAATTACGTCTTGCATTTAAGGAAATTGACTCTAATTATATACAGGTTCAAGTCCTGCTGTAGCCGTTCTTTTAGTGGTTTTCAATTACTAGTTCGATTTGAAATGGTAATTCAACTTTAAATACAAAGTTGGGTTTTCATTTCATCTTAATAACTATTAATATATATTAAGCATTCATTTGCATTCCAAATGTGGATTATTCTTCTCTATTAATAATAATATAATTACATGTTTGTATTATTCCGAACGTTGCAAAAATGAGATGATCAAGTTATTAGTACATGAATTATGTATATAACTAGATTCAATTTCCTTAAATGCAAGACGTAATTGAAAATCGTTAACAAGAGCCAAGCTTCAGTAGTATTAAGTATAACATCATCTAAACAATTAGGCTAGATAGCTCAATTGGTTAGAGCACTGATCCGGAAAATCAGAGATTGCAGGTTCGAGTCCTGCTGTAGCCGTTCTTTTAGTGGTTTTCAATTACTAGTTCGATTTGAAATGGTAATTCAACTTTAAATACAAAGTTGGGTTTTCATTTCATCTTAATAACTATTATATATATATATATATATATATATATATATATATAATTCTGTGTAGCTCTCTCTGCAAACCATCGAACCCCAGCGTTGGGCCGTCATAATTATGTGAAGCTTACTCTAGAAACCATCGAGCCCCAGCGTTGGGCCGTCAAAATTCTGTGTATTTTAACTGGCTGGAACGCCCCTAGAATTTTGTGTTGTCACAAATACCTGCGCCTACCTGAAAATGAAGTCCTACCACCTAGACTTGCAATTCATATCACCCTAAAATAATACCCTCTGAAGATGCTTTCCAATTCGGACGCCAAAACCTGCAGCTTCCTCAGGGATATTCGCCACGGCTGTTCACTTGTCCTCTGAAAATCCTACCCTACTATTTAAATAAATAAAAGTTGACCTCCAAAAGTACATCACGGTTTATTTGAACATCACGTTGCTATTCAAAGTTTTCAGTTTTACATTCCTCATACATTTTGAATATTTAACACATACTATCAATTTTAAAAGAAGTCATTTTAAATAAAATAATTTGGGAATCTTTCTAATTACATCAATAATTAACCAAAAGTAACTGGGCTTATCCCAAAACTTTACTTTAAACCCCCAGGTCTAATACGAGCTTATAGTAAAACCCTTTCTTTACCTATGTGCTAACTACTGCATTGAAATTACCAAAAACCCTTTTACTTTGTACAAAAAGCCAAAATTACACCTTCATTTTATACCACCAAATAGTACATAAATAAATTTTCATATTCTTATTTCTCAAGGTAAATCGTCAAGTAAAATGTTCTTACAATACAATAAAATACACCAATAATCACCAAATTGTCCTAATTACCCACAAAATCACGATAAGCAAAAGTTTTACAAAGGTTGAATTACCTGGATTGTAACACCGCCAGCTCGCTACGTGGAAACCATCTTCGACGTAGTCATCCCTCTCGACTGCACGTTCAAAAATTTCTCCAGCTGGCCCCTCACCATCCGGAACCGCACGCTTCTACCCAGATCTCTCATCTGCTAATGTACGGTACTTCCATGCTCCCGTACATCTGCTACTGGTCCATCCATATACTTAACTAGTACCCAGAGTACACCAAGCAACTGCAACCACAAGTAGTAAAACTTCTACTTACTTTACTTTTAGCTTCGATTATTAACAGGCAGGGCCGTGCGGTAGATTTTTTAAGTGTGATGCAAAAATTTGGTAATGCCGCCCCTAAAATAATTTTATATTCAGTACTTAGTGGTATAAGGAAATCCCGCAGCTACGGTTCACAGAAGTCCACAAACTTTTCTTGCAACCTAGGCGAACCTATGAAAATTAAATCTGGAAGACTTAGGCACTTCTGGATGGCCATCCACGAGCCTATCTAGATTTATCAATCATAATTGATAAATCGGTTCTGATGAGCCGATTCTTTTCATGTTCTTCATATCTTCAATATTGTAATTAATCGATTAAAATATAAAAAATGCATAAGGAAATCTCATTATAATTAAATTAATTATTTACATTATACATAGCAGTACAGACATTTACATTAAATTACAATATATACATACAGGAAATCATAAGCTCCCCTATAAGGGTATACTAGTGTGCAAATTAATAAATGAAAATTTTACTTTCAAGATACGAATTGTTATAAAATTCTAAATGTACTAATATAATTTGACCTTTCTAACTTTGAGTTATGCAAATTCGTCAATCATCGATGTATAGTCTAGAGTGGCAGCTAATTGGGATTGAATGGAAATCATGGACAGGTTAGTAGCTTCGTTTGGCTTAGTGCACTTATTAAGTAATTTTTTATAATTTTTAATTTTGAGAAATTTCTTTCGCCACTTGCTACAGAAACTGGAAGAGTTATTAAAATTCTTAGAGCTACAGCTGTATTATAGGATATAATAAATTTAAATCATTTTCGCAAAAATAATTTAACACATCTAAAGGCTTTAGCGGATTAGGAATCATACAGGCTACATCACGTAATTCCTCCTGCAAGTCGTAAGCATTTATGTCCGATTCATTTCCAACCGAAAGTAATGAGTGGAGACCGGAACAATGCATTTCTAGCGTTTCCTCATCTATATACTTTAATTTTGAAATGTCATACAAAAATTAAAAATTTTTGCTGTGAGTTTCCACAAGTCTGAATCGTTCGTTCAAAGAATTTAGTGTTACGTCCAGAACATAATTAAAAAAGTTTATTTTAAATTTTTTCTCCTCGCTTAAGACCTCATTATCAGCTTTTTCATCAAATTGACGCTTCTTTTTTCTGGCTCTAACTTCAGTTTCAGCAATAAATTCTTTATTGCATTCTAGATTTTCTGCAATTTCGCTAGCTGCAATTTTTAGCTGATTATATCCAGATTCTCTGTAGCTTTCGACTTTCTGTATGGTTTCTGATTGCATCTTCACACAATCTGAAACGTTAATTGTAACAAATTGCAATAGCTTCGAAACTGAATTTATTTCAAATAAAAGATAGTGCCAAAGAATTACGCCACATATGAACTTGTAATCTTTAATATTTTTTGCTAACCTTCTTGCTTTAACTCTACTATCGGCGT
The DNA here is from genome assembly GCA_036346225.1 of Platerodrilus igneus. Lineage (NCBI taxonomy): Eukaryota > Metazoa > Arthropoda > Insecta > Coleoptera > Lycidae > Platerodrilus > Platerodrilus igneus. Next base: position 2,830,538 of record JARFIW010001109.1, on the reverse strand, counting down.
CTCTGTTCACATCTTCTATTATCTCTACTAATGCATCATAAATTTCACAAAGATTATATCTCAAAGGTTTTAACGCATCTATTCTACTAGACCATCTAGTAGCACTCAGGGGTTTAAGAGTCAATTGTGAGACATGTCTTTTCAGAACCTCCCGACGCTTGGTAGAACCGGGAAAAAAAGTATAAAGTTCTTGCACAATAAAAAAGGTTTAATGAATGACATGCACAGGGTACATATAACGCTCGTGGATATTTTTTAAGTATTCTATTTTGTACGCCCTTTCTTACCCCTTTCATATTGGCACCATTGTCGTAGCCTTGCCCCCTAAGCCACTTTAATTTAAAACCCAACTTTGTCAATTGTACCAAAATCAGATCCGCCAAACCCTCTCCGGTGGAATTACTAACTTCTAAAAACCCAATGAAAAATTCATGAACTTCATATTTTTGTGAATAGAGTTAAGAGTGACAGTTCTAATTGTTAAAGAGAGTTGCTCAGTATAACTTACGTCCGGCGTACAATCAGCGATGATCGAAAAATATTTGGAGGTTTTTGTTAATTCAAGTATATTGTTGAAAACCGCATTGCCCATTAAATTTATTAATTCATCTTGAATATTATTACTTACATAAGTCACAGACCATTTATCAGATTCGCGTTGAATTCTCCTGATATGTTCTTCCATAATCGGATCAAACTCAGCAAGTAGCTCCACAAGTTTTAAAAAGTTTCCGTTATTGGCTTCAAACAAATGTCCATTCGTTCCTCGGAAAACTAAGCATTGTGAAGCTAACAGCCTAATTATTGCTAGAATTCTCTTCAAAACTATATCTATAATCCGCTGATATTCAGCCTCAATTGTTTTTTTCTGCTTCAATCAGTGTCTAATTCCTTCCATATTTTAAAAGCATTTCGGTGATTGATAGAGTTTTCGTGCTTTGTGAGGGCTCTTGTTATATTTCCCCAGTCAGAATAGCCTTTTTTCGGCCAATCATTGACAGACGAATTATTAAACAACATACAACAAAAGCTAAAAACTGCATCATTGGCCATAGAATAAATTAACCAAGTTCTTTCTACTACCTCACCGTTGGTCAATGATTTTGAATAATATGATGCTGAAAATCTGCGTCTAGTATATTAACAGGAAACTCGAATTCTTTAACTTGATAAGGACCCCTTTTAACCAGTATCTGAGGAGTTGCGGATGACATTTGGAAAGCATTCCATAATGCAGAATCAGAATGTATTCCGGTTAACATCTTTTGTACATCGCTTCCGCTGCTGTCTGGCTCCTGAAGGTCATCCGGTGGTGTTATTTCTTGAGAAATTTTTGTTAATGACTGAAATGGCACCAATTGCTCTTCAGGCGAATTCAAATTTAAAGAACTGGGTGTTGTCGTGCTTGTTGATGGTAGTGACTTTTCATTTACCGAATGCGAGGAGTTCACTGGGGACCTAAATAGCACTTCAGACGGGGATTGTACAAAATAGCCCTTCATAACATCACGTAGCTTCCTTTGTTCTTCCTCTTTCTTCAAGTGTTTCTGCCTGTATTTATATCCGGACAACCTTTTCCTTTTGCGTTCCATAGTCAACTACAAAAATGTAAAAAATAATATCAAAATACAAAAATGCGTTAATTTAATTTGAGTAAGTAAATTAAAATTATCATCAAAAGAATTTTCCATTTTATAACGTGTAAGGTGGTAGGGGGTCGGGGTTAAATATATAATTATAATTTACCAGTTAACACTTGTGGAAACATATCTAAATATATAATGATTAATACGTAATTAATTAATTCAGCTACTTTACTATGTCTTTTAATTTTCCATACCTTGGTTAGGGAATAAATGATAATCTAGCTGACCTTGTTCACGTCCCTTTGGTGAACCGGAATAACTAAAAAAAGAAACCACTATAAGTATCAACACCAATACCGCGTTAATGTTAACTTAAAAAGACAATAATACCAAAACCCAACACCTTCAAGGATCAAGGGTATTTATAATTTTGCACATCGCATACAAGGCCATAGGCCGAAATCAGTAGATACCGCCCATATGGACTTTGCACAATTAGTAATTAAGGAAACACACAAGATATTAGTCTCGAAATAAATGAATACGGCATACTACAATACCACAACAACTTTAAATTAAACTATTACATAAAGCATCCCAACAACCATTATGCTACAGCTACATTATCTAAGAAAATCATATCAAACAATATCTACATACTACATAAGCTTTCAATATGCAACTATTAATTATGTAAGCATTGTAACGTAAGCTCTTGTGATAGTGAAAGTGATGATACTCCGTGAATATAAACTCACCTGCTTTGTTGATTTTAACGGCACACTAATATATTTATTCACTTAACTGCACTTACTGAAGTTAATAAAAACACCACTACACCTCTTTAATCCGACTCCAAATCGCAAATAATACGGTAATTAGGTTTTATAACAGAATACCTTTCAATACCTGCTATGACAATACGCTTTTAGCAAAAGGAATGCGCATGGCCTTTCATAGAATTGGTTTTGGTACACTGGACTTAACCCTGTAATGTGAAATGCTCGGGAGTCGGGAGTATGAGTATAACGGCGGATGCAGTATTGAAATAAAAAGAAACAATTTCTTGTTAAATAAGTATAATTGAATGAAATTCCTAACATGTACTAAAATTATTAATTACAAACGTAATTACGACCATTATTGTGTAAATGGAATTAGGAACTTTGTGCAAATTCATATGATATATTTCCTATTTATATTTATACGTTTGCATTCAAATCTGAGGTCTATTCCGATTATTGAAAATTTTAGGGTGGATTTAATACCTGTCTAAACTTTTATTTAGTTGTTGGTGTAAGTCAGGACATTTAAATACGTTTGCTGTATATAAAGACGACAGACGAGTTTAGACATAAATCCCCTTTTCTGAATACCTTACTACAGACAGTTAGCTTTCTAAACAAATTGTTTGGTAAAATTCGTAGAACTCTGAATGCCGGAAGACACGCTCTGACGCTCTGAGGCAGTATAATAGGTAGTAGTAACTCTCTTATCTGCGTTTAGTGTTAAATATCAGCAATACATGTTTTAAATATATTCCAGGTAACGATGTGGTGTAAGCAAAACACATCAGACGATGCTAAAAGCCTCGACTAGAGTAGTAAAATCGCATTTGCGATTATTCGTTTTGCCACCCTTTTATAGTGCCGCCTGATGCGGACGCCTCTTTGCTTCATAGGACCGCACGGCCCTGTTAACAGGATTTTATATACTTCACAATAGCCATATAATTATGCACCAACTTCTGCATATTAATTTTAATAAAATCTAAACTCATTTATTTGTATTTACACTTGTATGCAGCTTGGTTGAAGATCTAAAGGAAAAGAGAGCCTTTACCACCTCCTCTGAGTTTATATAGCCTTCAAAACTGCCACCTTGAATTTATTTTTACGACCCCTACAACACACTGTCTTAGTAACGTTTTCAAACCGTCTACAGGTTCCAGAAACCTATGTACAGCACAACAACAAACGGTCGCTTAATTCCCCAAACTCGCCATTATCCTTGAGTTATTCTAGGTAAAATTCTCAACCGTCGTCAAAATCTTGGAATTTTCAGTTACAAACAATCGTTTTACGAAGAAACCCTCATTAAAATTTTCAACGGCTGTCACTTTCCGCAAAATATCCCAATAACTGCCATCCACTCTAGCCTCCAAAACACGCCTCTAATGCACGCGCATATGTCATTTCTCTCTAACCATTTAAAATCTTCCATCTTTTGTCTTTTCTCTTTCTTAATTTTCAACATTAGTTGTGCCTTTCTCTTATCTTTGTCTAACCCGTATGTTATATCTCGTTGTTTCTATCCCCGCTATTCATAAGCTATATTCTACCTAACCGATCGATACTATCGTCTATCTTGCTCTTATTCACATAATCTAACAATCGTACTCTGTTTGTAACCCTCTACTACATTTCTCATTCCCTTTCCAACCATTCATGTAAAATACAGTCTTTCTCTTTATATTATCGATCTGTTATCGTACGTAACGTGCAACATTTTATCTAACATAGACCTGTGTATGTTTCTCAACGATCTTTTGCCAGAAATTTTAATACTAGTTGACAAGCTTTAAACTCGATACAAAGAACCTGTTTGCAATGCTAAACCTTCCTAGAAATATTATACATGTTCCCGCTTAATTACCCTGTTACATAAATAAATTAATGACGCTTTGAATATGCGTTACTAAATAAATTCACCCTCTTCCATTATCGATTTTTATGCTACAAACATAAAAGTTTTCGTATTAACAAATTTACACGATATTTCATTTTAACATCTTATCTCCGTTTTACGGAACTACGTTTCCCACATATTTATTAAACTATGCTTTACGAAACTATATTTCCTACCTAATTATAATTAATATTTACAGTAAATTTTACAACCACGTACAATTAACCCTAATATTTAATGAAAATTGGTAAATTCTTATACTATCTTTCGGAAAAACGTCTTAAACTCTACTTGACCCTTATATACATTAGTTATCCTGCAATAACTAATTATTTGGCCTTTCTAACACCTATTATAACCTATAAATCCACAGTATTTTATATATATTATTGTGATTATGAGGTCATGAGAGATCATTGAGCACCACATTCCGTGATAAAATCGACCCAACGCTGAAAAAATTTAATTTCAAATATTTAATTTCTACCCTGTATAATATTTCTAGTAAGATAAGCTTAATCCTTTAGCACATAAAGTAAAATTCCATGTAAAATAACACGTTCTAAGTACATATGATGTTGAGACATATTTAAAAACGAAGCCCAATTTTAAAACAAGTTCTAATCAACGAAAATACAAAGGTATTCATTGGACAAAGGACAGCTAATTATATTACGTGACTGAATACACGTCAATTAGTGGAACGCGATAATACCGGCTAATTATAAATTAGATAAGATAACACTTTTTAATTGTTATAACTTACAACAGAAGCTCATAAATATCGCGATAACCAAATATTAATTCCAAACATTAGAAAGAGATTGTGGAACTTTTATGATTGCCATAAATTGTACCTCGACACGCCATTAAATATATTGCGGTTAATTGTTACACCGCGATATGACTCATATCTCCTAGAATGTATACGAACTTGGAAAAGGATGACGTATTAAGATTGCGTTGTATAAAAGCCGGAAATTAGTAACAGTGGCCATTCAAGATTTGAACATAAGTCATTCGACATTCGATCATTGGAGAATAATTACTGAATAACTTTCTATGGAGCGCTACATATTTATTCCTCCAATATAAACGGTAATTGAACTTCGTGCAAGGTCACCTGCTACTGTAATCTATTGAAATAAAAGTATTTTCGAAAATTAATGAAGTTTACTTCGACGTAGGACGATTAATTAAAATGGAAGAATAAAAAATGAAACCAGGAATTTTTCGATGCGGTTAATTCTAAATGGTAAAGATCTCTAAATAGCAATTGTAATTAAAGACATATGGTAATGGAGATGAATACCAACAAAAGATTGACAATCCAAAGCGCAAGTATTACTTTGTTTTAAACCCTTAGAGAAACAATTTGTGTATAATTAAGTAGATTAAGCTAGTATAATTTTTTGCGTATAGAACATTACGTGTAAGGTGATAATTTTCTTAGTAATTTTAAGATCAACTCTCAAGGTGACTTGACCCTTACAAAAAAATCAGCTCAAGGTTGCTGAACAGCCACACTGAGGCGGAGTAATTGGAGTGTATTAAAATTATCTATCAAAATCTTAAAGAACATTTTGTGACTTGCATATTAAATGTTTTGGGGTTTTGTAATTATTAATAAGAGTTATGTGAAGATTATATTAATTTGTAAGGAGTGGTGAACTCTTGTTTCTTTCAAAGCGTAAGTTGTAAATTGCATTTATCATCTTTCGTTATACCTGTGTGTGTAAGTACATTTCTTAGATAATGTGTGTAGAAGAATTATGTTTTTGAACGAATCGAGAATTGTTTATGAATTATAACTGTAATGTTGAGATCTTTCTATTTATCACTGAGCTGGCAAGAGAAAACGAGCACATTCAGGTAACAATCCACATCACACCATTATATCTTCTCAATTAATAATCACAGCATTATTTCTTAACACCCAATTGCTGTGTTAAGACCTCGCGTTGGAACGCCATTAAATTGACTGTGATGTGTTGGGAAAGCCACTAAAAGGATGCTGTGATAAAACCTCGAGATGAGCGCCACTATATTTGCTGTGTTACTCTCTTTCTTTAGAATAGGCGCGAAAAGAGTGTTGTAACACGGTACAGCAAATTCTAAATTTGAAATTATTAACTTACCTTCTTTTCTAAATTTTCTTTGCCTGGCTGGCTCAACGGAAGATATGGAATTTACGAAATGAAATAAAACACAGCAATCTCCAGAAAATATCTAAACAGTCAAAAACAATTTTTTCGTACAAAACAGTTTATAAAACAATTCACAGTTCCAGTTTTATAGAAAATAATCAAATTTCTTACCCAATATTTACTCATGGATACACAAATAGGCGGATAATCTAGCCATCCTTTATTCCTACGCTTGTAAGTGTGTTTGACCAAAATCTCGTGACAGATAGTCTATTTAGTAAAGGTCAAAATACCTCGAACTTAGACCACAAAATTTGCAGTAAATTATTCTTACACAAATAATGAAATGAAAACTTATTCTAAATTTAAATTACAAAATATACAATATTTTGATCGATTAACAATCAAAGAACCAAAGTTTTATACTTGCGATGGTAAAATAGCGCTTATCCAACTTGTAATTAACGTTTAAATACCTCCTGATTCAATTTTATATTGGCGTTAAATCCCAATTTATCAGTTTGTTCATATTGTTTTAAATTTCCATTTAGAATATTAAATTTTTAAAGTGCATTTTCTTTTATCTTTAATTAATTAACTTGAAAGTAGCTTTTGCATCGAAGATTGTTCAATCTCCGTAACATTTGTACAAAGCATCAAATAATTGCATTTGATAATTTTTATGTTTGAAACTACTAAAACATATAAATTTCATTGCAGCCTTGCATGTTATTTTGCTTTATAAATCAAAACACGAATCAATGACCGTGAATTAATGAATTTTACATCGTCGATCTCGTAAATTGAAATTTTTACATGTTGCTTGGTGACGCGAATTAATGAATGATTCAATAATGTACGTTGCATCTGTTTATATATAAAATTATCTCAATTCGAGAATTTCTGCTCCGTTTGGAAGTATTAGTCACAGATTGTAGAAATTTACAAGAATGTTGGCATTTTACGATCAATTAGTGACATATTGCGTGATTTACGAGCATCCTAAAAGCGCCATCGATCTTTGTCTAATGCACAGAGTTGATCTGCCTTTTCCCTCTATATTCAAATCCGGACAACTATAAATTTATTCTTATCAATTTAAAGACATTTTTAATAGACGGGCGAGTTCTTTGAATAAACGTTTATTGATTAGGTATTTAAGTAGTTCTTAGTTCAGATGATGCACTTTTCTCTGTTTCTCCCAAAGCTTCTAGAATGTTTTATGCAAAATTCCTAAAATGAATCTGAATGTTACATCCAGAAACATATTTAATAAGGGTTTGTTTGTCAAAATGCGATAAGATTTGCATTGTTTTACACAGAAAATTTATGTAGTATTTTACATTTTGAATGATAGATTTACATAAGGTTTAAAGTTTATACACACGGAAATATGTTTTGTAATAACGCGGATGTTCTATACACGGGATAATCACATAAATAACCAATGCTTCAATTGCTTTTTTTGTCAAGATTTGTATACTAGTAAAGTTAGTATTTTAATTAATGAGGGGCAATAAAACTTTGATTTTTTTTCAAAAACGCTTATGTATAGAATTACGTTTTATTTTATTCGAATAGATGGATACTTTACTGGTATTGTTCCTTATTAGTAAATGAAACTATTTAAAGAAAAAATCTTCAATTTTTCTGAAAATTGCATTTATTACCATTCAAAATTTTAATTTATCATTCAAAATACAACTTTGATTTTTTCGAAAACGCTTATATATGGAATTACGTTTTATTTTATTCAAATGGATGAATACTTTACCGGTATTGTTCCTTATTAGTAAATGAAACTATTTAAAAAAAAAAACTTCAATTTTTCTGAAAATTGCATTTATTACTATTCAAAATCGCTAACTTAGGAGTTGACTATTCAATACGATAAAATTAATATTTGCAGTAATTAGCTGAAATACCAAAGTAAATATTGTATTTATGAGAAAACATTGGTGATTTCTACGTACTTATGTGAGAGATTGCAGGTTTGAATTTTGGGATGTTACGTATTGTCAATAAAGTTGATTTTTGCATTTTTGTATACACTAAACTAATCATGATTAATATTCTTTGAGAATTATAAAATTTCTGAACCATGTTATGTTGTTATATTTTGGAGGTTAAGTTATAAATAGAACTTCTTGTCTTGAGGGAGATCATTATTCTTAATGTATTGAAGACAAACCGCTATACTAAAAGTTATACAGTGGTTCGTAAAACACTGTTACGTTAAATAACAACGAAGATTAATGTAGATAACAGCAAAATGGTATCATGGTAGTTATGCTATAATAATTAAGGTCAATTAATTATATAACAAACGGATGGATTTTACAAACCATATTGTCGGATTTATAACATCATTGACGACGACTTTGAAAGAACTATTTCGAAAATGCTATGCGGAGGTCGCATTTTAACATGTTAATCAAGGCAGACATGTTCTTTACATCATAGTTGCAATTCGACTAGCTGTTTACAGGAAAAGCTATCTACACTACAGCTAGCGTTCAAAACTGCACGTGCGGCTTGGTTATACAAGAAATAACCAGTTATATTATATATGTATTTTAGCTAAACAACGTTTTCTATTTCAATAAATAAATCGAAGGTGACTTTTTAATGCTTTCATAAATCTAAAGAATTAACGAATGTTAATTTAAACATTTGCATAAGTGATAATGTAATTATTCTACAAGTCACAATTAGTATAAACTGAAGCTCACGTAAACACTTTTTACTGTTTCCTCTTTTTTAATTAATGCTAACGTCCACAGCTTTTTTACAAAATGATAAGCTAGAGAAAGTTAACACTTGGTTTATCTCAGTTAGGGTTGCGTTATTTCTTTTAGGAAGTACACTTCACAGAGTCGGTAAAATTACAGTACATATTATGTGTAATTTTATTCCTGTATATACATGTCTAACCAATTTCGGCATCGAAGACCTAATGATGACGATGATACGATTATTGTTTAACGAAGAAAAACAAATACACATTAGCAATATAAACTGCATACATAATTGTAGTTTAGAATGCTATTGTGAATCAATTTTTGTAGAAAAGCGAACGATACAATTGCAAGTTACGTATTAGCTAAATACATGTTTTTATTGAGCATATCCCTGATGAAATAAAATCGCACTCCACAACCTCATACATGAATGGAGTATTCCGGGTTAGGTTACTGTTAGAAACAGATATTATTATTAGAATACATAAATCACGTGGCTCGCATATCGGAACAGTCTGCGATAGTTTTAACAACAAACAACAAAGAAATGATAAATGACTAAGACATCGTTAGGTGTGATTATATATACGGAGTCATGGCGCAACGTCGTTTTAGCGTTTTTCATTACGTCATTTCAACTTGTGAGAAACCAGTAACATCTATCTCCACAAATAAATTTTGAAAAACAATAAAAAATTTACTAACAATCTGAAAATTACTAAGTATTTATCAACATTAACCTTATTTACGTACACTTCCAAAATATTCTACGTAAGGTAAAATGCGCATTTTATTGATATCGATTGGCGCTTTCCATTGCAATTTTTGGAAACTACTTTTTAAAATATGACCAAAATCGGCAGTAACCCGCATTTGTTATAAGTGAGAATTAAAAGTATAGTCATGTGCTATGTTAAAAAAGTTAAAAAAATTTTTTAGCTCCAGTGTGCTACACGCCGTCTCACCTTCGTATATCAGACATTCTTCTGTCTGTTTGTACATAGGTGTTCTTACAACTTCTTTCATTTTACCAGTGGCGTAGCCAAGAAAGATTTACTTAGAGGGGGAGGGAGGCATAAACCAACTCCGTATACTTTAAGATGAAATGAGAATGTAAGACCAACGAATATAGGTTTGATGATTCTTATGTAAATTTTAATCTTTATTAGCTCCATATTAAGGCATCAATTTAATATGTATTCCCACAATAAACTCTGATTACATTACAAGTGCTTATTTATCAAAACAATGCAGTTTTAGTTGATTATGAAAGACACGTAATAACATTTAACAGAATCTAAAACAAACAATCTTCGGCTCCTTGGTTATATTGGTTTATTATTTCTTCTATGTCAACTTGAATGTCCCTATGGACGGTCATTAATGCCATCGATGTCAATCTCCCTTCACCAATACTTTTCGTAGATAATTCTTTTCAACGTTGAAAACAACCTCTCTACAGAAGACGTTGTGATTGGAATGACTGCAAGAATCATAAGAAAAGTTCTCATGTTAAGGAATGTATCGTCTTCAATGATTTTTAAGGTGGCAACAACATAATTAGGTAGATGATTTTTGGCAGTTTTCCAATGTGACACGCACATATCCCATTCTGCCTCAAGAATATCCTTGTTGGTATGCTGTAAATCACTTTGGCAAAACTCCCCAGCCGGAGTCAAATCATTGAACGTCCTATGTACAGAATTAGCTGGCAAGACATTGACAAGTCCAACTAAAACTTCTTTATGACATGAGAATCTTTCTCTAACGATACTGCAATCTCATCAAGAACAGGAATATAAACTGTTCGGCGGTAGTATTCGTCTGTGTCTTTGATTGAACATTCGATTGAAAATTTTTGGATGCCAACTGTTCTAGATACTTTTGGGGCAACTCCTAGCTTAGTAGCTACATTTTCAGCCTTTTTGTTTAGTTTCTTAAACTCCTCTTCAGCATTACTCCTCAAGTCGACAAATATGTTCTCTAGTAGTTCAATCTTAGTCATTGTCGAACTGAGATCGGTAGATTTAGAGGTGATGTAAGTTAATGATAACATTTTTGACATAACAGTTAACGTGATTATAAATTCAAACTTACGTAAACATGTGCGAAGACTGACGGCTTTAGCACTTGCATCATTGTCTGTTGTATCTATTATTTGCTCTAATGCAGAAATTACACATTCAAAACTTTCAAAGAATATAACCACTGCATCATGCCTTTCCACCCACCTGGTTTTGCAGTAGTTGTGCATGACACTATTTTCTTTTCGTGCTGCTGTCAGAATATCTTTTAAAATTGTAGCACGCTTTGCTGAAGCTCTCAAGAAATTACTCACTTCAGATATTGTTTGGAAACAGTTATAGATGCACGGAGTTTTGGTAGCATCCCTTAAACATTAATTAAGGTAGGGTGATGAGCAATGAGTATAAACAGCTTTAGGATATTCTCTCTTTATAAAAGATTGAACTCAATTGAATGCTCCTCTCATTGCTGAAGCACCCTCATATCCTTGACCTCGTAAACGTTGTAACTCAAAGCCAAGATGTTGTAGCTGTTTTTTGACTGTTGATTGCTATGCCAACACCTGTCACGTCGTAAACGGGAACAAATGTGAGAAAATTTTCTCTTAAATTCATTACTTCTGTCGATACACCGAACACAGAGGGAAAATTGTTCTACTCGGCTAATGTATGTTGTCTCATCTCCCAAAACCGTGAACAATTTTGCCTTGTTTACTCTCTCCAAAATATTTTTTATTTGAATTCCAATGATGCTTAGTAGAGTATTCTGGACTGTTGGACTGATGTGCATAGCGTTACCAACTAATGAGTGAATGTGTTCAGGCAATACATTATCTCCATGACGTGTTCTGTATCTGACTAAAGCCCTAAAGTTTCTTTCATTTGTGTCTGGTTTTTCGAGTGATAGCCGTCCCGAATCACGATGACCTCATAAAGGTAGTTATTGTCGTCCAGAGAATAAGATTGTTTCTGCAATAATTCTAATAATGCATCTATTTTTTTCAATATCTACTTGAACTTTCTTCCATAACTGCTGCACTACATCTTGCTGCTTTCTATCCAAAAAAATTCAAAAGGCAGTTCTAGCCGCACATGATCTTCCATGATATTTTGTCCTCGAATGTTTCTCAATATCGTCCTTCCACTTACTGAAGGATTTTTAATCAATTGTTTTGGTGATTTGCGAGATCCACTGCCAACTCCCGATCGATAAAACAAAAGACAGTATTTACAAAACGCACCATTTAGTTTGTCAGAATATGCCAGCCAAGGAAACCGCTGAAGCCACTTTACTTGAAATGTTCGTTTCTTGGAACCAATTACTTACACATGACATTTGTGTGAAGGTAATGGATTCCATGTTCTTCTTAAACATTTTCTTTATCTGCATCAGAAATATCTGATTTCCTGAGGAAATTTTCAATATCGTTTGTTGCATACACATGGTTTTTCCTCTGGGCTTCTTTCTTCAGCTTCCATGCAAGAAGTTGTGCCTGCTTTCGTGGTTGAAGTTGAAGGAATAGAAAATTCTTGTTTGTGTTCGTAGTGAGGCTGGTTCTCTGCAAACAAGTGCAAATTTCCAAATACTACATCACTAAAATAAACAGTACATATACTTTCAAATATATTAATTATGTATGTATTGGCAACTTAATCGATGGAAAATATGGCATTATTTATTTGGTTATACCCTGTGTGCAACGCGCGACCGTTTGTTTAAAACATAGGCGCACCTGCCGATGGGTAAAAGCATAAATTGTACGTGCTTTCATTAGGTTAATATGTATTAGAAAATAATTATTTATGGTTCCGGGTTTGGACCGTGTCATTTTGTAAATTAAGGTCGACGTTTCGCCCACTTTTGTAAGGGGCTTCATCAGGACAATAAAATAATTTATTTTTTTTTTTTTTAATTATATAAAAAGAAGAATGATAATATTAAATGGACAAGTTACAGTGTAAAGAGAAGAGTTACTCCTTAACTAGCAGACTCACTAGCCCATTCATAGCAAAAAGGTGTCTTGTGGCGAAGTAACTGATGAAGCCCCTTAGAAAAGTGGGCGAAACGTCGACCTTAATTTACAAAATGACACGGTCCCAACCCGGAACCATAAATAATTATAATGACTCCGGCCGTGAAAAGCCTCCGACAATATTATAAAATATTTTAATTTTATACTTACAATAATTGACGATTTCAGTTGCTTGTCATTATCCAGTTTGGGTTTCTTGACAAGATATTTATCCATGATTTGACTGTTTAACTCAACGGTTTTCACATTACGGTTTCACACTAGCAAGGCACAAACTCATCGAACGATGCGACGACTAACACTAAAAGAGCCATATACGGCATATTCAGTTCGTTTCCATCAGCGCGGCGCCGGTCTTGCGGGATTCAGGCAATGGAATAATGCGGTCACACGGGTAGTAAATAGATTTGCAGCAAAGATGAATAGGGACGCCGCCCGAAGGGAAAAGTAAAATAGTTTCGTACTCATTGATAAAGAAGTCTTAAATACAATGGAAGCGGCTGCTTTCAGTGATAATTTTAGTGCCAGCAAGTTGATGCAACTATAAAAACATTTAAAAATGCACTTTAAACCGAAAAGTTAATATTTAATATAAATGTTATGTAAAAATTCAAACATCATCATTAGGTTTTCAGTCCTGGAACTGATTAGACGCGTACTCTCATTGTTTCCTATTTTTAACTAACCTACACATTTCCCTGAAATTTGCACAGTCTGCATCTATCACTATCTGCGTGCAAAAGTCTGATCTCGGTTTACCTCTACTTCTTTTTTCCTATCTCTGCTTGTAATATATCCCGTAATATTCCCCAAAAATGACTTAGAACGTATCATGCCCTTCTATTTCTCCAATTTTTTTTGTTTTTCAGATATCTTTATTCCTTACTACTTCTATACCCTATTTACTATTAACCTTGTCTGTCCATGATATCATCCTTATACATCTGAAGCACAAGATTCCAGAAAGCTTCTATCTCTTTCTGTCTGCTTTTCATAATGCCCCTATTTCATAGACGTGCTGTGCTTTGCTCCACACATATGCTTTGAACAATTTTCTTCTTGTCTCTGTTTGTTGTCTTTGATCCGCTGTCCTTTCTTGTTAGATGCGGTTTGGTCACCTTGTATTGTTTTATAGTTATATACCATATTTCCCCGATATTCAGTGGTATGTGAAGGGGGGCGGCTCCGTGGCGTAGTGGTATGTGTGTGACTACTACGCCCAAGGTTCCGGGTTCGAATCCCAACACGGTGCGCTTGAAAAATGTTAGGCGAGCATTTTTCACAAAAAAACAGCCTCGTTCGGATGAAAGGTAAAATGGAGGTCCCGTGTGTGAGTGTTGTCACACACGTTAAAGATCCCTACCTTGCTTGGAACAGCAAGGGTTCGGCAAAATTCAAAATTTTCCAGGTAAAAAAAACTCGCTTCCTAGCCAATGTAGTACCTTCGGGTGGAGCATTGGAAAATCACATGTAATGTATGTGAAGGGGGGTGTTAAAAGAAAGCCGTGGGAGCCATGGTAAAAACGCCGAATGATAACATTCAATAAACCGCGTTGTAGTGAAAAGAAACTTTCAAAAGATACTGTGGTCCGTGTGTTAAATTTGTTATAATTGAATAAGTATTTGAGTCCTAAGAACAAACTTTTATAAAAAAATATATAAACCAAATTTCTTGGGAAAAAGACAGATAGAATTAACATTAATTTTTACTTTTCGAGTTGTTTTTGGTCTCCAACTAAAGATAGCCGAACGTGTTGCAACAGAGACTAACCGGTGTCATAAAATGATTTAAGAAAGATGATGCGTGGGTGAGTGAATGTTGCTACGTACCTAGACGTAGCCGAAAGAAACGTAAATACCAGGCTAACTATCAAACGCAGAGAGTGGGGGGATTCACCTAAATACTAAAAAACAAAAAAAAATAAAGCACGTCGCCTACGATTATCTATTAACAAATAAAGATAAATAAAGGATTCTGTACAAACAAGCGAAAGCAATAAATTAAGCGTTATTATTTTAAAGCAAATAATTAGGTGATATGAACAGTTTAATACTTTAGATACGAAGTGCGCATCTCGTATTTTACACAAAATGAAATTAATCAGTAAGTAAATAAACATAAGAGAGTTTTTGTTAAGCGTTTTTAAAATTTCACCTAATACTTTTTGTAAAATAAACTAATCAAGTAGGAGAGAATTAATGTGTAAAAGCTTTTGTCAAACATTCTTTTAAATTGTACATAATACCGTTTGTAAAATAAACCAATCAGGAGAAAAGAATAAGCGTGCGTCTGTTCAAACATTTTTAACAATGTTCTTAATCTTCTTTGGGAATGAAACCACTCATAGTTTTTAAAATCTATTTTATTTACGTTTCGATCCATGACCTAGGATCGTTGTCAAAATAATAAAAACTTCAAGTTTGACGTTTATGACATAAATTGAAGGTTACTTTGATTTATTGATGTTTGAAATATTTGGTTTGAGTACACTAAGCAAAATTTTTAAAGTTTAAAGAATGATTGCCTTCAATTTGTGTTGCGACCTGGGATCGACTTTCCTATGGTAGCCAATACGCAACGTGAAATCAGCTGATTAATTTTATTGGTGAATTTTATATAAATTCAATAATTTGGGAAACATTTTTAACATGTTTCTATTTATACAATTAGAGATTTCTGATTTTATGTCTTATTTTACCGGTAAAATAAGACATAAAATCAGAAATCTCAATTGTATAAATAGAAACATGTTAAAAATGTTTCCAAATTATTGAATTTATATAAAATTCACCAATAAAAATTAATCAGCTGATTTCACGTTAAGCGTATTGGCTACCATAGGAAAGTCGATCCCAGGTCGCAACACAAATTGAAGGCAATCATTCTTTTAAACTTTAAAAAAATTTTGCTTAGTGTACTCAAACCAAATATTTCAAACATCAATAAATCAAAGTAACCTTCAATTTATGTCATAAACGTCAAACTTGAAGTTAATATTATTTTGACAACGATCCTAGATCATGATCGAAACGTAAATAAAATAGATTTTAAAAACTATGAGTGGTTTCATTCCCAAAGAAGATTAAGAAGAATGCTAAACAAACCACAACAAACATACAGGGAGTATTTTTAACAATGGTCCATCACACCTGTAGAGCGATAGTATCTATTCGCAGCAACAAACAATAGTTCTACAGCGTCACGTTTCTTATCACGTAACTACACCAAACGCTGATAAGGAATGTTCCCTTGATATACACAAAAGAAAACAAGTGATATACCTGCATGTGCCTGAATACTTAGCTTGCAATCCGTCGGGGCAAGTCAACACAGTAACGCCGCTGTGGGTCAGGATCCATACACCCTGCCATCGTCCACAGACAAAAACAGCTGGTCCACGTCAACGAACAGTCGGGCCTACACAAAGAAAGAACCCGTTTGGCCTCCAGCTAAAAAAGCAATTCACGCAAGATACCTCCTACTTGTCGAAGCAACAAAAACGTGCATTGATTTTGAAGTACGGTGACAAATAATGTAGCACATATTTCGACGCACACGCTGCAGAATCAAATTCAAAAATGGTAAAATAACATGAATTAGAACTACAAAATCCTCGCGTAATCGAAAGCGCGATTAGCAAACTGGAAAACACGCTATCAAATAATAGTATGATCTATCATCTCGACAAGTCTTTAAATGGGAAACACAAGAGAAAGCAATTAAACGTTATCGGAATGTTTAACACATTAACGGATACCCCAAAACAAGGCACAGACTATTTAATTTATCGAATAAATTTTCGTTTTAGAATGAATAGATTTGAAAGAAAGGTTATGATTGCGCGTACTATTGTAACGAGGTAAAAATACAGGATGAGGCTTTGAATGGAAACAGAAGCTAGGTGAATGAAAAACGAATTACCCCAAAAAAGGACGTATTTGAATCTATCGTCGAAAATAAACGTAACCATGTGATCCGTGAAAGAACACTATTAAATATTGAAGCGGGCTACTGCTACCGCGTTTCTTTAATTTAAAAACAAGTAATAACAATAGTCTTTATTACTCACAATATAGTTTTGTGCAAGATGTCTTTTGTGAAAATTTAAAAATGCGTGCAACTGGTGTGAGTAAGAAACAAGAACTTCTAATTGCAACACTGTTGTATTAAATTAAGTAATCAAATTAACTGAGTTTCATCATCATCGTTAAGTTTTCAGGGTCACGTACATAAATAACACCGAGTGTTATACCGGGGCGCTGTTAAAACGTTCATTAACAACATTTTACGCTCTAGTTATTTATTCAGAGTCGTTTATAAATTGCTGGGAAAACGCACTCCGACCGCGCCCTATTTAACCCAGTCTGAAGCTGGTATACATTTTTACCCGGCATGCGCAGTGTTTACTTTATTTCCACACCACACTTTCAATGTAATCCCGAATACGACGCGGAGCATTCATCTTTCGACTGCTTGTTGTGTTGATGTCACCACCATTAAAACAGTCTGCATCCATTTAATTATCTATAATTTCTACTTATTTAAAAACGTTACTCACTGCTAAAGTCTTAAGGACAAACAAACAATTAGAACAACTTTTTGCCTGAAAAATTCTTTTAAATTCAAAAAGTAAGGTTACAAG
Organism: Platerodrilus igneus; assembly: GCA_036346225.1. Classification (NCBI taxonomy): domain Eukaryota; kingdom Metazoa; phylum Arthropoda; class Insecta; order Coleoptera; family Lycidae; genus Platerodrilus; species Platerodrilus igneus. The sequence continues at coordinate 2,812,676 of JARFIW010001109.1, read as the reverse complement.
AATATAAACAAATAATACATAAACACGCCGGTGTGTTCTCAAACCGTTGATCAATCAATCGGGCATTATATGCACTCCAGATACACCTTACCCCGGTCATACGCTTTACCCGGGGTATTCTTTATGAACGCATCCCAGTCCTGGAACTGGTTAAAAGCGCACCTCAATTGTTTTCTATTCTGAGCTAAACTACACGTCCCTGAAATTCCCACAGTCTGTATCTTTCACTTGCGTGCAATAGTCTGATCTAGGTTTACATTTTTCTTGTCTGCTTGTAATATAGCCCGCATTATTCCCCAAAAATGCCTTAGAACGTATCCTGTCTTCTCCTATTCTTTTTTGTTTTCTTCAGATATTTTTATTCCCCTACTATTTCTATAACCCCTTTATTATTAACTTTATCTGCCCGTGTTATCATCATCAGACATCTGAAGCATAACATTCCAAAAGGTTTTTTTCCTTTTTCTGTCTGCTTCTCCTACTGTCCCTATTTCATAAGTGTACAGTACTATGTTCCACACATATGCTTCCAACACTTTTGTCCTTGTTTCTATGTTTGTTGTCTTCGAACATAGCCGTGACCCTTTCTTATTAGATACGGTTTGGTTTCTCTTCTATTGTTTTGTAAATATATTCCCTATTTCAGCGCTATTCAGTGGTATGTGAAGGGGGTTAAGCAGCGGTGGCTACCAAAATCCCCCAACACAAACATTTGCCGAATTAAAAGTTTTCCAATAAATGCTTTCGCACAATCAAGATTACTTGAAAATATTGCAAAACCAACACCTGTATTTGTACATAGTACTCATCAGGATTAAGTGCAATTACTTTTTCGTCATTAGGATTTTCGTCTTGTAACAGGTCGGACGCGTACCTCCACTGATTGCTATTCTGAGCTAGCCTACACAGTGTCACGGAAAATTTAAGTCAAGTTGACGGCCACTAGAAAAGTGCTTAGGTAGCGGCTTTTGGGTTGGGGGTGGTGACAACTTTTGCTCCGGCTTAGTCAGGGTGAGACTCTAATTCAGGGTAGATCAGAAAATGTACTGCACAGATTATATTAATAAGGGTTAGTATTGAATCAGAGCCTGGACAGGGAATGCCAAGGCGCCATGAACTGATAACAATTTAGGAGCGTATGAAACCTAAAGTCCTAGTTCCAACAGACTTCGAAGGAACCCCCTTCCAGATCATAAATATAAAACACGCAACTTCACAAAATAACTATTTTTAATATCGCATCGGAACACAAAAACAATTAATAACAAAAATTCCAAATACCAGTTGAATTTCAATATTACATCAATTATGATTAACACAAGAATAGAAAATACAAAATTAGTAAATATTACCGTAAGAACCCCGCACGAGTGCATATCAGGGAAGAAGAACTTTTAATTTTTCACTCACTTTAAAGTTATTTATTACTCACGTACTCATATACCCTTGGCCAAGAAAGCATGTAGTAGTACGTAAAATGCACTATAAATTAAGTGCTAGGTGTTCTAACCTCAATTTCAAATAAGCACCTCGTGGGAGCAATCTCTAACAATAGTGTAAATATTAGATACCTTAACGTACTGTTGAAATATTTCACAATTATCTCAATGAATCACCCTAGGCAGTAAAGAGGGTGCCTAGAAATATACTAAATGTTGATTTTTAAATACTAAATTTTGTATATCAGTATTACAGAATTTTGAATAAAGTAGATGTACCTCTTATGAACAGCAATAGCTCAAATTATTAATATTAAGTACTAGTAAAGGAAAATAATACAACCAAAATGGCACCAAATAAGCACAAACATACTAACAACGAACAATAAATACATGGAATAATCTTACTCAATGATTAGCTTCTGTACGTAGTTATCTCACATCAAAGGTCGTCGAAGTCTTAGGCTGCTGGAATGGTAACCCAGAGTAACGACAGCTGGTCGGCAACGCCAATAAATGATAAATAATAAAGTTGATAGTGCGACAACGTTCTTGAGATAAAGGAGACAGGAGCGTAAACAGAATGAAGAGCATACGTATAACGCACAATGAGAAGGCGTAGGGAGGAAAAAGAAGAAGAACCCTAAAATTTAATATTAGAAATCAAGTTGCAAACAAAAATTGAGATATTAATTACCACGTAAGTGGGTCAATTAAATGTGCACTAACTGATTTAGAGATAACAGGACGTTACAATATTTAGATTTCAATAACGAACATCTGCACCTAGAAAAATTAAAATAATAAAATTTAATCTATTTTAATTCACACCAATTATGAACGATGATGATGAATTTAAATCCACTATAAGTGAAAATCGAAGCTTGCAAAAGGTATTCTAGAACCATAAAACCAAAATTGCCAAACTCCAATAATTATTTGTCGGTTCTACCTAAATCCGTAATCAATACGTTTATATCGGCAGAATCCAACTTTCACCAACAACGATCGAAATAAGAATGCCTCTTATCCACAAGGACAAAAGCAAAGTACAGCTTATTATCATATTTGTAATTTCCAATGCAGATAAGTAACGTAAATTTGAGTATACGGCAATAACTTGTAATTATGAAGGTTAACACAAATGAAGCGCAAAGGTAACAACGATATAGATAGCAGAACAATGCTATCAGCAGACAATTGAATTTAGAAATATTATATAAATAGAATGCTGACACAGAAGTGTCGACCGGAAGGTTACATCAGTTCCCTGACATTTCTACAGCCTAGATACAGCTCGGTACCCCATCTATTGTTTTCTAAATATAAGCCCTATTTTACCGATATTCAGTGGTATGTGAAGGGGGAGTGGCTCAGTGGCGTTGTTGGTATGAATGTGACTACTACGCCCAAGGTCCCGGATTCGAATCCCGACACGGGCCATTTGAAAAATGTTAGGCGAGCATATTTCACAAAAATAGGCCCTCTTTCGGATAAGAGGTAAAATGGAGGTCCCGTGTGTGAGTGTTGTCACGCACGTTAAAGATCCCTACTTGCTTGGAACAGCAAGGGTTCGGCAAAATTCAAAATTTTCAGGTAAAAAACTCGCTTCCTGGCCAATGTAGTACCTTCGAGTGGAGAATTGGAAAATCACATGTAGGGTATGTGAAAGGGATTAAGTAGCCTGTGATGCCAAGTTTCCCCAGCACTTGAACATTTGTCGAATTAATAGTTTTTCCAATATATCATTTCGCACAATCAATATTAGTTGAAAATATTTCACAACTAACACCTGTAGTTGTTTATAATAATCATCAGATTTAAGTGCACTTATTTTTTCGTCATTAGATTTTCCGTTTTGAAACTGGTTGGGCGCGTACCTCCACTTATTTATGTTCTGAGCTAGCATACACAGTTCCCTGAAATTCTCTCAACAGCCTATATACAGCTCGATTCTCCTTTCTAATTATATGCCCTATTTCACCGAGATTCAGTGGTATGTGAAGGGGGTTAAGCAGTCTGTGGCGGCCAAGGATCCTCCAACACTTAGACATTTGCCGAATTAATAGTTTTCTAGTACTGTAAAACGAGGTGGTTTTGTGACAGATTTAGAGGTTTTCTCAACTTTCTAATATATAAATTCAATCAAAAAATCTCAAATGCATTACACTGGAAGTAACAACATTTGGCTATCGATTTAAAACAAATTTGTTTAAAAACCACTAAAAGGAAAAAAGAATTTTAGAAAAATCTTTGTCACAATTTGACCCAGTTGATGGGGTGACTTTGAGACAATATTCAATTTGTCTGAGAGCATAGTCACCATTTCGTCGGGTTAAAATGTAACATAAATTGATACACTTCTATATTTTACATATAGGACCTGTCACAAATTCACTGTATAGCATGTGGCCATGTGGAACACGCGTGTCACAAAGTGTACCCAAATAGAATTTTATTGAAACAAAAATGCTTTATTTTTGTTTATACAACATTAATCACTACAGAATAATACAAAAATACAACACTAATATTAAATTTACAAAATTTTGTAAATGGCAAATGAGAAAATGCAGATAAGTAAATGAATAAATACTAATTAAAATTATCCATTTCAGAAACGCGAAAAATTTCTCTACGCGAAATTTTGATAGGATTATTAATTTTCTACTGCACTATATCAGAAAACTCATAGAAAAGTTCGTCCTTTCGTGAAGACCACTTCCAATGTGCACCACATTTTTCCATAGCACTCACGGACACTCCGTTTTCTTTAATGCTTGTGATGACACCAGGAAACAGTTTCCGCTTTTGTACAATCTTGAATAATTGCACTACCTTCCGATTGTTCACAGTTATATGCTTCGTTAAATTCACTCATTGGAGATGAGTTACTTTCTCTGTATGCAACAGTATCCGAGTTTTCGCTTGTTTCACTATCACTTTCACTGCATTGTGATTGTGCCCGTTTAGCAGATTCATGATTTTGCCTTTTTGAAGTTGAGGGTATACACTGGGAATCTTCATTTAGATGCACCCCATTAGGTGATGTATTGTGTTTGTGGCAAACTCTCTTTGATTTTTGATTAGTACTTGTTTGGTTATCAGTTAAAAAGTCTACGGCAGTTATGCTTTTTCCAGGGGCTATGTTTACCTTCTTACGTTTCCGGTGTTGAGTCATAGCCGTCACACTCTCTCGACTTTCTTCAATTGATCTAAGAAGCTTTCGCCAAGGGCTTCTCTCACGCTTGTACTTTGATTGTCTAGTATTTCCTCTGGCAAGCGACTTAATACTTCTGCACGGTTCAAAGGATATAAGCCGCATTTTTTGAAACCAGTTGGAAGAATTTCAACTGCTTGATCGTTCATGATGCCCATTAGCATTTTTAATAATGAAGAAAATTGATCTTTGGGTATCGTTCTAAACCTACTACCAAATACTGTGTCTTTCCAATCGTGCACAATTTTTCTCCAATTTCGTTTCATGGATCTAAAGAAGGCAACATCCAGCGGTTGGAACAAGTGCGTGGCATTAGGTGACAATGCTATAAAAAATATATTATTGGCATTGCACTGACGTACTACTTCTTGATTTAAGTGCGAACTTAAATTGTTGCCGATCACTAACGTTTTACCTTCCTGTTTTCTAAGTATATGTAGTATTAAGTTAACAAGCCAGTCCTCAAAACACTGGTAGTCAAACCAGCCAGATTTTGTCCTATTGTAACGGGCGTTATCAGGGCCGTTTTCAGTCCAAGTTTGCCACATTTTTTCAGACATATACAACATACACGAGTGTAATATCACCTACTGCATTTTCCGCAAGCATTATTGACATGCAGGCCGTAGTGGCGTTTCGAATTTGCTCTGGGTACTTTGTGCCTCGTAGTATAAGTACTTTGTCGCGCCGGGATCATCCCCTAAATTTGTTTCGTCATAGTTCCATACGTCTGATGGAATCACATTTTCTAACTCCTTTTCCCAATAATTGAAAAATGAATTTATAGTATCAGAATGGACTGCTGCTCTCGAAATGCTTGTGTTTCGAGCAATTCGATTAACTAGCACGTTTTTGTGTCTATCAAGAAATCTTTTCCTGGGAAATTATCCTTAAAGCACTTAACTTTTTTCCCCCTCTTGTCCAAATAGGCCTTCACTATAAATCGTAAGTCATGAGCAGCTACAGGGAAACCATATATTGACACATCAATTATATGGACAACCATAGACTGTTCTTCTTTCATGTTTAATGCGGTTTGGCCACCGGCTGGAAGACTGTGTTTGCCATGAAACTTCAAAAACAAAGTATTGCGATGAATCCCATATCTGTAAAGAATTAATTACCTACATATTTGCATAAGAGCCCATTTGTTCTTTTGTTCATACCTTTCTGCAACATTTCGTATGCTTATATTGTTTACTCTAATATTACGGAGGGCTTCTTGCAGGGTTGATTCTGTATAATTTTTGTATTGGCGCGTTCTTGGTTTTCTTATGTATCTTCGCGGTATCGCTAGAAAAAGATATAGTTGTCACAATCTCGGCCAACTTTTATTATACCCCCGTCGTGCGGGTACGCGAGCCACTACAGTCAGTTGGTAGCAATGTTAAATAATTGTAAAAATGACGCGCAGATAAAAGCTTACGTCACACAATATTCGAATAATTGCAACACAATAAAAAAGTTATACTAATTTTAAAGAAACCCCCAAGGGGTACTTACGTAAACATGTAGGGCGACTCCAGCGCTATTCCATGATGGCTACAGCGCGGCTCCGTGGTTGATCCTTCTCGGGCGTGGGTGATTCGTCGTCCCTGGTCGAATCCAAATTCAAATTGCCTTCTTTCTATGTGTAGAGAGCGACAGGAAACTGGTATATAAGGAACGATAATAAAAAAGAAGGCCAAAAGAATCTACATAACAAAAAAAAGACACGACAAGACACAAAGACAATTTACATTTGTTGGCTTCTCGATCACCAGTCCAGTTACGTATGCCGGAAATCCACCACTTCCTTCTTGGCACACCGCGTCGGCGCAATCTCGCGCAAACGCACTGTCTGAAGTGACGGAAATACACACGCGTCTTTTCAAATTTATTAGCGTGAAATTCTTACACATTAAAACTTGAATTGAAAATGTTTAGTGCCGAATTTTCGGCACGTAACAATCGCGACAAAGCCATAAAAGAAAAAACTTAAAAAAAGAAAATGACTGTTAGCACAGTAACATCTTAAAATCTAAATTCTAACTAACCTACATAAATCCTAATTTAAATCCTACAAAATGTTTATTTGAGGCGCCACCTGGTTTTTTCGACCGATAACACGTCTTCCGGATTACCAGGAAACGGAAAAGTGCACACACGAGTTTTTGGTGTGGCGCAGTTATAATCGACAGTACAAATTTGTCGGGGAGCATGAAACACTACTTAAACTAAAACAAATGCGACAAGTCGCCTAACCTACATACTCAACTAAAGCTAACATTACAGTTTCCTAAGTGCAGACGCACATGAGCGTTGCATCTAGACTGTTTCTTCGTTGGCAAAAAAAAATGCCCAAATTTAAAAATGTTCAAAAGAGTGAGTTAATCTACATTCTAGCAAATTTTTAGTTACTGGTACTCTGGTTTAATAAACAATACACATCAAAACTTGTCCGTGACATGACTGTGAATCAACAAATTTACCAAAAGTACCACCTTACTAATTCCTTACATTACTAACCTAACAAATTACATTTCTACCATCAGGTTAGCTTTTCACTTAATATTCAAAAAAATAATTCCCACGTCTGGTCATAAATACCAAACGTTAGGAAGATAAAAAGATAAAACGAGATCTCAAGTTATTATCGAAGATAATAGATAAGATAACGATATTAAGCTTACGTTATTATCGAAGGTAATAGGTAAGATAAAGATATTAAGCTAAAGTTATTATTAAAGGTAATAGATAAGATAACGATATTAAACTAAAGTTATTATTAAAGGTAATAGGTAAGATAACGATAGAGTGGCTCCTTGGAGCCGTTGTATGGGAATTTCTTGTGCCCCCTAAAAAGGGCGACCTGTGAAGCAGGCGCGTTTGCAGTAAACGGCACGAGGGACCGGCAAAGGTATTTGGGTGCATTCCTGCACCCGTCGTTAATTGATATCGATGATATCCACACATATATATGACCACATATATATTTTCAGTCACTCACACATTCACGCACTCATACACACATTCACTGTTAGCGACCATATGCGCTGACAGCGGCACCGCATGACCTCACGAAAGATTCCCAGAGACGTGGTCCGGGTGTCTGTGAAAACCCCCCGCGCAACCACACGGTGACTAACGGAAATGAAAAGGCAGTAGAAATAGGAACGATAGAAAGAGAGAGGTAGGTATTTGGATTGCATAAGAGGCACTTCCAGGTAGAAGAAAATAGAGGAAGGGCTCGCATTGAGCTAAAGAGACAGAAAAGGTGGAGAGCAAAGCACTACTCAACCAGCCAATGTGGTCAATAGCCCGGAGTGAGGGAAAAATCACTCTTATGTGGTAGACGGGTGTTCCGGGACAAAAACAGGTCTACCGAGAAAAAAATAAGGCAGAAACGGAGACAGCGGAATAAGAAAAAGTAGAGTTTTTGGACAAGCGTCCGAGAGAAGGTAGAGAGTTGTCCCTATAAAACTACAGATCGGTCTGAAGGACCACCTGCGATATTAATCCGACAAGTTAAGGTATATCATAAGTTAAAAAATTCACTAGACTCTTAAGAGAACTAGTACAATCATTTTCCTAACAAGTGCATCCACTACGATAAGAAAATCAGACAAAAGTTAACGCAACAACTTAAAAGTATCACTGCAGATACATTCACACGAAAAACCAACTATTGCAAAGTAATTTTTTAAAACGGTAACGCTCTAAACACACAAAAATGCCTAATTATAAGGAATTAAATACAGACACACTGTCCCAATATGCTAAAACAGCCGAGAATTTGATAAGATATCAATAAAAGCGATAGCATCTCACTACGAAGTTCAATAAAAACCACGAAAAAAATGTTTATACGTTATGATGATTTAGTAGAAGGAGAAACAAGTAATAATATAAGATAATGTGGGCGACTGTAATAATTTAGAGGAAAAACACATCGAATAGAAAGTCCTAGTTTTTTGCAACTGCGAATATGAACTATTTCTTACAATGGCATAGGCCGCGTCTCCTATGTGAGCCCAAAGAAGAAAGCATCCACTCTAACATCAGCTAAAACCAATCATAAAAATTCAATGAGTTATTACAACCAAAGTTACAACAATTACCACAAAATTAAACGATGTAAGATAAATACTAAAAACAAAATTTGTAGGAAAGGTGCGATGATTAATTAAATGAAGCGACAGAGTTATACTGGAGGATCTAGACAATAAAGCGATATATAAGTAACGGTAAGTTCAAGGAAAAATCAATCAGAAGCAAAAGTTTAAGGTAAATAAGTTAAACGTATAAAAAGTATATGCTGTATAAGAAAGGGAATAAGTAATTAAAGTTAATTAATTGATAGTGGGGACTAAAAACATTAGATAAATTGTTAAGGAAATGAAACGTGAAAAAAATTTAGATGTACGTAGGGTTGAACGATGTTAAAAATAATTTATGCCATCTAGTGTGGTTTAAATCGATATGTGAAGAGATAACAGTAATCAAAACTCGATTTACTGATAAAATTGTTGAAGAACGGAAAGATATCTTGTAAGACATATACTTGCTAGGATGACAAGCTCTCGTTTGAGTTTCACCTAGACTAATAAAGAAAAATTCCAACATCATTCTTAAAAAATGATTCACAAATTGCTAGAGCGACAAACTTACCAACCAAATTCTCGTCTAGAGTTACGTAATGCTGAGCGATCGGCCCTTCATGGGTCTCGTCTAGACTTACATACAGCTGAGCGACCAAATTCGACAGTAAATCTCGATAATAGATCTTAAAATGCTGCGTTGAAATATCGATATATCTAAAAAATATGCTATCAAGACAAAATCATACTTGTTACACAAAAGAAATATTCTACGATACATGTATAGAGAGAACAGTATTCCAAATTATTAAAATATTCTTTTGATATCGCGGAAATTATCAACAACTATCGTAAATGAGCTTAAATACAAAACGTTAACAACAACTTCATTATTGTAGTGTTTAGAGAGGCAGATATAAAGAAATCCAGTTTATTACAGCGTTTTGAAAGGTTAAAGATATACTTAGATAATTGCGTTAGCTGTATTTGAAGGCAAAATTTTCTTTAAAAAGGATTTGTAGGTTATAGTTACTTGTTTAAAGTACTAAGAAAACACTTTTAGGAGGGTATCAGAATAAGATGGTATTTAAGGGAACAGGTATAACAAGATTACGTTACTATAACATTTTAGAAGATATGCTAAAAACTCAGTTAATTACAAAATCTATATTTTGGAAAAAATTTTCTTTATGAAGGTAATTTATAATTTATAATTGATTATTTAGGTTATAAAGAGACGCTCAAAATTATAGAAAAATACATTATATGTGTTATTTTTAAATGGTAGCTTTAAAAAATTGACCCAAAAAGAAGTTAAGATAGGTTAAGGAAAAATTCAGAGGTAAAGTAATTATTCAACTAAACTTAACGGCAATTTAAAAGATTTTTTCTTCTTCTTCTTCATAATGGATAGAAAATAAAGCTATTTACTTATAGTTAAAAATACTTACAGGCAAAATTATATAATCCAAACATGTGTTTAAGTGAGGTTATGTTATGTAATAGACACTCCTGAAAGATATGCACTTTTAATTTTATTCCGAACCGAATTGGGTACTTATTTAAGAGAATTTAAGTTAGAAACACACTATTTTTTATAATATTACGAGAATTAATTGAATTTGCAATACATTTTAAAAAGTATCCCAAAAATCAATAATCAATATGGCAGCTCATGTTAAATTAGCATAACAGATACTAAAAAATTTAAATAATTATTTATTTTTTAAATGAAAAAGCTACAAATATAGTTAATTAATACATTATAAGATATAAGAAGATACAAAAACAAATGATTATCAACCTAAACACGTTGGATGCGTCATTATTATACCCCCGTCGTGCGGGTACGCGAGCTACTACAGTCAGTTGGTAGCAATGTTAAATAATTGTAAAAATGACGCACATATAAAAGCTTACGTCACACAATATTCGAATTATTTCAACACAATAAAAAGTTATACTAATTTTAAAGAAACCCCCCAAGGGGTACTTACGTAAACATGTAGGGCGACTCCAGCGCTATTCCATGATGGCTACAGCGGAGCTCCGTGGTTGATACTTTTCGGGCGTGGATGATTCGTCGGCCCTGGTCGAATCCAAATTCAAATTGTCTTCTTCCTATATGTAGAGAGCGACAGGAAACTGGTATATAAGGAACGATAATAAAAGAGAAGGCAAAAGGAATCTACATAACAAAAAAAAAGACACGACAAGACACAAAGACAACTACATTTGTTGGCCTCTCGATCACCAGTCCAGTCACGTATGCCGGAAATCCACCACTTTTTCTTGGCACACCGCGTTGGCGCAATCTCGCGCAAACGCACTGTCTGAAGTGATGGAAATACACACGCGTCTTTTCAAATTTATTAGCGCGAAATTCTTACAAATTAAAACTTGAATTGAAAATGTTTAGTGCCGAATTTTCGGCACGTAACACATTTTGTTAATTTTAGTAATGGCATGTCACAATTTAAATCCGCATTTTGTTGAAATTTTATTTAACGTGACGCCACTAACTTAGTAATGAAAACTTTAAGAACTTTAGTATATAAATATTTACCTTATATACCAGTGTCCATTACACAGACATCAAATTTTGAATACTTGAAAGGCTTTAAAGTGCACAAATGAAAGTATCACAACAAACTAAAATTTTTCAAATATATGTTCTTCAAATAAATTGGTAGTATAGCACACATACATTTCCTATCACATTCACTTTGTGACTGAACAGCAAAGGGTGCAAATGAAGAACCTTGACCATAAGCTCGTGGAGTTTGCGAGTCTAATAAATAAACTAGACTTGAATGTGTGCGGGAACTACGTTGTGTCTCAAAGTCACCTGGATGTCTTAAAGTCACCACGTTTTACGGTAAATACTTTCGTACAATTAACATTAGTTGAAAATATTGAAAAATTAACTGAAACTTACATAATTTAAATTGTTAGACACAAAACTTTGACACGATCAAAAAAGCTTTACTAGTTTATGTTATATTTTGTATTGTTTATTGTCATTTCTTATAATTTAGTACATGTGATTAGCTTACGTCTACACTTCATGATTAACTACTAAGAACTGCCAGCCGCCTGTATTGGACTCGCGCTCCCTTCTCTTCTATATACGAGTGCCTCTAATGGCAGCGGACCTTACTACTCACTATTACTACAACATCTTCCCTTTTTTAACGGAAGGCAATATTTTACACTTTTTATAAATCTTAATCCTACCCTTATTTTAGTGTTGCCATCTTGAAGGAGTAACTATTACTCGACCGTAACGCGAAGTAATCGTGGTGCGATCTCGCTTTGCGTTAGTCTCTTTCCACCTGCCGCCACTTCACTTGCGTCATTATGTGCTAATTTAGAGCATGATGGTGTGTCACTCATTACATTACTCTGCTGATTATTTACAATGACATCTTGTTCTAACTTATCACTATAATTAATTAACTTAGGAAAATCTATACTATTATAATAAGCTTTTGCATCTGCTCTACCTACTGGCTCATTACAGTTTTGGCTTTTGACCATGACACCGTTTTCGGGAATATTGAAGGTGTATTCTTTTACTGGGTCTTAAAATTTCCTATTTCTTATATAAATTCCATTATTTACAGAAACCTTATATCTAAATATAACTAATTCATTCAAGTTTTACCTGATTCAAAATAATTGAGGTTTTAATTAACCCACACGTTTGTATTTGGTTTAATATTGATTTATACTCGCCAAACTTTTTCTCATTATAATTTTCTAATACTTGTTTTGATTAATTTTAATGTGACTGTTATACCAAACCAGTTAACTAAGTGTTGATTTTAATTTTTGGTTTGCTGTGGCAAGCAAAGGGTTTACGAGTAGCTCTCGACATTAATATTTCAGTTGTGAGTTATTTGCAAAGATAAGCGTATTTCGGTAATGTGAGTGCAAGATTTAAATCTCTACCATCTTCAATAACGTTCTCGCATTTAAACTAACGGTATGTGCCTTTCACTCATTACCATTAGACTGACTATGGGTCGGTGATTGACAAATGCTTGAAACTTGCCATTCATCTGCAAAATCTTGAAATTGTTACCGTAAACTTGTTCCTCCATCACTAATCTATTATTTGGGAAGTCATTGCAAAAATGGTTCTTAAATATGTCAATTTATAATCTTACTAGTTATATTATTTAATTTTAATTTCACAAATTTAGAAAAATAATCTACCACTATTACATAATATTTATCGCAACCAATTTTATACCACGGGATTGAGTGTTAATTAAGCGGTTAAACGGTTCTGCCTGGTTGTGAATTTGCATATCTTCGCAAAATACATTATTTTAAATCAATTCTTCAATTTAAATGCGAATCATTGGCCAAAATACTGATTCTATGCTAGCTTTATACATTTAGGTATACCCTAAGTGACTGTAATAAATTTTCTAATATTCTTTCCCGCAGACTTAGTGGAATTACCACATGTTATTTTTATAAATATGGCTAACTAAATTTTTAATAATTTATTATTTTTAGCAGCCCTTATCGATTACCATTATAATTGCTGTTACTCTGGATCAGCATTAGTTGCCGATTGTTAATTTAATTTCTTACTAATATTAGCCTCAAAAACTAAACAAATTTCATCTTTTAAATCTAAATCATTACTCGCGGCGTCTTTAGACAATCGATAATGCATCCGCTATAACGAGATCTTTGCCTCTTTTGTATTTAAGATTAAAGTTGTACCTCTGTAAAATAATATTATGCGCTGTATTAAGCGTTATTTTAAGTTTTTAATTATAAAACCAAATTACATAAATTCAAACTTATAAGTTAATTAATATTAAATCTACATATTTATACGCCGCACAAAATTATTTACACCTAAAATTTGATACAGTAAAAAACCTATGAGCTAGCAGACATTCCAAATCAAATTCAAAATTTTGTTTTTCTTGCATGTTTTGCTGCAAACGCGTTTATTGTATCCTCTATATTCATATTTTTGGCAGTGTCATGTTCTACTGCTAAGAGGGATAAATCGTCTAATCTATCTTGTGAAGTGCGGTTCCTAAGATAATTTTTAATAATTTTAATTTTGAGAAAGATCTCTCCGCACTTGCAACGCTAACGGGTAAAGTTAGGTATAACATTAAGGCTGTTATGGTGTTTGGAAAACTGCTAGAACCTGTAGATTTGGAAAGTACTAGATATTCTAAAAATTGTAAGATACCGTTAACATTTTTAATTCATCACAAATAAGTCTATTATTTTTGAGTGTAGTAAGTTCTATACCTATAGCATCATTTAAATCTTTGTAGTAAAATTTTTGCAATTGTTTTGCCTTAGATAAAATATCGTCTGCAGTTAAATTCAAAATACATTAGGTTCTAAGAAATTAAACTTTTCGTTTACATGAAAAAGCGATTTAAAACGATTCGACAGCTGTGAAATTATAATATCCATTACGCGATAAAATACATTTATTTTAAATTTAAATTCTTCATCATTAAATCGATAATCATTGGATAATTCATCGTAATGCTTTTTATTTTTGGTTGCCTTTTTTATAAATTCCGGTTTAATATTCCATTGCCCTGCAACTTTCGCTGCTTCCTCCTTGATGTTGGAATAGTTATTTCTTGTTTCCTTGAAAAATTTTAAAGTTTTTGAAATAAGAGAGTTATCTGATTAATATTCGTCTTTTCACTCTGAGCAGTTTGTGAGAGCTTGTTAAGCTCTTCTAGAATTTGACTTAAAAAACACTTAAAAAATAAAATTAAAATTATCCATGCTAGTTAATATTTGCTTTGCGTCATTTCGTTCATCTGTTTTTTGATATCATAATAATTTTATTAAGAGACATTACTATATCTTTATACCGAATTCTTATGGCAGCTAAAGATTTTACTCGATCCGCCCAACGTGTCGGATTTAAGCGTTTCAATTGTGTGAAATTTTCTTTAAAACAGAAAGCCAATTCCATCTTACTATACTATTAGCAAAAATGTATATATGTTTTCTAAAAGTAGAAAAACGATTCTATTTCTTTTATACCTTTAACGGCATCATTTATGACTAGATTTAAGTTATGGGCACTACAGTGCATATATAAGGCTGCAGGCTCTATGTTTAAAATTCTCTTTGCACGCCAGAATACGTACCGCTCATAACGTTAGCTCCATCGTAGCCCTGCCCTCTACATTTATTTATATCTAATTGCATGTTGGTTAAATTGCTTAATATAGTATTACATAGTCCTTCAGCAGATTGGGACTCTACTTTTGTAAAACCCACAAAAGTTTCACAAATATCTATTTTGGTTACCTCTCCCAAGCTGTCTTTTTAAAATCAATATATCTTACAATTTTACTTAATTGATCAATCTTAGTTATATCCTGTGTAGTGTCTATTATGATTGAGAAAAAGGAGCGGATCTAATTTTATTTAATAAAATATTTTTTAAGTGTGCGCTTAAAGTATTAATAATATCGTTTTGAATTTTTGGGAAAGATATTTAATTGAACCTTTGGGTCGTTCAAGCACTTTTTGTAATATAGGATCATAGTTACTAATTAAATGAACTAAACTTAAGAAATTACCGTTGTAACTGTCTTTTGAATCAGAAAAACTTTCTCTATGTCCTCGAAATGACAGCATGCGCTGGGATAGTGTTAAAGTAACATTGAAAAGTCTGTGTAAAACATTTTCCAAAATTCAGTTTCTTGTTTTAATAGTAGAGTATCTTTCTTATCTATAGTATAATTTTTTTCCACATATCGTAAATAAAACAACAAGTTAAATGAGATTGAGCAAGCAAATGCTCTTTAATTTTTTGATAAACCCTGCCAATCATTAATTCCGGTCGTCCAACTTGACCTTACTGAAGCAAACAGCCAACATGGTTGACAATAAACACAATTTTTAATTTAGAATAACACAACCACCCATTTGAATTGTGTGGTAAGTTTAACGTATTGCTTTTATTTTCGCTTGCAGTTATTAAGTAATAATAGTGAACTGAAAAACTTCTATTTTATTATCTTTAGGAAACGCACCATCTGGTCTACACAATCCGTAATTAATTATTTCTTTTCTTAAATTGTCATGTTGTAAAACATTGATTTTAAAAATGTGCAAAATCGGTTGGATATTCTTTCGTCAGATCCATAGATAGTTCATTAAGTGAAAAGTACTACTCACATTTACCTCTGTAATTGTAGTGGTATCTAGTTCCAAATTTCTATCGCGGCCGTCATTATGTGATGTACTTGCGCCCTGGGTGAGAGTTTTAAAATTGTTGACGACTGCTGTTCGTCTGTAGCGGAACTAGTAGATGCTACTGTCGAAAGCCCAATTTCTTTCATAGATTGTTCTTGTTTTTCGGTCTCTTTAGAAGTAAAAAGGAACTTATTTTTGGAATCTTGCTCTTTGATTCTTCCAATAGTTTCCTTTTCGTTTTTTGCAGCGCCGCTTGTAGTGCTCATTGTATATTATTTCCTGCAATTTTGAATGAAATTAATTATAATGTAATTAGATAAGTAATAATTATTTAAAAGCCTTTTGAAATTACAAATAACACATACATACTTTGCTTTAAATGCTTTAATTAACAAAATATAAATGATTTTTATTGAATGCTTAAAGATTTATTTATATGTATTTCTCAGCGCGACTTCAACTATGATCAAATCAATAGTAGTTTAATAAAAATAGATATAAATACTTACGTTTAAATATGAAAGACCTCCTGTAATACGAACACAACACTATTGAGTAAAACGTACTGGAATGCTTTTTACTTCCTTTCCGTTATATATAATGCAGCTAATGCAAATACGTTGCAACCAGCTGACTAGAAACCACAAAATGAATTTCTTTCTAGTATTATATTTCTAGAAAGCGAAGGTTACTAAGCTACCTGCCATCCTGTGAATCTGTACTGTACAGACAATAGCCCTTTTATTCCTATTTAAAATCCCACAAACCAAACTAACCCTACTATACGTCGTTTAATAATGCTTTACCACTTTATACAACTTATCACTTAAGAATAATATAGACATCTTTGTTATTAAAGTTTACAGTCTCTTTCATCTGTTTATTAACCCTTACAAAATAGGACAGAACGGATAGAAAGAAGAAAGGATGCAGGCTGCAGGTGGTGTTCAGTATTTATCTTAATTATTATTTCTTGTATTTCAGCAGTTCCTAGTAGTAACATCAAGAAAACGTTCGTTA
The DNA here is from genome assembly GCA_036346225.1 of Platerodrilus igneus. Classification (NCBI taxonomy): domain Eukaryota; kingdom Metazoa; phylum Arthropoda; class Insecta; order Coleoptera; family Lycidae; genus Platerodrilus; species Platerodrilus igneus. The sequence continues at coordinate 2,795,700 of JARFIW010001109.1, read as the reverse complement.
ACCTGCGGTTTCTGAATTATCTGCAATATTTTCTTGACCGTTTCTTACCTGCCAAATACGTTGAAGATGAATAAGTTGAGTTTATTATCGTTTGGGCCTTCTTGCACTTGGGGCCCCCCCGCATAGCGGGGGCTGGCAGGGGTGTAGTTACGCCACTGTGCTCTACCTTCTTTCTCTTTTACAGTTTGATCTTTTGACCATGACACCGTTTTCGGAATATTGAGGTGTTGGTCGTCTTTTATTGCAGATGGTCTTAAAAATTTCCTATTTCTTATATAAATTCCATTATTTACAGAAACCTTATATCTACGTTTACCAAGCTTCTTTAAAATTTTACCTGATTGCCAGATTGATTGAGGTTTTAATTGTACCCACACGTTTGTATTTGGTTTTAATATTGACAATTCTTTCGCCCCCCCTTTTCTCATTATAATTTTCTATTTGCTTGTTTTGATTAATTTTAATGTGACTGTTATACTGAGCCGTGTTAACTAAGTGTGATTTTAATTTTTGGTTGCTGTGGGAAGCAAAGGGTTACGAGTAGCTCTCGACATTAATATTTCATTTGGTGAGTTATTTTCAAAAATAGGCGTATTTCGGTATTGTAGAAGTGCAAGATTTAAATCTCTACCATCTTCAATAACCTTTTTCATCATTTTTTTAATTGTTTGTATGTGCCTTTCACTCATTCCATTAGACTGACTATGGGTCGGTGAACTTACACTATGTTGAAATTGCCATTCATCTGCAAAATCTTGAAATTCTTTGGAGGTAAACTGAGTTCCTCCGTCACTAATCAAGTATTTGGGAACTCCAAATCTTGCAAAAAATGGTTTTAAATGTGTTAATTATAATCTTACTAGTTATATTATTTAATTTTTCAATTTCACAAATTTAGAATAATAATCTACCACTATTACATAATATTTATCGCAACCAATTTTATACCACGGGATTGAGTGTATTTCGTGCGGTTGTAACGGTTCTGCTGGTTGTGAATTTGCATATTTTTGGCAAAGTGCACAATTTTCAATCATTGATTTAATTTCGTTGCGAATCGTTGGCCAAAATACTGATTCTAGTGCTAGCTTTATACATTTAGTATACCCTAAGTGACTGTAATAAATTTTCTCTAGTATTGTTTTCCGCAGACTTAGTGGAATTACACAACTGTTATTTTTATAAATATGGCCTAACACAATTTTTTAATAATTTATTATTTTTTGGCCAGCCCTTATCGATTACCATTCGTAATTGCTGTAATTCTGGATCAGCATTAGTTGCCGATTTAATTTTATTTAAATATTCTTCACTAATATTAGCCTCAACAACTACACAAATTTGATCTTTTAAATCTAAATCATTACTCGCGGCGTCTTTAGAACAAGCTCGCGATAATGCATCCGCTATAACGAGATCTTTGCCTCTTTTGTATTTAAGATTAAAGTTGTACCTCTGTAAAAAATAATATTATGCGCTGTAAACGAGCTGGTACTTAATTAAACGGTTTATTAATTAATGTTATCAAAGGCTTGTGATCAGTTTCACCGATTACTGACCTTGCAAATACGTAATCATGATATTTAGTTAACCCATAATAAATCGCTAATAGCTCTTTTGTGATTTGGGGTTGTTGTACATGGGATTCCGTTAGAGCGTTTGATGCGTATGAAACAGGTATATTTTCCTGTAACATGCATGCCCCTAAACCATTCTGACTTGCATCTACAGATATAGTTATTTCTTTGGAAGGGTCGAAATACCTGAGTACCGGACTATTTGTTAAAATTTGTTTAAGTTTTTCAAATGCAGCTTTATGTTGATCTGACCATACAAAATAAACATCCTTCCTCAAGAGTTCACGTAAAGCTTTCGTTTCTTCTGAGAAATTTTCAACATACTTACTCATATAGTTTATAATACCTAACAGCCTCTGAACGTTTTTCTTGTCCTTGGGTTCCTGGAATTCTTGTATGGCTTTTAACCTGTCAGGATCTAATCCAATACGTTCACTGCTTAAATAATGCCCCATAAATTTAACTTTCGAAACACCTAAGATACATTTTTTTGAATTGAATTTAATATTACGTTCTTTAGCCCTTTTTAATACTTCTATTAGTGCTTTATCGTGTTCTTCTTTTGTCTTTCCCCATATAATTACATCATCTATATACACTGCTACATTACTCATCTCAAATATTTCCCTGAATCTTTCATTGAACACTTCCGGGCCGCTTTTAATTCCATACGGTAATCGAAGAAAACGATAGCGACCATAGGGTGTACCTACTGTACAAAGTTTACTACTTTCGTCGTCTAACGGTATCTGATAGAATGCTTGACTTGCATCTAACTTAGAAAATATGCATGCCCCATGTAATTTCGCCGTTATTTCCTCTAACGTTAATAGTTTGCAATGTTCTCCTTTGAGTACTTTATTTAATTGCAAGGGGTCTAAACAAATTCTTAATGTACCATTTTCTTTTCTTATTAATACTAGTGAATGTACCCACTCGCTAGCGCCGTTTACTTTTTCGATAATATTTAATTTTTCTAATTCTACCAAATTGTCTTTTAATTTGTCCATCAGTGCAAATGGGACTTTTCTTATTGGCGTGATACAAGGAACTGCGCTAGGATCAATTTTCATTTTATAAGGTGGGTTGATACAGCCTATACCTGAAAATACCTCACCAAACATTTGTATAATTTGTTCATAATTTAAATTGAAAGTATTATTAATGTGATCAATACTCTTAATAGAATGAGCTTCTGGTTCTATACGATTAATTAATTTCAGACTTATTGAGCTTGCTAACCCTAATATCGGTTCAGTGTCATCATTAACTACAAAAAATGCAATTTCAAGCTCTCTACTATTATACTTGCAATCTATTCTACATTCCCCTATAAGTGGCAAAATGTCACCTGTGTACAATTTCAAGAGGGTCTTTAACTCTACTAATTGTTCAAAAGGCATATTTAAACGAATAAAGTATTTTACAGGTAAAATGTTTACCATTGCACCTGTGTCAATTTTAAACGGCATCTTAACTGCACCTATTGTTAAGTCTACCCACCAAGCCTTATCGTTTACAAGAACCCTTTTACAATTTGTATTACCTGTCCCTTCATTCAGGGTGCCTATAAAAACTACATTTTCTTGATTATAATTTTCCTGAGTTAAACTACTAATTTGTTTCTCGCTTCTACATACTGTTGCAAAGTGATTGTATTTTTTACACTTACCGCAAACCTTTTTATATGCCGGACATCTATTAATTGCGTGATTGAGCCCACACCGCTTACAATTTTTAATTTGCGGCCTCCTACCTTGCGATTGTGATCTGGCTCGTCCACGGAAAGGTGATGTCGCGCTTCCTTTGTTGTCCTCGCCAAATCGCCGTTGTTGGCTTGACTGCTGTCTACCTGGACCAGACTGCCAGCCCCCCATGGAGCTTTGTTTGGGTGAAATCCTGTCAATTTGAGAATTTACCTGATTATTTGCGACGAATTTTTCCATTCTTGCCGCCTGCGATTTAGACTGCTCAATTATAGAACACAATTGGATTGCTTTTTCCAAATCCGCTTCATCTTCTTGCAGTAATCGGTGCCTTATTTCTTGACTATTTGTTCCACAAATTAGCATAAGTTTTATAAGATCATCATTTAATTTGTCAAATTTACAACTTGCCGCTTGTCGTCTAAAATCAATGATGAATTGTTCCATTGACATTTCAATTGATTGCTTGGATGTAAAAAACTTGTATCGCAAAAATGTTAGATTCTTTCTAGGTGAGAAGTGGTTATCGAATTTTTCAATTACTGGCTCTAATTTGTCCTTTTCATCCTCTTCGAATTTAAACGTCGCGTAAATTTTCTGGATTTCAGGACCTGCAAAATGTAGCAACTGAGCGATTTGAATTTTTTCTTCTTTTTTATTGGCTTCCGTCGCTATTAAATATATGTTAAAGCTATTTTTCCATTGTGCCCATTGTTCTGCAGCTTGACCATTGTTCAATTCTAACCTGGGTAGTACGTTACTCGCCATTTTTCTTAGTAAATTGTTGTACGCGTGTTAATTACTGTAATTATGCTTGCTGTTGTCGGTTTTGTCGCAGCGCCATGTTATATTTTGTATTGTTTATTGTCATTTCTTATAATTTAGTACATGTGATTAGCTTACGTCTACACTTCATGATTAACTACTAAGAACTGCCAGCCGCCTGTATTGGACTCGCGCTCCCTACTCTTCTATATACGAGTGCCTCTAATGGCAGCGGACCTTACTACTCACTATTACTACAACAGTTTATCAACAGAATGGTACTCTTTTTAAGCCATAACTAAAAGCCAATATTTATTATATATTTTTAGTCTTGGAGAGGGCTCGGCCCCTCCGGGCCCCCTATCTACCTACGCCGCTGCTTTTCACCCATTATACGTTAGAAGTTAGACAATAGCTTGCAACCTTGAAATGACTACTAAGAAGAAGAGTGGCTCTTAGACATAAAACTATTACGTCACGGTTTGTTGTAGTAAAGTGATGTTGGAAACACGTGTTCAGATGTTTACTAATCAATGAACAATAATTATTGTTAAAGTGTATTTCTCCCTTTCAAGAACTACAATGCTAAGTGTACATAAATAAAGTTGAATATAAAACCGGGCACACCAAGTACTGAATCAAGCCAATGTGGTGGATATAACTACAATATGGTTGACCATGACAGCTGTTTACAAATAACAAAATACGTAACTGTCCGTGACCTCCGACGACATGAAGTCTGGCAACTTATTTTGAAAACGTGTTAATTGTATCTGGTTGAAGTAAATTTTAGAATGGAATAAAAGACCACCATTTAATTTTAAAATTTTGCACATTGCACATTTTAAAGTGAAGTTTTACTTAAATCAATATTTTACTAAATTTCTAATAAACAACTATCGAATTCGATTGCAAGCAGCTGTTTCTTGTAGGGTGCAAGTTACCCACAGCATAACCAAATAATTTATGTATATTACAGAAACTCTCTGCATTTTATTTATACAATATTGAGCAGAAATCTAATTACTTATAAAATGGACATTGCTGGCGAAATCGTGTTATTGTTGTAAAAAGGTTATCGAAATATATAAATTACATGTACGTGCTTAAACACCTAATATACAATGTATAACAATGTTTTGTTTTAGATTAGAGTAACGGAGCCTAAATAAATATCTATCTACATCTGAAAAAGTACCAACAGTTTTCACTCAGCAGCTATTTAATAAACAACTCAAAATGGTATGCATTTGGGCTCTCAAAACATTATCTATATATGTATTGCAGTACATGGGGATCTTAAAACCGGTAGGAGATACGGTCTTGGTTAAATGAGACTAAAGTAGCACAATAATAGGGATGTCTCAGATCGGTTTTCAAATTTCAAAAATTTTTCATAAGTTACTGGATATAGGCAAAAAATACAAAATTGCAGATTTTATTTGCCTGTAGCTAGGCTGCTAATTAAAATAGAATGCTCAAACTTTGTACATCATGTAATTTAGAATTGCATTTCACATTGTGAACTTAGATTTTGTTTAAAGCACTTAGATTTTGCATGACGATGGTTAATTTTTTATTTTCGTCGGCATTTCGATTTTTACGTTTTTGAAATGCTGACAAAAACCATTTCCAAAGAAGTATTAACATGGCTATGTTTGATTGAATCAAAACATTAAAAATCACGAAACAATGCATTGGTAGTGGCAGGTTTTAATTTCAATTATGACAAAAAGAAACATGCTTTAAAAACATTAAATTCAATTTGGTTGGTAATGAAAGCAATCACAAATTAGCAACAATGAAAAAAACTTAATAGTCAGACACATTAGTTCATTGATTAATTCAAACGTTCAAATAATTCCCCATTTTGTTGAACCAGTTTCACAGGACTGTACAGTGTGTCCCAAATTGGATATATTAAATGGGTAACTTAGTTGTTATTAAAGATACAATCAAACTGTGTGCGCAGTCGTGGGGCAATTTTTTAAGATCAATTCAATGGTGAAATCACAAATGAGCGATCTTCTATTATTTTCAAGTTATATTTTTAACAATTCTATCAATTTGTATAACTCGTTTGTTTGCAAAAACATCCAAAAATACTGTAGAAGTCTTTTATACAGTTTTTTACGTAGAATACAGTGACATACACATATTTAATATTTATAACACTTTTGAGGTTATAATATAAATTTGCATTTTTTAAAATGGTAACCACAATTAGTTGCCGCCTTATTTAAAAGCTCTTTTGGCAGCTTTTCAAAAATACATAGTTTACTATAATTATCTTTTCAAATGGCCGATTTATTCCATGTTTTTGGTATAATAAAATAATTTATTATATTGGTAATAAATAGTTGGCCGCGAAACGAGTTTATTATTGTACCACATCACATTTCTAAACAACAAAGTTTGAAGGCTAGAAGAATACAATATCATAAAAATTAATATAACATCTTAAATTGAAAATTATATTTCCCTATCCACATATAAATAGTCTATAATCTATATATGGATACACAAATACACACACCTCATACCCTCACACACACACACTAGCACGTGTCCACGCATGTGCACACACACACACTACCTACACACACCCTCACACATTATATATATATATATATATATATATATATATATATATAATATAATGCTTGGCGACCTTGCAAGAATAATACTTTTTCTTTGTAGGTTTTTTTAGGTCTGCTGGATTTAAATAATTACTCTTTTTTATGGCCTAAATTTTCGCATATATTTTTTGTATGCTTGATCACAGGCTACAACTGTATTAACGCTTTATAAAGGATGAATAAAGATAAGAAAAACTTACAGTGAGGATGGTTGAAATTGACATCAGTGTTTGGAATAAAATAATGTTTTTATAGAATAAATATTAATGTAAATAGTGAAAGTAAAATGACAGTGTCATTTTGATAAAAGTTTTTATTTGTTTTTAACGACAGTGTTGGTTTGTGAGTGTATGTGCATGTAGGTGTGTGTGTGCATGTGAGGGTGAATGTGTTTGTGTAATTTTGTATGTTTGTCTGTGTGTGTGTGTGTGTGTGTGTGTGTGTTGTAATAGTGATTTAATTGGAATTTGTGTTATCAACAATTTAGTATATATAAATGTAAAAAAAAAAAAAAAAGATAAAATAAAAAGTGATTGAGGGTGAGGGTTTGAGTATTATTGAAGGCATTTAATGTTTAAATTTTAATAAATATGAATATATGACGCTTAGGTTGTCAATGTCCGTTTTTGTTGAAGTTGTTTGAGCTTTTATAGATGTAGCACATCTCCAAGAAAGTCCTTTTGAAAGATTTTGTTCCACATTTATTAGTTTTGGATTTGAAAAGTCCATTTTGTGATTTTGATTGAGGGTGTGAGTTGTTAATGCACAAGCTTTTGGTTTTACTCGAATGTCACTTTTGTGTTGGGTAATTCTTTGACCAATATTTTGTGACGTTTGGCCTATGTAACACTGATCACAATCTAAACAGTTAATTTTGTAGATGGCATTTCTTTGAAGTTTGACTGGTGTTGTGTCTTTAAGTTTGGAGTGTAGATTTCTTATTGTTAGTAAATTCCTTTTCGCAATTTTGATATTTAAGTTTTGAATACTTTGCTTAATTTAGTAGTTAAATTTTGAATAAATGGTATGGGTGTATAAATTTGAGGTGTACTGGATTTTGGTGTATTGTGATTATTTTTGTTGGTGTTGTTCTGTGATTATATAGAAGTTTCTTGATCAATGTTTTGGACAATTGTTATCTAATAATATGTTTTCCAAAAGTAATAAATTTTTGTATGTAGAGAAGTGTGTGATAGCCTTTTGACCCTGTTTTGAATTCTAATATAAAGTTTGTTTTCATGCTAAAGGGATGATTTGATTTATAATTTAGGTAACGTTTGGAACTTATTGGTTTTGATACCAATCTGTAATTACTAAATTGTTTTCTTATTAATAACATATCTAAAAATGGGATCGTGTTGTTATTTTCAATTTCAATTGTGAATTGTATGTTTGGATTGTATTTGTTGAATATTTCTAACGTTTCATGTATTTGGTCTTCAGGTACAGCTGTTATTATATCATCAACGAATTTCTTTATAAATGGTAAATGAAAAGGTAGAGATGGTATGACATTGTCAAGAAGTGAATTCATTACAACTTCTGCTATAACTGGGCTTATATTTTATTATATTTTATTACCATTTATAAAGAAATTCGTTGATGATATAATAACAGCTGTACCTGAAGACCAAATACATGAAACGTTAGAAATATTCAACAAATACAATCCAAACATACAATTCACAATTGAAATTGAAAATAACAACACGATCCCATTTTTAGATATGTTATTAATAAGAAAACAATTTAGTAATTACAGATTGGTATCAAAACCAATAAGTTCCAAACGTTACCTAAATTATAAATCAAATCATCCTTTAGCATGAAAACAAACTTTATATTAGAATTCAAAACAGGGTCAAAAGGCTATCACACACTTCTCTACATACAAAAAATTTATTACTTTTGGAAAACATATTATTAGATAACAATTATCCAAAAACATTGATCAAGAAACTTCTATATAATCACAGAACAACACCAACAAAAAATAATCACAATACACCAAAATCCAGTACACCTCAAATTTATACACCCATACCATTTATTCAAAATTTAACTACTAAATTAAGCAAAGTATTCAAAACTTAAATATCAAAATTATGAAAAGGAATTTACTAACAATAAGAAATCTACACTCCAAACTTAAAGACGCAACACCAGTCAAACTTCAAAGAAATGCCATCTACAAAATTAACTGTTTAGATTGTGATCAGTGTTACATAGGCCAAACGTCACAAAATATTGGTCAAAGAATTACCCAACACAAAAGTGACATTCGAGTAAAACCAAAAGCTTGTGCATTAACAACTCACACCCTCAATCAAAATCACAAATGGACTTTTCAAATCCAAAACTAATAAAAGTGGAACAAAATCTTTTCAAAAGGACTTTCTTGGAGATGTGCTACATCTATAAAAGCTCAAACAACTTCAACAAAAACGGACATTGACAACCTAAGCGTCATATATTCATATTTATTAAAATTTAAACATTAAATGCCTTCAATAATACTCAAACACCTCACCCTCAATCACTTTTATTTTATCTTTTTTTTTTTTACATTTATATATACTAAATTGTTGATAACACAAATTCAATTAAATCACTATTACAACACACACACACACTAACACACACACACACACACACACACACACACACACACGACAAACATACAAAATTACACAAACACATTCACCCTCACATGCACACACACACCTACATGCACATACACTCACAAACCAACACTGTCGTTAAAACAAATAAAAACTTTTATCAAAATGACACTGTCATTTTACTTTCACTATTTACATTAATATTTATTCTATAAAAAACATTATTTTATTCCAAACACTGATGTCAATTTCAACCATCCTCACTGTAAGTTTTTCTTATCTTTATTCATCCTTTATAAAGCGTTAATACAGTTGTAGCCTGTGATCAAGCATACAAAAAATATATGCGAAAATTTAGGCCATAAAAAAGAGTAATTATTTAAATCCAGCAGACCAACTTGCAGCTACTTACAATGAGATTGGTTATAAATATGATTGGAACATGAAATTATTGTGTATAAATTAAATATTTAAAATAGCTTTTTTAAATGGTAAAAATTTTTTTAATATAGAAAAGGTAAAATATTGGTTTGGCAGAATTTCAAAAATTTGATTAATACTATCTTGGATTTATATGTATGTATGGGTGCATGTGTAAGTAGGAGGAGGTACCTAACTGTGTGTTTGAGTGTATGTATGTGTGTGTGTGTGTTTGGATGTGTGTGTGTGTGCGTGTGTGTGTGTGTGGGTATGTGTGTGTGATAGTATGTCTGTGTTCCCATATATAAGGGTATGTGTTTATATAATTCTTAAGTATCCAAAGTTTTGTAGAAGTTTACTTATTGGAATTGAACTTTAGGTTTAAGAGATATGCGTATATAGAACTAAGATCACCAATATCACTTTTTTTGTTCATAGATTTTGTATTCTTATAAATATGACATACTTCCATAAAAGTTCTTTTGAAAGTATTGTTTTCTATTTGAATGATATTTGGGTTGTTGAAATCCAATTTATGCCCGTCATCAAGTGCATGTGTAGCTAATGCACATCCTTTAGGTTTAGTATGAATATCACTTTTATGTTGTGTAATTCTTTGTTTCAAATTTTGAGAAGTTTGGCCAATGTATGAAAGATCACAATCTAAACACTTTATTTTGTAAATAACGTTTCTTTGTAATACCTGAGAATTTTTGTCTTTCATTTTGAAAATAGATTTCAACACTAGACACATTCTTTTTGCAATTTTGATGTTATGGTTTCTAAATATTTTGTTAATTTTGGTGTTAAATTTTTTAAATAAGGCAAAGAAGCGTGAATTTGGTTTATATCACCGTTTATATATTTTTTATTTTGTACATCTACAGTTAAATTATTTTCAGACCTTTGATTATATAATAATTTATTAACTAACGTCTTAGGATAATTATTATTTTTTAAGATACTGCTCAGTCTTAATATGTTTTTATTATATAGAGAAGAATGCGAAATCTTTTTTATTTTGTTTTTCATTCCTAAAATAAAGTTGACTTTTATATCGAAAGAATGATATGAGTTATAATTTAGATATCGGCCAGAGCTTGTCATACTTATAGTATTAATCAGTGTTTATATATTTTTTTAGTTAAACCTGTGATCAAGCATAAAATATATGCGAAAATTTAGGTATTAAAAAAGAGTAGTTATTTCCAGCAGACCTATAACCCACAAACTATCCTATTAAATTAACACTAAAGGTCGTTAACAATACAAATTATATATATATATATATATATATATATATATATATATATATATATATATATATATATAAAGGTTCTTGATAATTCTTGAGCGTAGTTAATTAGAAAGATTTTGTTTTTGCTTGGGATAAAGTTATAATTAAACACAAAACATTAAATGATACACATTTAATGTTTTGTGTTTAATTTATGAGCGACTTTATCCCAAGAAGCAAAACAAAATCTTCTATATATAGATATATATATATATATATATATATATATATATATATATATATATATATAGAAAACACTAGAACATAAATGGGAATACTACAATAGTTTTATTTACTGACAATTCAGAGATATTGTTCAAACTGGCCTCCATTCTCTCTTAAAAAAAGTTCGCATCGTTTTATTAAAGATTTAATAAAATTTAATACATGAACCGCCTTAATTTTACGAAATGCTGCATCAATTGAATTCCGCAACTCTTCAATATGGTGCTGGGTTTTATAGATTTCCTCTTTCAAAAAATTCCACAAGAAATAGTCCAATATCGACTAGTCAGGAGATTTAGGCGACCACTGAGCAGGTCTAAACGTACCCATCCATTTATTGGGATATTCTTTATTTAAATAATCACGAGTAATTATAACGGGGTGCGGGGGTGCACACTTTTTGTCTTTTTTCGAGAGGCAGGTCTTGCAGTAAATCGTGCAAGTTGGTATCCAAAATTTTAATGTAGCGACCAGCTGAAAGATTGTTTTCAAAAAAATGTTATTGTAATTTTCCACTAACAATGTAGTAACAAATATTCAAACCAAAACGGCTTTGTTGACGCCTCGCATATGTTTGATAGGTATTTTAATTACACCAGTGTTGATTGTTGTGTCTGTTGAAGATACCAGCACTACTTACATGTGTTTCATCAGACCATATAATTTTATTTCCAAAATTGTTAGTAGCAGCACATTTACGGAGATACCATTGACAAAATCGCCTTCTTTTTTGAAAATCGTCCGGAAACAAACTATTAATAATTTTAATTTTATATGGTTGATGTTTATTATGCTTCAATATTCTTGAAACTGCTGATTTAGAAACACCCATTTCTCTTCAATTTTCCTACATGATGTTGTTGGGTTCGTTTCCACACATGCTATGGTTGCAACAGTAGTTTGCTCTTGATTAAAAACTGCATACTGTTTTATTCTAGGTTTGTCAAAACAGCCAAACTGTTGTAAATTACTATCTAATCTTTTAAACATGTTCATGTTTGGTGGTCGTCTTTCAGGATACCTGTATTATTTACAAACCACATAGTAATACTTTTGCTATTAGTTACACAATTACTTGTTAAAATATATAGTTTTTGCTGATAGAGGAATTCTCGCAAACTTAATAAATTCAACTAGCATATCGTATTTTTCGTAATTTTCAAATTTTGCCATTTAGTAACAGACCGATGCTTCACTTACAAACTAACAATACAATTTATTGCATGTGCAATAGATATGATTGAAGCTCATTGATGTTGTTTGTTATACAAACAATTGTTGTTTTTTGTTTACATTTTGTTTCGCGGCCAACTATATATTACCAATATAATAAATTATTTATCGGCCATTTGAGAAGATAATTATATTAAACTATATATTTTTGAAAAGCTGTCAAAAAGAGCTTTTAAATAAAGGGGCAACCAATTGTGGTTTCCATTTTAAAAAATGCAAGTTTATATTATAACCCCAAAAGTGTTATAAATATTAAATATTTGCGTACGCCGCTGTATTCTACGTAAAAAACTGTCTAAAAGACTTCTACAGTATTTTTGGATGGTTTTGCAAACAAACGAGTTATACGAATTAATAGAATTGTTAAAAATATCAATTTTTGGCTATAACTTGAAAACAAAAGAAGATCGCTCATTTGTAATTTTACCATTGAATTGATCTCAAAAAGTTGGCCCATGACTGCACACACAGGTTTATTGTATCTTTATAACAACTAAGTTACCCATTTAATACATCCAATTTGGGACACACTGTACTATCGTAGTTGGAGTTATTTCATTTACGGCATCTTGGCCTGCTTGTCGTAATTGGGCTACATTTTCATTTGTAGGTACTGTAATACATACAATTGTTTAACCCGTATAAAGAAATCAAGAGAATTCAAGTCTGGCGATCTTACCTGCAAATTGATTGGTCCCTGATTTCCAATCCAGTTTTTATTATACTCAGAATTTAAAAATTCTGCAATAATCTGAGCATTGTGTGATGGTGCACCATCATTCTGAAACAAAATTTGCAATGTAGCAAGTGGAAGCTACATTAGTCTATCTTACTCGTTTCCCTGCAATAAATTTACATCATTAAAAAATGGTCCTATGATGTACCTTCCAATAATACCAATCCAGATGTTTAATCCTCATTTGACTCGATATCTAGATGGTTCAAATGCGGATTTTCATCTGACCAAGAAATTGGTCGGTCATGGTATGGACGGTACTTGAAACGCTTTAAAATAGTTTTGCCTTAGAGTGAGCAATATCTAAATACTCCCTGTATGTTTGTTGTGGTTTGTTTAGCATTCTTCTTAATCTTCTTTGGGAATTAAACCACTCATAGTTTTTAAAATCATTTTTATTTACGTTTCGATCCATGACCTAGGATCGTTGTCAAAATAATAAAAACTTCAAGTGGTTTAATTCCCAAAGAAGATTAAGAAGAATGAGCAATATCTGTTGCATTCTGAATTTGTTTGAGAGAAGTCCGGGGATTTTTAACAACTACTTGTAAAACGCTGTTTGTTATCTTCTCTAATTTGCCTATTTCTCTTAGACAGGACAAAACTGTAATTCATTAAATTATTCTGTAATCGCCGAAACATACATCGTCTGTTTGATTGGTGTATATTTGGCTATTTATTTCAATACAATTTAGCAGCCTTAGTATCATTCCTTCTAGAAAGAATAAAACATTCTAACGTTTGATGTTTATCACGATTGGAAAAGCGGTCTATTTCAAACGCAAATGCTCTGTTCAAATTTCTAAGTAAATTTTACACTACAAACTTGAAACCTAAGATAATGCACAAACTTTGACGTCTCTAATCCCTAGAGCAATTGTTTTTTTTTGTCATGATGGAAATTAAAGCCTTCTATGACCAAAACATAGTTTAGTGATTTTTAATGTTTTGAATCAATCAACATAGCCATGTCATACTTCTGTGGAAATGATTTTTTGTCAGCATTTCAAAAATGTAAAAATCTAAATACGGCGGCAATTAGAAAATAAAAAGTTTAATATCGTGATGCAAAATATATGAGCCTAAACAAAATCGCAATGGTGAATTACCATGATGTGCAAACTTCGAACATTCTATTTTAATTAGCAGTCTAGCTAGGAGCAAAAAAAATAGTCAATTTTGTATTTTTTGCCTATATCTAGTAACCCATGAAAAATTTTGAAATTTGAAAACTGATCTGACACCCTTATTGTTTTTCATCTGATTTAACTAAAATTGTATCTCCTACAGGTTTTGATATCCCCATGCACTGCATCTTAAACTGTACACACTGTATATATACAGGGTGATTCACTATTTCATACAGTGTGTCCACAGATAGAGTTCACACGAGGTGTAAATACCAAAAAAATTATGAGTTAAAATTTGAATTTCTGGGGATCGACCTGTTCGGGGTCTTAAACTAAGATGCTGAAAAATTAGGTTAATTAATTAATATACAGGGTGTTTTTAGAAGGAATTTTCTAAAATTGTCGAGAATAAACTACTTTTGTTTTTAAAAATATCAAAAAACTTTTACTTACAAAAGCTTTTTAGAATGAAAAGTTATTACAGATTGTCATTTTACAAACAAATCAGCCTACTTTGATTTTTTTTAATTTTTCACATCATGTACTTATAACATACTTCTAAAACTAATTCGTAATTATTAGTAAAATAAAAACATAACTGTATAATGAACAAAGAATATGAAGGTTATTCAAATTCCAACACAGGAAATCTATTACACCTACACCTATATCATACGGAATAAGCAATGTGTAGTAGTTGGTGACAGCAAATTTGAATAACCACATTTGTTCATTTATTATCATACTAGTTATATTTTTTATTTTTTTAATATTTAATATTGCAAGAAGCACGTTGTAAGTACATGATGTGAACAATAAAAAAAAATTAACTTTAAGAAGCACATTGTAGATGTATGATATGAAAAATAAAAAAAAATCCAAAGTGAGCCGATTTGTTTGAAAAGTGACTCTGTCATAACTTTTCATTCCTAAGAAACTTTTCTAAGTAAATGTTTTTGATATTTGAAACATAAAGGTCGTTTACTCTTGACAATTTTAGAAAATTCCTTCTAAAAACACCCT
The DNA here is from genome assembly GCA_036346225.1 of Platerodrilus igneus. NCBI lineage: Eukaryota > Metazoa > Arthropoda > Insecta > Coleoptera > Lycidae > Platerodrilus > Platerodrilus igneus. The sequence continues at coordinate 2,780,328 of JARFIW010001109.1, read as the reverse complement.
ATATATTAATTAATTGGCCTAATTTTTCAGTACCTTAGTTAAAACTAAGCAGGCCTGATCCCTAGAAGCTCAACTTTCAACTCAAGATTTTTATTTACACTCCATTGCACTTCTATCAGTGGACATAATGTAGAAATATTTTAACTGATGCTTCAGAATGGGCCATAGATTGGTATTTTCAAAAAAAATAAATTTTAGAATAATAATTGAACCAATTGTTTTCAGGGAACATATAAAAATAATGAGGCAACTAACCACGTGCTCTAATTGAAATTCCTCGGCGAGTGACCTCTGGTATAATGTTTATGTTGCATGACAAGTTTATTTTAAAATTTTATGATATGGTTTGGGATTTAAACTTTACAAAACCACAAATTGATATATTTTTTTATTAGCGGTGTCAGTGCCACCGACAGACAGACTTTCAAATACTTTTATTCGTTACTCATTACTAAACTGCATTTTTGAGTTTCGATACAAACAATGAGTGTTCTTCTTTACAAGTAGTGAGCTTACGAACTGCTACTTTACAAGCTAGTATCACATGATTGGCATTTGCAATTTTTTTTTGGTGTCAGTGATGAAAATACCCAATAACCGCAGTCATAAATTTAAAAGGATCAAATGACATTAAGCATTTGTTGGTACACAATAAAATTTGTTGTTTAATATTTATTCGGTTCTGGCTTTATCCTACTTTTGATTTCTGTGAATTTTTATTTTGTAGGAATCATCAGAGATTTTACTTTGAAAGTATTACTGTACATGCTTGTTGCATGTAAAGTAGACACCTCGTTTGTTTTGCAACTCAAAAAGTTCACTAATGAGTAAAAAATAAACATTATTTGAAATGTCTGTGGTGCCATTGGCACTACTAATTATAAAGCAAAAATCAATTTGCGGTTTTGTAAACATTCAACCCCAAAATCATACCATAAACATTATATGGGAGGTCACTCACCAAGGAAGTTCAATTAGAGCACTTGGTTAGTCGCCTCGTTATTTTTATACCTACCCTGAAAACATTCGCTTTAATTTTAGTTTTTAAAAAATAATTTTTTTTTTCGAAAATATAAATCTATAGTCTATTCTTAGGCATCAGTTAAAATATTTCTATGAAGTTGTAAATCACCATTTATACACCTATATCTCGTTATATGGTATTTTGCTTTAATGGCATTTTATAATTATGGCACTGATGACCCACAAAGTTTCGTTACATGGCCAATAGCGACCTTCTATTTAGTTTCAGCTTTTACTATAGACAGCTACTTTTGCCTTTGTCATCGTTTCACTGCGTTACTGCTTTAGTGTAGTTTGATGTGTTTATTCTTATTTGTTTTATGGTTGGCTTTTGTTTCTATTTGTATTAAGGGTAAACATCTTTGGTATGTATGTATTAGTGAGACTATATTTTCTTACATATACATACAATTAATTCATTAATTCTTTTTTTAGGCTAAAAGTGCCACCGAAACGTTCATTGAATTTGGAGATCGATACTGATAAAAATAAAAAGCGAAGCCAAAAGTCTGTCACGCTAGAGACAAAACTAGAGGTTTTGCATCGTATTGAAGCTGGTGAAAATGCCAAATTTGTACTGCAGTGGGGTTTGTGAAGTCTTGCAAACTATTGTTGATAGAAATGAAGAAATGAAAACGCATTCGCTGTCTGCTGCACCTTTAAGTGTATCTAAACTAACTCACCAAAGAACTAATATTATGGAAAAAATTGAAAAATTATTACATTATGTGGATTAAAGACAATAATCAACGAAAGATGCCCATGAACCAAATGACCATCCAAGAAAGGACTAAAAGCTTTTTCGAAAATTTAAAGTTAAGATACTGACGAATCTGTGAAAGATGTAACATTCCATGGAAGTCGAGGTTTGATTTGAAAATCGCTACATTTTGCACAACTTAAAAATGAAAGGCGAAAGAGCTAGTGCCGGTGGTGACGCAGCGAAAGAATATTCCAACACTTTGAAACTTATTTTGAAAGAAGTAGATACCAACCTGAACAAGTTTTCAATGTAGACGAGGCAGGACTCTATTGGAAGTGAATACACCTGAAAGAACTTACATTTCAAAATATGAAAACTTTACATCTGCTACTTGGTGCTAATGCTGCAGGGAATTTTAAACTAAAACCATTTTTAGTGTATCTTTCCAAAAATTCAAGGGTTTTGTAAAGGGCTGCTTAAGAAACAATTGGCTGTCATTTGGAAATCCAACAAAAAAGGTTGGATGACTAAAATTCTCTTTGAAGACTGGTTTATAAATTCTGTTTTCCTAGAATTAAAGAAATATTTGAAGGACAATAACTTGAGCTACAAGGCATTACTCGTTTTAGATAATGCTCCAGGGCGGTTAAATTATCTGAAGATGTGGAGGTAAAGTGTAGCTCTGATCGAGTCAATGAGACCAGGGTGCAATAGACACTTAAGATTTATTATTTACGTAGAACTTTTTGTAAACTTATTCACAAAACCAATGTTAAATCTTCGATTAAACGTTATGGAAAAAATACATCAGAGATGCAGTAGACAACAGTGAATCGTGGAAGGAATTAAAATCAACAACGAACCATGTTTGGAAAAAATATAGCCAGAATGCATAAAAATAATGAGCCTAAAGTTAATTCTCTTTCCGAAATTTGACAAAATACATAAAACTTAGTGAACAATCTCGGCTTTGAGGATTTGTAAGAAGGCAATTTGATTGATTTTCTAGATGCTGACAGAGAACATCTTTCAAATGAGGAACTGATCAAGTTAGAAACAGAACAAGCACTTGATGAAGAACTTGACAGAGCTTGCTATATGCTAACAGCAAAAACTTGTCAAATGCGCTTTCTTATTATGAGCAGGAATGAACATCCTTCTTCATAATGATCCCAACGAAAAATGCAGTGCTAAACTGTCTCGAGAAGTAAACTTAGCCATTACTTGTTACAGAACACTACAGAAAGAAGCAGAAAGCAAGGTGAAGCAGACAACGGGCCAATATTTTAACATGGGTCAATTGATAACAGCGGAAAGTGAAGGTGGCAGCATATTATAACTTAGTGATTCTTCATATTAATTAAACATTTACTTTATGTTTTTTATTATATGTATACATGTATGTTTTTTCTGTTTAGTATTATATTGTTTTGCACTTTTTATTTTTATTAAGTATTTTATAAGAAATAAAATAATAAAATGCTTTACGAGCTGTATTATTTTAAAAAAAATGGAACAGATCCAATTAAATTTGTATGATTTGTAATCAGAACAATTCGTTATACAGCTTTTTGCTTTACAGCCACATGTGGCTCTATAATATGTTAGGAACGACGACTGATACCCAGGTATGTAACCGATCACTCAATACCCGAGTCAGAATCTTGATACCTGATATCAGATAATTAGATGTGATTAATATGTGAAAAGCAGGTGTTTGAATTGTTGAAAGTTTGTTGAATACCATTGAAAAGGATATGTAAATAACAAGTCGGAACGTCTTGCTAATATTGGAAAGGAAACCACCAAAAACACGATTGTGGTTATGTGGTATATTTTTCATGACCTAATTGGTGAATAAATATGTATGAGTTTATATTATATATATATATATATATATATATATATATATATATATATATTACTATGATACTAGGGTTATTTATGGGTATATAGAGTCATGGGGGTTGTACACTCCATGTAAACAGTCATAAAAGGTACGCGATTCGCCAATCAAGCAAAAAGTTAACATCAAACACACTGTATATAAATCACAACTAACTTTAATTAATGAAAGGAAGCTCATTCTTCAAGAATTAAATCACATTTAGAAAGGTAAATAACTTGTACACCATACAATTCATTTAAAACAACAATCCAAGCATAAAACCGAAAATAAATACACATGAATAACATTTTAAACGCAACGAGTCTTATTGAAATAAATATGCATTAGCGTAAAGAAATAACTATGCATGCTCGCAATAAAAGAATCCCATTCAAAACAAATATGTTTCATAAACGCGGGAAGTAAATAAACGCATTCAATTTATGTCATCATAAAAATTTGACTACATGATCTTTTAATTGTAAACATCACAAAATTCGAATAAAATCCAACCGATTAGGAAAACAAAACAAGAAAACAGATGTTTGGCTAATTGCCCAATTAAGCGGAAAATTTGAATAAATTCCTATACAAACAAGCGGACGTGACTTGAGAAAAGTACAAAGGTATCATATTCAGAGGAATACACTATACAAAACTAGATGTCTATGTGATGTACTAAGCATTTTGACGAGAACTTGGATGGTAACTTTATAGAACGTCCGAAGGCCTACATGATAACGCAAAGTGCAACGCCTCAATCAACAAGATACATTCTGTAAACCAATTATACAGGTGAAGAGGCGGATCCTTTATATAGGACGGGAATTTGATAAACAATCAGTCTTTCTTCAACAAAGGCACTGTACCAGTTCAAATTAGAATATCACGCGAACTGAAAATAGTAAATTAAATAATTATAATTTTAGTGGAAGTCGTGATAGAAAAATTTTGAAATAATAATACTAGTGCAAGATCGATAGAAATTTGCCGTTGTCTTTGAAACGTAAGTTAAAATTTATAATTATACATAATTTTAATATTTAATAACTCTAAATATTCGACTAGATAATCAACTAAATAATCCACTACATAAACGACTAAATAATCATTTAAGTATTCGTCTAAACAGTCATCTAAATATTGGTCTACATAAGCATCTGAGCATTGAACGGAGAAATTAATTAAGAAAATCAACTAAGGGTTAAATTGGGGGTTTGGTCGAGCTTAACTGAATACAATCCAGGGGCACTGGTCAATCGCATGCAGTAGCAGTTCTAAGAATTAGAAACACGCAAGGAAAACACAGGTCAGAAATAAGAGCATTCTTTAATGGCATAAGGCATTATTTTGATTTTGAATATTTACATTTTTGCATATATTGAAATATTTATGTAAAGGACCATCAAAAATCTTTTAAAAATAACGTTGAGAGAAAGAGGTTCGTTTCTACCTTCAAAAGGTACTTTCAGTAGTATACAGTGTTATTTTTGCTGGCTTTAACTGATTTAAGGAAGTTATAATTTGGGGACAAACAGATTTATATTGTTACTTTGATTCAGAGGATTATTTTTGAATAGCGAATCACATTATAATAGTTGTAAAGCTGTGAAGTGTATATATATTTTTTTGTCATTATACAAATTTTGGTAAGTTCGTTTATCTTATTCAAGTAGGAAAGTGTTGGAAAAAAAGAGGAGTAAAAACTTCTGTGTTATTGTACCGTCTTGCACTCTGTGTGGATTGAACTGAGCTAGTCGAGGCATATAAAACGAATTGTGTTTAAAATTTAAAATATATTGTTTTATGTCTGAAGTTACGTTTCGCATTTAAAAGGAATATTTGCTACTGCTTTTTTTGTTATAAATCATGTCTCCCAAAGTACTTTAGATAATATTTTCAATTTTGGTATGTGTTAATGGAATGTGAAACAACATATTTTAGTTAGGTAAGTTGTTCCACCATACCACCACTGGCGTCTCTGTAAAGCCTACACAACTGACATTTTTCAATGTTAATATTTTTTCTGATAAGCCTAATCAATTATATATAAATACGGTCGTTTGCTTTTATCCTCAGATGCACCATTCTTGATTAAAACAATAAAATTGAAACTGCTTCAATAAGCAGTATTGATGAATAATTTTTGAACATATAAATCCAGTTATCTTGGAATAAATGATGCTTTTACAAACTTCATTTGAAACAAAACTTGTTGACTTTCAAAACCATCTCGTCGTATTATTTTAATGATTTACTTTTACTATTTCATACATTCACACTTTTATTCAAATATCTCAGTAAATATAATGAATTACATGTACATGGAGATGATGGTAATGCATTTCGTATATGGTCTTGCAGACGGTAATGTAACAGAAGCCAGGTGTATTTATTAAGAGAGATATTCTATTTGCACCTTGCCAGATAGCTGAATCTGTTTTTATTCGAATATCTCCGTAAATGTGATGAATTATCTGCACATGGAGATGACAGTAAGGCATTTTGTATATGGTCTTGGAGACGGTATTTCAACAGAAGCCAGGTGTATTTATCAGAAGAGATATCCTATTTGCACCTTGCCAGATAGCTGAATCTTTTCGAATATTCATCGTCGTCCCAGTAAATTTGATAGTTTCCATAAAGGTACTTCGTAAGGTAGACCTTGAACTGTCAAAACACCTGAAGTTGAAGAAGTAGTGCTGTAGAAAATTGTCCGGCGGCTCCGTGGCGTAGTGGTATGTGTGTGACTACTATGCCCAAGATCCCGGGTTCGAATCCCGACACGGTCCGCTTGAAAAATGTTAGGCAAGCATTTTTCACAAAAATACACCCTCGTTCGGATGAGAGGTAAAATGGAGGTCCCGTGTGTGAGTGTTGTCACGCACGTTAAAGATCCCTACCTTGCTTGGAACAGCAAGGGTTCGGCAAAATTCCAAATTTTTCAGGTAAAAAAAAAAACTCGCTTCCTGGCCAATGTAGTACCTTCGGGTGGAGCATTGGAAAATTAAATGTAATGTAGAAAATTGTCGTACATCCTGAGACAAGTACAAGGAAGATTGCTCCAGTTCTGAAAATTTGTCATGAAATTGTTTGGCACATTCTGGCCGATATTTTGTTATATCTCTATTATAGAGAGTTGCCTCATGTGAAAGAATACGGAATACACTGGGAATATTTGAACGAGTGCACAATGCGATGCAAAGACGGACGAAAGCATACACATTAAGTGAAGGTGGCCATTTTCAACAGCTTTTATAAAACAAAATTTATCATCAATTTTAATAGAAATGAAATTTAAAATTTAATTGTTTTATTCAAGAAGAGTGCAACTGAGGAGGAAAATGCAAGAGACCGTTTTCATGCAGAATTGTTCAAGCTAAGCAAAAAAAATATATGTACATGGAAAAAATGTCAGTGGCATATCGCTTTTTTTGTAAAAAATATCAGAGGACATATTTGCAGGGATGCTATTGACAGCACTTTTCTAGCTAAAATATGTGGTTTTATAACCTGTTAACACATACCAAAATTGAAAATAATATCTAAGGTTTGGAAATATTAAAAAATAACGATTTACAATGAGCAAAAAATTTAAGCCGTTATGGACGTACGATCATATGAATGTTTCTTCATAAAATGATCGGAAATACCCTGAAATATTAGGTTGTCATTAATAAATCCGATTACAGGCTGATTTCTAAAAAAGATGATTCCATGGTTTTAACTTGCAATCTTTAATCTTAAAATCATTATTTTAATTTCGACCTTATTAGTAGCAACATTTTAGAATCTGAATCACACAACGGCAAATGATTCGTATTAGAAATGATAGAAATTAATACAACTGAATGGATATACAATAATATTTTTAATACATCTTTTAATAGACAACTTTATCTTGTGATAACAGTAACCAAATAGATTAGTTGGTTTCTGATTAGCACCAAATTCTATTATCTAGGTATTTCATTATATTTCGCCAGTACTCTTGCAACTCGTTTAGAACAGATTTTAAATCTCAAACCATTAGTATAGTCTTCCTTATTGTAATAGTGTATCTTACAATTTGGGTTTCAAATTGAAAGCTATATGTATTAATGTAAGTTTTACTAAATGTTACTTTTATCTAATTTATAATTGTGATGGTAGGATTCTGATGAGATTTTAAAATAAATTGAAACATGTCAGCTGTGAATTACTGTGGTTTGATCATTATTAACCAAATTTCCAAATGATGCTTTAGTTCCTATATCTATAATACCGTATTCCCTATACAGGGTGCCCCAAAATTGTTGGGAATAAAGCCTACCACTTATTGTAGACGTCAAAATAAGTTGATTGGGCCCAATTTACCTATATACTAATATGTACCGTGTGTCTGTGAGAAGAGTTCAAAGTTTACTTAAAAATCACATTTTTGTACGCTGTTCAGAAATGTGTGAAACAAATTTATTCAAATTTGGCAAAGGTGCATTTTACAAGATTGCCCTTTCAGTAATCAAAGAAATCTAAACGAAATTGTAAAGGGCCAAAACCACCTTCACCCCTTGCAATTGTTGTTGTACTTTTCATAGGGGTGGTAATTCCATTCTAAGACTTTTTAACAGAAAGACTTACCCGTCATCTTCATTTTTGACTCATGTAAGAACTCCGTATTTCGCTTAGTTTCGAGGGAAAAAATGTTTTTTCAAACACTGCTAAACGATATTCATAAACATAAATGTCATAAAACACAATCATATCACTTTAGTTTTTGACACTTTTGGCAGTAAATGTTACAATAATTTGTTCGCTTCAGTTTGCTTTTGTACTGTTTGCTTTAACACAATCAGCGTTATTGCTTTAATTGCTATTACTGTTGTGTAATTTTGGCAGCTAGCAAATTATGGAGTCCCCTTTTACTGAACAGGCAGGCATGCTTTAGTTCTTGGATTCTGTTAGGGCAACTGCCTCAAAAGTGTCCGCATGTATCAAGAGAAGTATCCAAACCGGAGAATTCCAAATCACAAAACCTTTGCCTGAATCGAAAGACTTCTTCGAGAAACAGAAATGTTGAAGCCAGTCAGAACTAGCGCTGTAAGACCCTGACAAGCTCGCATGCCAATTACGGAAGCTGCTGTTTTTCAAATGATTGATGACAATCCTGAGACCAATACCAGAACATTGCAACGAGAAACTGGGATTCTAAATAGCACTGTAAGTCGGATCATTAGAGATCAATTACTTCGTCCATTCTACATTCCGCTAGCGCAAGAATTACTGCCACTTGACAACGGATCACGTTTAATTTTTCACAAATTGTTCATGAACGCACGGTAGTTGAAAACGGATTCCACACTATTTTGTTTACTGATGAGTCTTGTTTTACACGTCGTGGCATGAAGAACGTGCACAATCAGCATGTGTATACAGATGAAACATGTTATTAAAAGTAGACATTATCAACGAGAATTTAAAATTAATACCTGGGTCGGAGTTATTGACAATTTTATGGTGGGGCCATTCCGATTGCCTGATCGTTTGGATAGCACTGGTTAACTTTGATTTCTTCAAGAAAGTTTGACAGAATTACTAGATGACCTGTCCCTTAATGTTCGTCGAAACATGTTCCTCATGCATGACGGTGCACCACCTCATTTTGCAACATGTCATAAGAGAATGTTTTAATGAACAATTTACTAGTAGATGGATCAGTAGAGGCCACGAAGCACCCATTCAAAGGCGTCCGCGTTTTCTTGACTTAAATCCTTGTGATTTCTTCATCTGGGTGGCGTTAAAAACACAAGTGTACAAGGTTCAAATTAATAATCCGGAACAATTGTAAAACAATTTAAAATTCAGTAAATGCATTATGACAAAGCAAAGATGTGTTAAGATGGGTGTATGTCAATGTCATACATCGAATTGACCTCTGCATTAATGAAGGTGGAGATCACATTGAACACTTGTTGTAAAAAAGTGTCGACTGTGTCCACAGCCAACTGAATTTGTGGCTGAACTCTTCTCACGAACAAACTGTATATAGATAAATTGGGTTCAATCGACTTATTTTGACATCTACAATACGTGGTAGCTTTATTTCCCAGCAATTTTGGGACACCCTGTATATAATGAATCGCTACCAGTCAACAAAAACGGTTCATTACAATCAAAATTCATAATATCCAATAAAAAATCGTGCAAATCAAAGATGTATTGGATATTTAATGTTTTATGTACATATGTATGTATTATTCTTTAGATTACTGAAAATAATCTTTATTTTAGACTGATGTTGCATAAATATCATTTATATGCATTTCCACTTTAGTCAAAGTTCAAAATACTATTTAGAGCACCATGCATTTGTAGAAAATCTCAAGGTTGTCTTAACTATGGGTTTGCACGTGACCTCTCTAGTTCACATTTAGTAGCAGAGTTCGTTGCGATTTAGCAACATTCACAGGAACACAGATAATGTACGATAAAGATTTGGTGGAGTAAATCCAAGTATAAATCACCAATTTATGATGCACTCATGCCAGTCTTCGAGGTAAGGCATTCATGTTCATTTCAATGTAATGATACACATTCAAAGCTCATTTACCACAACCACTTCTACTTTGTGCGTTCTGATTGGTCGGGAAAACGTATCTGCTTCACAACTGTGTGAACCGTCTACACCACAAAATTATATAAATATAAAGTCTATCCTTTTAAACATAGCCGAGCAATCCTAAATCACATTTTGGAAATGACATTTATTGCCAGATAACCTATTTAGTGCATAACCAAGAAATACACTTTTAATACATATACACTTAGAACAGTATTTCAATTTTTAATGGTTACGTTATTCTTGTTTGTTCACAATAATTTGCTTAAAACGAAAATGCCACACAGGTATGAAAATATCCCATTTTACAGAGGTAGATGATGACAAAAGTCCCTCTAGTGTTGCTTCTACTGATTGTGAAATGGGTTCCAACTGTGTACACCAGAACTGTTCTGAGTCAAGTTTCTCAATTCTACTTCAGTGCACGCACTAGCTATGTCATCATCCATTGAATGTTGGTCAAACAGAATTGAATTCAGTATCCTTCTTTTAATTTTGCTAACATTTTCTGTGGAAATTTCTATTAAATGATTTATTCGACTGTAATTTTGAGGATATTTTTATTTGTTCATTGTCCAAAATGAGTGAATCCAGCAAAGAAAAATTTTTCCAAACCCATTTTTAATTCAAAACTTCTACTTTTTCAGTAAATGAAGCTAATTTTTTACTAGCTGTTGTTATATTTTTATCAAATCTTTGCATTGATGTGCTAGATTTTTGTAAGTGGTATATCTGCTAAATGGGCTTGTAGATATGCAACCCAAGTTGCACCTAACAAACTTCATAAGCGTAATAAAAACGCAATCGTGAACGCCCCTTAATAATAGGCTCATCTATCAGCACACCTTAAAATCGAATAGACTCGCCCAGAATCTCCGATTATTAGAATACAAACATTATTTATAATGATCCACGAGGCAAGCATTAAAATCTTAAAATGAATACTTTCGTTTGTTTCTGGGTATATGTAGTAGTAAATAAGTAAGTAAGTAGATTGACATGCAATAGCCAGGAGCAAGCAATAACTTCTAATTTTCTGAGTTTAACCATTTATCACAGTGCACCAAAGCCTGGAGGTTGTGCTTTATGCACTAATGTGGATATGCCCTGCCGGCAAGGTGCTCCAAATCCTAACACCTGTGTCTGAACTTCCACCAAAGGAAGTTACTTCGTAGAACCATTTTTGTATCACCATCTACTGCCAAACCCAAGCCTAATACGGCTCACCGAGATGGGATATCCGATGCGTCTGTGATGCCCTTGTCTTCGCCGCTCACCATTACTGAAGTGGACATAGCGGCCTGGACCTGTGAATATCATACCCTGCACTAGTTCCGACGCCTACTGACACCACCGATAAAAGAACCTGCACAATACACGGCACCTGCATTGATTGATCTGCCACATCTAGCACTGTATGCAGACTTCGATCCAATGAAACTTTTATCTAGAGATCTCAGACAACACCGTATTTGTTAGTACCTACTCCTGTGCTAATCCATTTTAGCATAGTTTTTTTTTAGTCTTGTTTCTTCACAGAAACACACATAAAAGTTCAAAATTAGTCCAGTGCGCGAATTTCATTTTTTTGTGTACAAACATTTCATTCGTTCAAAACCGCACTATAAATTTTTTAACACTAAAGGACATTTGCATTTCTAGCGTTGATAAAATTTGTTCACATAAACGCTCTATTCTCTGCATAAATTAAAGGACATTTTTATTTTGCATATATATTCATGTAAAATTTTATGTAATTGTTATTTTTAAATTCATGTTATTGTATGTATTTCTTACAACCAATGGTTTATTCTAAATCTGTAAATAAATTGTACATATTTGTTGTCTCTATGCATTAACAAAATCGTGAACTGAACATTCACAATTGGTGAAACCCGGCGTGATTTTCAAACGTTAATGCGTTAGAGATACCGCCTGGTTAATTCACGCGTTTAAAAACAATTTAAACCCTAACAATGACTGAGGAAATAAACAAAGTGGGCGTACGTATCTTTCCATTTTGGCCTAATGATCCAAAACTATGGTTTTCACAGGTCGAAAAAAGCTTTGAAATTAGTAATATTACACAAGACGTGACTAACCACACCTACATTATTGCTAATTTAAAAGCAACGATTCGCGAAAGAAATTCGGGATATCATTAATCAAACTGCCGGACACAGATATATACAGCAAATTGAAAACTGAATTAATCCGACGATTAAGCTCTACTTGAGAACAACGTACGCGTAAGGTTCTAGAACACGAAACTTTGGGTCAATGAACCCCGTCGCAACTTCTTCGTTGTTTACAATTAAGTGGGACCATGGTGCCAGATGCACTACTCAAAACAATATAGTTAGGGCGTTTGCCAACGCAAATGCGAGCGATTCTAGCCACACAACAGCAAGCTTCCTTGGAGGGATGCTGTACTATTAGTGGACGCCGTACATTTATTTATCTATTTATGGGATTTCCCAATTCACAAACTGTACAATGATTTTATCAAATCTTATAACTATGGCATAACATTTTTGTGAATTGCAATCTGAAATCCATATGAATGTAATAAGTACTTAAAGTATCACAAAACTATAGCCAAACATTTTTTAACTGTTTTCGCAAGTGTAAGGGTTTTAATGCTATCACATCCACACTAGCCGCTGACACATTACCATTCCTGGCTATCTGACTATACGAGAAATTGGAGCATTCACTGCATAATTGGTTTTGCTAAAGATTACTGCAAAGGTTTTACTCAGCCGTGTGTGGTATTCTGGTACATGTAAAAGAAACTGACTTAACATCTCTGTAGATTGTATGAGGTTGTTAAACAGCTTGTTAATAAAAATTACATCAGCTTTATTTCTACATAGTAATAATATTTCCAAGTTTAATTCAGAACGCATTTCAGTAGCAGAAAAACTCTGTGATATTTTAAATTTATATGACATGTATTTAAGAAATTTATTTTGCACTTTTTCTATTTGTTGAATATGTCGGTATTATGGTGACCACTCACACATGCAGCATATTCAAGCGTAGGTCTCACTAGAGTTGTATATAGATATTTCAAACACTCTGGGTTATAAAAATCTCTTGAGTGTCTCCAAATAAAACCCAACATCTTCTCTGCTTTGTTAATTATGAAGTTGTAGTGAAGTCTAAAATCCATTTTCTTGTCAAGTAAAATACCTAAGTCCATAACAGAATTTACTCTGACTAATTCTTCATTGCCCATGCGGTACTTTGAACATGAACAACTAATATCCCTAGTGATTGTCATTACTTTACATTTCTTAATAGGTATGAATGAATGAATTCTTTATTGGTGCTCAGAATGTATAAACATTATGCATAAGTCCTGTGATATAATATATAACATAAACATTTGATAAACACATGTAACAAAGAAACAAATTATAAAACCGTACAGGTACTAGTGAAGCTATTGCAATCGGCAAATACACTTTAAAGTGAGTCAATAATAAATTACATTAAAAGTTCAAGGTAGCAAAAATCAGTTCATGATGTTGCAGTTCACTTCATCTAATTTACAACTTACAAATTCATTAATACAGTAGAATGCTTTCATTATCAAAAATGCTTTTAGTTTTCTCTTACATTGAGGGTTACGGCAAATTTTGAAAGCCGACTGGTAATACATTATAAAATTTTGCGCCGTAGTAGTTTGCACTATTGCGGGATACATTCAAACGTTGTTTTTTGAGACAGATGTTTAGCTGATTCCGTGCGTCATGGGTGTGGATTTGGTTATGTGATATGTATTATGATAGATTATTTTTAATATATAAGAGACATTGATAAATATATATTGATGGAAATGTCATAATATTGAGGGTACTAAAGAAAGTGCGACAGTCATCTCAAAAACCTAGATTTGCAATCACTCTTGGGTCGCCGTTGGATTGAAAAGATTCTCTTTGCTGAAGATGCGAGTCTCCAAGCTAAGGGACAATATGAGATCACAGAGTGAAATAAGGTAAAATAAGCTGTTATTATTGTCGTATGTGAGACAGAATTTTTAGGATTTCGAATTAAGTACATCATAGAATTTAAATGATTTGGTAAGTGATAAGCTGTTATTATTGTCGCATCTGAGACAGAAATTTTAAGATTTCGAGTTAAGTACACCACAGAATTTAAATGATTTGCTAAATGATCTACATGCTTAGTCCAAGACAGATCAGAATCTACGTACAAACCTAAAAATTTAACGCAATCAAGATTTTTAAAATCATGGTCTCTTAATGAGAACATTACTTTTTTGTTTTTACTTTCATTTAAAGAAAGTTGATCTGCGAGAAATCAAGACTGTGCACATGTATTAGATATTAGATGTGATTTATGTAAAGATGTTATGTTCACTGAGGAATCAATCAAAGTGGTATCTGCAAATAGAATCGATTTTGAATTTAAGTTATAGGGTAAATCGTTTATGTATATTAAAAACAGTACAGATTCTCAACAGTTGAAAGTAAGTCTTGAAAAGCAACATATTGTTTTCTCTGTGTTAAAAATGATTTCAATAGTTAGCAACTGCTCGAATTAAATTTATAAAAGGATAATTTGTCAATCAATATAGAATGGGAAATGCATTCGAAAGCTTTGGTGACATCTAAAAAGGTAATTAGACAAAATTCTTTACTTTCATAACACTGAAATTATATTCAACAGTGATAAAACAGCATTTAATGTAGATTTTTTTGTACGGTACCCAAATTGCGAACAATGGAATAATCTGTTAGTTTCAGAATAGTCAACAATTTGTATTTGCATAAGCTTTTCAAAATATTTTGAGAAAATTGCTAATATGGAAAATTCTTTATATTATTTTTATCACCTTTTTTGTGTAATGGAAGTACTTTTGCTATTTTGAGTGAGTCCGAGAAAATATTGTTTTGAAAGAAATTGTTTATAACCTTTGTAAGAGGAGAAATTATAGTATCTTTGATTAATATAATAAGAGTTCAATTCGTAGATGTCACGGTATGCAGAGTTTTTTAGAGAATTTATGACATCTCTAACTTTCGACAAAGTTACTGATCTAAATGCAAAATGTACATTACTGGGTATTTCTATTGAATTAAGTAACGTTACTGGACTTAAACGAGACAACAGGAGATTTGTCACAACTTGTAGCGCAATATTCGTAAAGTGACCGTTGAAATCACTGGCTTTGAGTACTACATTGTGCTACTTCCAGTGACGTAGTCACACAAAAAAACCCAAAAGTAAAGAAATTGACCGGGCTCAACCGGCGAGTGGGTGGGGTAGAATACATTACAAAAATTAAAGCAAGGACGGCCTGAAATCAATAAAAAAATACACTCGCATCTTCACCTCAAAACAAAACATACTAAAAAAAGAAACCTGTAATTAAACAAAATTATATACAACCTAAACTTAGCAAACAAAATAAAACACACAAATCATTTTTTAAATGGGGAGCTTTCGGTTTTAGGTCATTGCCCTAGATTAATTTTCAACTAAAGAAAGAAACCAAATTACCCTGCTAAAACCAACAGCTCCAAATCAGTATGGTAAGCCTAAAATAACATGCAAAAATTGTCACAATCGAGGAATCGGTAAATAATACAATATCAACCCTCAATACCATCATAAGCGTAAAATTATATACATCAAAATTGTTCCCATACCAGGATCAATAAGTCATACAGTATTAATAATCAATATCATCTCACATAAAGGTAAACATTTTACATCCCCCAAAGTTTATTCCTCAATGGAACTTTATACACATGCTGTTTCAACAATTACCTAAGGCTCGTACAAGCGAACAGTGAATAAGCACTCATCGTCCACGGTGCAGGATTAATCACATCCTCTCTAATACCCGAGCGGAACAGATGAACCTGGGCCCACGCTAATCGTGCGTCCTTTCTACAAAAAAGACATTAATCGCCTCATCAATCTTTGGCCAAGGTAATAGACGATCATATCCCCCACTGGAAGAAGCTAGAATAATTACAAGGCACAATTAATTTACTTTCGACGAAAACTACAATTTCCTACAACCCTAAATGCTTACCACACAATGTGTGCATGAAATTTTTTTTAGAAAGCGAAACGGCAACAACCAAACATTCTCCACGTGTTTACGTTGTGCAGAGTGAAGAGCAAAATCAATATTAAGTTCGTTTAGCTAACAACCAGAGCTCACCGTAATATCGTTGTTAATGAATGAATCCACTGGAAAACCTGAGTTTTATATAGGATAGTGCGCGACTTATCTCAACAAGTTGTTACGTTGGAACAACAGAGAAAACCCATTATACGCGGTCGTAATGTTCATCAAATTGAAGATTACCTACAAACGGAATATGAACTATCTAAATTTTTGTGTAAACTGGTCGTTTCGAAATAACTAAATTCAACAAGAAAATTTGGAGCAAGTGTACTTCTGGTAAACAGGATGTAAACTATTGAATTATCGAATACATTTTCGTTTTTAAAAGCGAAAGGGGTTTAAATTGAGGAATTATCAGAAAGCGTATTATTAGTAATTAGCCTTTAGGATTTAACAATGGAAAGGGTTATTTTAATTTACCGAGTAAATTTTAGTTTTTATTTAACGCCAAAAGGGATTTGAGTAGAAACTTATTGTAAACAATTTATGCTGGAAATAAACGTAACAATTGTCACTGCTTTGGACTTTTGTTCGACTGTTATTTATTAAACTCCACATACTTTTCATGGGATTAGACGAATTTTTAATAAATTGATTAGTTGCTTCAATTTTGGCTTTTCTCAGTTCCTGACAATAGAATGTCCTGAGTTTATTTCTTAATAATCGAGTATTTTCATTACCATTCTTTTTTACAATGCTATCCACAGATTGCTGTAACCGTAACAAATGTTTACTGAACTTTAAGTTTGGTATTTTTGGATATTTTTGGTTATTAGAAAATTTTTTTGTAGGAAAATTTTAGAAAATTTTTTTGTAGGAAAATATTTTATCAGATTATCAATAATGATGTGTAAAAAACAATCAAATTTTTTTGTTTGAATCCAAGCTATCATTTTTTTATAAAATCCCAGTCAGAATTACATAAACCATTATACATTGCAATTTTTCCTTGTGTGGTAAGGAGTCTAACTATTTTACAAGCACGTTCTAGTTTCATACAACTGATAGGGGGCAATGTCATAGTGATCCCGTCATGGTCTGAAAGGAAAGTTCTCAACTTATCAATATTTAAAGCAAACTCCGTGTCATGGTAAAAATTTGTAAATATATTATCAATACAGTTGTTTTGTCTAGTATTATAAGTTACTAAAGAAACTAAATTAAAGGAATGTAGATCAGAAATCTGTAAAGATTCTTTAGAATTTTAATTGAAATGCACATTGAAGTCTCCACATATAACAATTCTATTTGAAAAATCAACTATTGTACAGATTTTATTCAAAATACTAGTAAAAACGTCAACATCTCCAGATGGCAAACGATAAACATTAATGATTACTGTGAAAAAATCTCTAAGAATGATTGCTCAAATTTCACAATGTAATTCGACTGATAAATTATTTAACTTCTTCAGAATTAAGTAATTACAGTTTTTTTCACAAAAGTCACTACTCTTCCATGACTATGTGAGGATCTACAAAAATAAGATGCTAAAGTGTAGTTTTGCAAGGTAAACTGATCTAATTCATTTTTTGATAACGTGTTCTGTGAGACACTATAAAAATATTTATATCAGCCAAAAATGCTTCTATCTCATTATCCTTTTTCTTAATAGATTGTATGTTTAAAAATGTAATTTAAGCTTATAAACTAGATTTCGACTGATGGCACTATCATGAAATTGTATTGTTTTACGATTACGAGTTTTATAATTTGCTTCACTATTTAATGAATTTGTAATACTAACGTTTCCACAATTAGTAGAAAGAGGGTTATTAGTTTCCTTGTTGATTCTTATCAAAAACCCATGCGGGTCCTCCTGTATTCTGTTTTTCTTTCACTTTCAAACAAGTGATTCGTGTGCAGTAAAGCTTGTGGTCGTTTCCTCTCAGTTACCAATATTCTTATTGCTTGCTCTCTCATGTGGTAGTATTAAGTATGTTCTATAAGCAATTAACTAGTTTGTTTTTCCCTGATCCGTTTAAATGTAGTCCATATGCTGTGAAGTCATGTCTTGACATTATGACATTGCTATTTAAATAACTCACTAACGGGGTGTTCTTAAACTTGGCTTCTAAGGCATTGTTGATAAGTAAAATATTTGAATTTAAATTTAATTTCAATCTATCATATCTGAGTGGTATATTACATAATATGACATTTGTCATTTTGCACTTATTTATAACTATTTTAACAGAGTTTATAATAGATCTTACATTACCCATCCCAACATCATGTGAACCAGCCAATATTACAACACAATCCTCACAAGTAAAATTACAAATTAACTTTTCAATATCCTCGCATACTGAATTGAACTTAGCATTTGGCTTAACAATGGTCATTAGTTCGAAATTGTTATACATATTTACATTTCTAAGGTCCAATTTCAGTATTGGTTGTTTGGCCAGAATTGTTTTTAGAAGCGATTTCTTTTGTTGCAGCTGAAGAATTTTGAGGTGTCCCTTTAGTAGAATTTGTTTGGTCATCATAAGGCAATTTGTTTAGCGAACACCTATATTTATTTGCACGTTTCGCCATTGTAGATGGAGGTGGACTTGAGCAAATTTGACATTCACGTATGGATTTTTTTTGTCTTTTTTATAAAGTGGCGATTTATCAAAGAGAATTTTGAACCATTCGCCTGAATAAGTAGTGTCTGCACTAGTGTCGTGTTCACCCTTTAGTGTAATCTCTTCAGAGTCAAGTGTCTTCCAGGACTTCTTTAGTGATGCCTGTATTAGTTAGAGTTTCTAGTAGAGCAGTAATGTTAATAGTAGTTTTCACATAACTTTGTGCATTAGTTTTGTTATTAATATCCTTGACACATAATGCAGTCTTTTCCCTGTAAGGTTTGTTTAATTTTTCTGGCTCTTTTTTTATTCAGGATCAGTTTGTATTTTTTTATCAACTACCTGTGGAGATAATTTACATTCATGGACTATTTTTCAAGAGATTTTATTTTCTGTTTGGATAGCTTAATTTCATTCAACATGTGTTCTTCATTGGTTATAGCTTCATAAAACTATTAAACTCTTCTTTGACCTTATAAATGTAGTCATCTTTTAAAATGCAATTCTGCCTTATGTTCTACTATCTGCTTTTCAAGTTCATTTATTAACATGTCGTTGTCATCTGGCATATCCACATTTTGCATATATTCATATTTATAACACACTAACATGTTATCACGCCTAAATCTGTTTGATTTTAATCTAATTGCACAGCTTTTATGTAGCACTCCATAACACACTTTACAAATATAACAGTTCACATCCTTCATTTTACAACATAGATATTTTATATTTTGAGATTAACATTCACGTAATACTTCACTTTCGGCCATCTTTAAACATACATTTACACAGCACTATTCGTATACCACATTGATGTCAAGTTGTAGATTATAAACACTAGATCCATCAACTATAGCTGAAAAGATTTTCAGATCATCTGCACATGATAGAAATCTACTATATGTTATAGCAGATCCAATATCATTAATGAATATTATAAAAAGTAGTGGCCCCAGATGACTCCCTGTGGCACACCAAATGTTACATTTATTTTCCTAGAAAGATAGTTATGCAATTTTACAATTTGTTTTCTATCAGTCGTGTATGATCGGAACCAATTAAGTAGACTACCATCAAACACCACATACTTAAGTTTATCACAAAGGATACAACGCATTACCTTGTCAAAAGCTTTTGAGAAATCAGTAAAGACAACATCAACTTGGTGGTGATTATGCATTGGCGGCTCCGTGGCGTAGTGGTATGTGTGTGACTACTACGCCTAAGGTCTCGGGTTCGATAAAAAAAACTCGTTTCCTGGCCAATGTAGTACCTTCGGGTGGAACATTGGAAAAAAATCACATGTAAGGTGATTATGCATTGCTTCCAACACACACTTGTGTAGACCAGTAGGTTTGTTGTCGTTGATCCACCTTTACAGAAACCATGTTGCTCGTCGATAATTAGTGGCATAAGTTTGAACTTAATTTCATCACATACAATGTGCTCAAACCACTTTGGAATGGTACTGATTATACTTATTGGTCTGTATTTCTGAATGTCTGATTTGTCACCAAACTTGTGTATTGGAGTAATGTAACTACATTTCCAATCAGTAGGAAAGCTTTCAGTTTCCAATAGTCCATTAAATAACATTTGTATTGGCTGAACCAATGCAAATTTGCATTTTTTCAACAAAATAGGTGGTATGTTATCAGGACGGGCTCTTTTGCAGATCTAACTCCTCCAATTTATACAGTACTGCCTTCTAAACTAATATATGAGCGCCGTCTGGAAGGTAGTACCCGTTTATACCATGTATCATGCTGGTAAGTAGAATAGCATCCGGACTAGTTATAACACGTTTGGTTATATTGCAGCTGTATATGTGCAAAGTTACGCATCGCTGGTACTGACTGTGTTCTTTCTGTGAGTGTTTATAATGTTTAAAAAAATAGAGAACGCCACCAGTTGTGAAATTAGGGCTGTGATTAGATCTCAACGCAAGAAATGTGAAACCCTGTGATATTCATCAACTAAAGGTAGCGTATGGAGACAATGTTATGGATGAGTCATCAGTTCGGCATTGTTGTCGTAATTTCAGTTTGGGCAGAGACAATACCCATGATGAAGAGCGTTCTGGACGACGGTCAGTAATTGCGGACGAACTTCTGAGTTTAATTAACGAATTTGTGAAGGCCGATCGGTGTGTAACAATTGATGAGATCAGTGAAAATCTCAGCAATGTTTCACGAACAGTTTTATTCATGAAATTGTTAATAAACACCTTCATTATGCGAAGATTTGTGCAAGGTGGGTCCCTCGCATGCTTACTGACCCGTATGGCTGCAGCACTGGAGTTTTTGGACCGTTATTCTCGTAAATGAGACTCTTTCTTGACTCGCATAGTCACTGGTGACGAGACATGGGTTTGTTATGCAACACCTACAAGTAAAAGGCAATCAATGGAGTGGCAACATGCTCATTCACCAACCAAGCCGAAAAAATTCAAAATGGTTATGTCTACTCGAAAACTCATGGCAACCATTTTCTGGGATCGGCGGTGTGCTGCTCATTGATTTCATGCCTCGTGGGGACACTATAAATGTCAATGCATATTGTGTGACATTAAAGAAGTTACGGCGAGCAATTCGAAATCGACTGCGAGGTCTGTTGTCTAGCGACGTACTTCTCCTCCACGACAATTCCAGGCTTCATTCTGCTCAAATAACAGAACAACTTGTTCAACAATTCAAATAGAAAACTTTTAACCATTCACTCTACAGCCCAGACGTGGCATCCTCAGATTTTCATCAGTTTATAAAACTCAAAGACATTTTGGCAGGAAAGAAGTTTGAAAGTGATGATGAACTGAAAGCAGCTGTGATTACATATCTCAATACATTGGCGGCAGAGGAGTAAGAAGCTGGCATACAAAAACTCGTCTCACGTTATGAAAAATGCTTAAATTTACGAGGTGACTATGTGGAGAAGTAGTGTAAGGTTTGTTCTTTTCAAATAAAACATTAAAATTTGTTAAGATGTACTAGTTTATTTTTTATTCGAAAACGGGTACTACTTTCCGGACGGCCCTCGTAACAATTACTAATGTTTACTGATGTGTTATGATTTGTATATGTACTTTTTGTATCACAAGATTCTTTTGAATAGGCTGATTGGCAATGATCAGCAAAAAGATTGACAATGTCAGTTACATTTTCACATATAGTTTCGTTAAAGAACATTCGTCTTGGGATACTATGATCCCTACGTTTGGCATTTACAAAATTCCAAAAGAGCTTAACATTACTTTTTGTGATTTTCAGTATCACGTACATATTTGTGGTAACCTTCTTTGGCCATTTCCTCACATTGAGAGCGTACTTGTGAAAATCTTCTATAATCTTGCCATAAATTCGATTGATTATACAATTTTTGTAGCCTCCTTTTTTCAAATACGTCTTTTCAATTCTGCAGTAAACCACTTCGGGAATGCCGAAATCTTTATTTTACACTTGGGTATGTAGTATTCAATACCCATGTATAATACACTGTAAAATGTATCAACTACCTCATTTATTGACAGATATGGGTTGTTTAACTGGGTACAGTCGTAATATGTGAGGAAGCTGTTCAGTAAATAATAGTCTGCCTTCTTGAAATTGTGGACTTTGTAACTATAGTTTATTGTATCAAATTTCTTCCCAAAGGAAATAGAAATACTTAGTGCAGGGTGATGCGAGTCCAGGGGTAGTAAAGTATCTGTAGCATGGATGACCCTCAAGTGAGCATCTGATGTAAAAACCAAGTCTAACAATTTGCTATTCCAATTAATTGTGTGTTTTTATCTAGATTATAAAACGCAGACTCACTGATAATATGAGTACCAGTACCTGTACCGTTCATTACACTGCACACACCTAAATCATCATTCAGCCATTGTGCATTTGGAAGATTATAATCACCAATAAGAATAAAATTATTTGAAGTAATACTATCCATTACAAACTCTACATTAGTACAAAGGTCTTCGTACCAATAAAACAAATAAATATTCACAGGCTAGTTCATTAGATGGAATTTTCTAGGTGATATTATGAGTACCCCAGTACCAGTCACAGTTTAGATAAAAATTTGTTGTTTACAATGGTACAGCTGGCATCCAACTTAATCGCCAATTTAGACAGATGTTTTCTAAATACAACACGTCTAACCCTCTTGAGACACTCTTATCCTTATATTGAGTTAGATAGTACACTTACTTTGTTGTTTACAGTTTAGATCGACAGTAATTTTCCGGATTGCCAAATTTTTGTAATGCCTATGGTCAATAGAAGTAATCATGAGACCCGGGTTGTGGTATGATAGCTCTACTAGTGTTAGAGTACATCGAGAGTATAAGTAAACAAATAATGACGAAAATTAGTGCTTATGAAGAGAACATCGTAGATATTTATTAATTAGTTATGTGTTACATGCAGAAAGTACATTACTACCACTACCACCATTTCAAATATTAATTTATCCCACCTCTGAAAAAAAAAAGAAAATTGATTTCTGTTATGCAATGCACATTCAACTCGGTCGGTTTTTTGATTTGCTACATATGTTGATGAAACGTTTTAGGTCTCATATTTTCACTCTTTTGCTTCTGTGAGCTGTGTGTAATTTTTGGACCGAAGCTGTACGAAGAAAATGATTAAGCGATAACTTTACTAATTGATTGTTAAGTCAGAAATATTGACGAACTGCTTTACAGAAGAATCTTCTGAAATGCTTGAGATTGGATTTTCAATTTAATTACAAATTCCAGTCAAGTATTGTCAAAAATATTTTTAGTATTCGTACAAATCAATGGAACAAAAATTTGATTAAGCAATTATTCAAAACTCTGATTAATTAGTACTATAATCATTCGAGTAACAAAATACCATCTCATTAAATTAAATAGAAATTGCGTTCGGGTTATTTCAATTAATGGCAAAAGTTGCTATTTTCGGTGATATGAAATGAAATTATGGAAATTCTGTTCAAAAATCTTAGTACTGTGTTTTTTTTTTTGCTTCTTGTTAAATCCTTTGTCAGAATGTATTAAAACTGTAATTAATATTAAAACTTGTTTTAGGATAATGGGATACGAAAATTATGAACTGCAACGTGCAGGAAGTCTATGCCAACCACCACCACAACAACTGTTGGAGAATGTTAGAGTTAACAACATTTCAAAGATCAAAAGTTTAGTTTTTGATAATCCTGAATTAATTTCTACTGCATATGGTCATCCATTTAACAAACCGATTCTCCATATTGCATGTCATGAATTTGCAGACTATGTACTTCCACAAACTATTAATACGTTAGTAGACCTTCAAGCAGACCTCTATTATTCGGATAGTATTAACAATAATAGAGAAGCCATACATTTTGCTGTTTTGGGTGGAAATCCTAACATAATACAAGCCATAATCAAACGATTGGGCCCTAATAAAATTAACTCCCTGTGTGCAGGAGGAAACACAGCGTTAAATCTATTAATAAAAGAGGGAAATACTTGTAACATACATTTTCTTGACAATATACGTGTTTTGATAAGAGCAGGTATTGATGTAAATAGACCTGACGACAAAAATTTAACACCTATATTCTGGGCTGCCAAAAAAGGTTATAAAGAAGCAGTAAGAGCTATTTTACACGAAAGCAAGCAAAGCGTTGATATTGATAATCACACACTGCGAGGAAAGTCAGCACGTGACTACATGGATAACACCGACCTTATTTCAAATAATAATGAAACTGTGTCACATCCTCACGATATTCTTTTTGGATATCTTAAGCAATTTAATGAGGATGCTTTTGTGGAGTACAAAAATTTGACACAATTTGTGGATGCTGATGATGGTATTGTCACTTTACTTCAATTTGCAGTAAAGAAGGGTTTTCCAAAAGCTGTAGAGGTTTTGTTACAAACTGGTGCCGATCCCAATAAGACTACACAAAAAACGAAGGAAACTCCCATTGAGTTAGCAGCTATAGAAGGATTTCATGTAATATTTGATTTACTTTTAAATAATGAAAAGACTATCGTACCTAATGCCGTCCTTACAGAACTTCTTAAACATATTGATAGTGATATAACACATATTAATATTAACCACAATTTGTGCTATTCGTCCTTAATGAAACATAAAAATAAAATTAACGTTAACTGTCCTGATGCTAATAAAAATACACCTTTACATTATGCAGCACGTTATGGTGGTGCACAAAAAATATTGGATTTATTAAGATGTGGTGCATCTATGGCATGTCGCAATAAATTTGGCAACCTTCCAATCGAAGATATTGATGCTGGCACTTTAGAAACACACTTCAATGAATGTCTTGAAACGAGCAATTTGGAAAGTAATATTGATAAAGAAAATGTTACAGTAATTTTTAACTATAAAACAATACTACCTCCTGCTAAAATTAAATATAATGATGATAGTACAAAACGAACATATGATGCAGAGGCAGCTAATAGATTGATTGCAACCGAAATTGAACAATTGACTTCAGAAACTCAGGTCATTTCATATATAAGTAAATCCACTGAATTAAAACATTTGTTAAAACATCCATTATTAACCAGTTTCATATACATGAAATGGCATAGAATGCGCTGGTTTTTTTATACAAATTTAGCCTTTTATATAACTTTTTGTGTATCGTTAATTTTATATACTTTATTATGTTATGGTAGTCGTAACACTAGTATGTACACAATATTCCTTAGAATTTTGTTGGGAGCAGCTTTTACACTTTTATGTTTAAGGGAACTGTTTCAAATTGCAGTAACTCCAAAAAAATATTTTTTAGATGTTGAAAATTGGGTAGAACTTCTACTAATAGCACTATCAGCAGTGATATTTTTTGATCATTCGCCATCTGATGATGTTACTAGACAAGTATCAGCTTTTGCAATTTTACTGGCGGCTATTGAAATGGTGTTATTAGTAGGACAGCATCCAAAAATGTCAACGAATATAGTTATGTTGCGAACAGTGTCAGTCAACTTTTTTAAATTTTTATTGTGGTATTCTATTTTAATAATAGCATTCTCACTAAGCTTTTACACATTATTTAAATATCAAGCAAAATCAGATGATGAACAAGATTTCTTTAGCAATCCTGGGATGTCATTATTTAAAACAGTTGTAATGCTAACGGGTGAATTTGATGCTAGCGATATGCAGTTTCAAGCATATCCCATTACAAGTCACATTATTTTTATGTTGTTTGTTTTCATGATTGCAATTGTTTTATTTAATTTATTAAATGGTTTAGCGGTTAGTGATACACAACTTATAAAAAGTAATGCAGAATTAGTTGGCCACATAGCTCGAATCGAACATATTGCTTACTTAGAAAGTACACTAGTAGGTAACATCTTACCAACAGGTTGCTTACATACTTTTCGGCGATATTGTTGCTATTTACCTTCAGGTGTCAGCAGTAGAATTACAGCTCCTGGTATTTTAATTAAAAGAATTTGTCTTTTTCCGTATTTTCTAAAAGACTACAAAATGGTTATTTATCCAAATCAAAAGGGACGTGTGATATGTAAAGAAAACGCTGACGATAATACTACATCGTGTATTGCACTTTGTACTGATATCCATTTAGACAAGCAGTCGATTAAGCGTACAAAACACTTAATAAAAACTAGAAAAGATACCCATGAAAAAATTAAAACTGAGCAAATTGCATTGGAAAGACAAGATGAAGTATTACAGCAGCAGCAGAAGTATATTGAGGAGTTGAAATCTCAGCAAATGGTTATTTTAAACAAATTAGATTTTATTATTACTAATATGAATGTGCACAAATAACTCTATTAAGTTATTGTGTTGACTGGTTTTATATATATTATTTTCTTGTGATCTATTAACATTATGAAATACTCTGATTTTTATATTAGAATAGTTTTAATTGTATTTTACTTATGGTTTCTGAAATAAAATAAATCCAAATACATTTTAAAAATTAACTTTATATAGTACAGTTAATATTTATGTCAAACAATGATTTGCTCCTATTGAAGGGAAAGAAAGAAATCTCAACACTTGAGCATTAAGAAAAAAGAGTGACCTTCAAATAGCTGCAATCCCCAAGTTCAACTCATCTTAATTAAACTCAAATAGAGAACATATATAATTGTGAGCTAGGTGATGCTGTACTTCCCATAATGTGTGTGTATTAAATATTACAACTTCGCTATTCCTGTCCTGATGAGCCCCAACTAGGGCGAAACGCGTCGACAGGTTGCGTTCGTGGCTGAATTTGAGTCACTTGCCAAATTGCTTTTTACTTTGTATTAACTTAAGACTCATTAAACATACTTTTATATATATATATATATATTCCATGGATATACACACATAGGCTCGACATCCCAGGCCTATAACTTGCTTATTTTACGATAAACATTATATATTTATAAATAGGTGGAGGAGATGGCGTTACAAAAGCTTCAAAATTACACAGGGATAAAGACAGCGATTTTCATTTTGTTCTACTTTCAAACTTGTATATAAACATGGGTGCTACATAACCCAATTTTTGAACAAAATTGTAATTTAGGTTTAAAATATTACTAATTTTTTTTCGATTTTATGATAACAAATTATATAAAAATTGTTAAAAATGTTCTCCATTATTATTTGAGCACACTTCAAGACGCACGAAATGTTTATTGTCACTTTTAATAAAACTTTTCTATGAATATTTGCGCAATCTGTCGAAATTCTGTCATTCATTTAAATTAAGGACAGGGGGTCTTATAAACACATTCCTTTAAATAGCCCCAAAGAAAATAATCCAAACAAGTTAAGTTGGGAGAGCATGCTGGCCATAATATTGGACCATGGGTTCCCAACCATCCCGGAGGAAAATATGGCCTAATATTTTCCCACAGTAGCACTGTTATGTGGAAGAGCACCATCTTGTTGGAAAATCATATTTATTCTGGAACGAAGGTGTATTTTTCCATTGGTTCCGGCAATATCTCCTCCAGAAAATGTAAATATCGATTATGATTCAATGATTCAGCATAGAAATACGGTCCTACTAGCATGCCATCAAGTATTCCACACCAAACGTTTGTTCCGAAAACGTACTGATTTTTTACCTCTCTTGACCACTGTGGCTGTTCGGTGGACCAATACCTGGAATTTTGCAATGAAACTAATCCTCCATTATTATGGAATGTACTTTCATCTGATCAGAATATTTGTTTCAAGAAATCATCGTGTTGGTCTTGCAGCTCTAAGACCCAAGCAATAAATGTAAGTCTCCTTTCTGGATCTCTGGGGTGAAGCTTATGTATTCGTATAGGTTTGTATGCCATGTATTTATACCGCTTTAAAATGTGATGTACTGAAGATTTAGGAATATTACATTCTGAAGTTACCTGTCTTTTGGAAAATGTAGATTTAACTTCAACATATCCAAGAACACCTACTGTATGTTCATCAGCAGCATGTCTGCTTGCAGCAGAAGATCTTCTTTTATTTACTGCAAATGACCCGTGTTCTCGTAGATTGTGTTCCAAAGTTCCCAATGTTTTATGATCAGAATGCTTTCTATCTGGAAATAGTTGTTTGTATCTTCTGACTGCTTTTCATGAATTACTACTACCCAAGGCCTACATCGTATTACACTTTTCGGAATTAGAATAATTCATCATTATCAAAAAAACTGAATACTGTTCCACTAAGTATAGCAATATTAATTGACAGATTGAGACAATTGTTTCCATCACATACTAGATAGTAATATCATAAATTTTTTTGGAAAATTTTGATATGTTTATTTTTTTATTTGATTTATTTATTATAAAAGCCTAAAAAAATATACCCATATAAATTTTGAAATTTTTGTAGCGCCATCTTAAAGAGAATTTCTGTCCATTTACAAATATATATGGTTTATTTAGTTATTTTTCAAAATAAGCAAGTTATATGCCTTGGAAGTCAAGTCTGTGACATGCTGTATGTTGATGTGATTAGGGGCCATTTAGCATCATTTCATGAACAATCACTCCGAACCTGAGCAAAATAAGGAATTTTTCTACGACTACTTCAAAAAAATGTTCATTTTATTCACCCTATTAGAATGATAAGTAACCACATTTTACACAATTTCCTTTTTACATTGTATCCTTGGCAACCTGCTAGGCAACGCGTGCAAAATGAACCATTTGTATTCGCTCTGCTATATTTTAAACCAAACTTCTAATTTACAAAACTAAGGGAGTTGGCCGTTTGGTGCAATATGATAGTGTAGTGTAATTACATTGTATCCTTGGCAACCTGCTAGGCAACGCGTGCAAAATGAACCATTTGTATTCGCTCTGCTATATTTTAAACCAAACTTCTAATTTACAAAACTAAGGGGGTTGGCCGTTTGGTGCAATATGATAGTGTAGTGTAATTAGGACACAGCGTTAATTATACAAACTAGAACATACTGCAATGCTTAGTAATATATGTCAACTATGAGAACTTTATGAAACTGCATAGATAACAACCTCAATTAGATATGCATAATTAAGTAGACTAGCACGAGCTTCAAACAAAAGAGACAATAAACGTGAGTTCCGAATGGAACTGTTGTTTCATTTTAGGTAGCAAGTCTGTTTCCAATACCCTGCTCTGTCAAAAGTAAATTACAGACATCCGTGATAAATTTAAATAAAGGTGAACAAAAATATGGAAAGCAACAGTGATATTGAATTGGAATTAACTCCTCCAAATATAACGGAAGCGGCAAAGATGGCAACATTACAGTTATTACCCAAAACATCAAAAAAGAAATATACCAGCGAACTTGTTCTTTTTATGGACTGGAGAAAAGATTAAAAAGTTCAATAATATTCTGAAAATGTTTTATTGGCTTATTTTGATAAACTGGCTAAAAAATTTAAGAGTACAGTTGACAGCGATAAAAGTCATGATCTTCGCACAGACGAGCAATTTTTAGGGGTGATTAGTTTAAGTAATATTTCTGTTAACCACAATAATCAATGGGCAGTGGAACTCACTATAGACAATTTAAAAGATAAAATTAAATTTTTGCTTGACACTGGGGCCGACATTGTATTCCAGAAACAAGTTTGCCTCTCTCCTATATTAAAATCGTCGGTTTCAAACTGTGCAGGGGATTTATCCAGTCCAGATGGCAAAAGTTTAAAGGTTTTATGCAAACTCAAAATGCGCCTACAATATTTAGATAGATACTGTACTATGGACGTATATGTTATTCAGGGTTTAAAGACACCTATCTTGGGTAGACCAGGTATAGTTGCATTAAACATGATCGAGATGATAAACGGTAATAACGATATTCTCTCGAATTCTCATAATTCGGTAGTTCACTCATTTTTCAAAAATGTTGAGAGAGTTTCCTAATATTTTCAATGAGCTAGGAAAATTTAAAGAGGAAATTTCAATCAGATTTGATCCTAATACCAAACCTTTTGTTCAGGCAACTCCTTGGGTAGTGCCAATTCCATTATTGTCAAAGCTAGAAAGATTAATTAAACTAAACATTATAAATTCAGTGGAACAACCTACAGAATGGATCTCACCAATTGTTGTCGTTCCTAAAGGGGATATAAACAGATTATGTTGTGACTATACTGAGCTAAATAAAAGTGTTACGCTTACATTTTCTTATCCCTAAAGTTGAAACTTCGTTAAATCTATTAAAAGGTTCAAATATTTATTCCAAACTTGATACTAATTCTGGATTTTATCAAATTCTTATTTCGGAAACGTCTCAACCTTTAACAACATCTATTACTCCTTTTGGATGATTTATGTTTAGGCGATTATCATTTGGTATAACATATACTCCTGAATACTTCACTCAAAATTTTCGAAGATATCTTCGGGCCTAAAAGGTGTGTTACACATCGATGATGTTCTAGTTTACGCTGTCTGTAGAAGAAGGGTTCAATGTAGTACCTTCGGGTGAAGCATTGGGGACGTGGCCGCAAGTATAGCGACCCCTTATTCAAATTATAATGTCTGTAGAAGAGCATGATAAAATTTTGCATGAAGTTTTGTCTCGTCTACAGGAGGAGGGCATAACTCTGAATAAGGCAAAGTGCCTTATAGGAGTAGATAAAATACAGTTCTTAGGACATGTGGTGTCTGAGAGAGGTATTGAGATCGATTCACCTCGAGTGAAATCTATTTTGAGATTTCCAGCTCCATCTAACGTAAAAGAAGTTCAACAGTTGTTAGGTATGATTAATTATGCCTCAAGATTTTTATATAATAAATCGGCAATATTAAAACCTATTACAAGTCTTTTAAAAAAAGGGGATGCTATTCACCTGCAATGAACCACAAGAAAATTCTTTTAAAAAAATTAAACAGCTTATTGAGACTCCAAATCTCTCCTATTTTGATTCGTCAAAACAAATTATAGTAAGTGCCGACTTGTCATCATATGGACTGGGTGCACCACTTATGCAGATCAACGATTCGGGACAAAGAGAATTAGTTACCTATGCATCTCGATCGCTCACCTGCACAGAGGGGTGATGTGCACAAATAGAGAAAGAAGCACTTTCTCTTACCTGGGCGTGTGAAAGGTTTCAGGAGTATATTGTAGGCATACTGTTGTGACTCTTATGAATAGAATTGAATACAAATATAATGAATTCCTCCTGTTTGGATAATTATATTTCTTTAACTATCTATTACATTGACATAACTTATTTTATTACCATGGTTACTTGAACAACATCCATCCAGTTGAACCTGGATCACTACAGTCTTCCCCCCTAAGAAGGATCATACCCCAATTCCTTTTGTAACCATGACTGTTACCTACACTCGAAATCTTTTAGCCAAGTTGGGCGTCTACGAATGCGCTCTGAACGTCTGATTCGTGGATCAGCTTTGGTGAACGTTGCATTGTTGGGATCATAAACATCAGTCGCCATCTCTTGTGAACGCGGTTGCAATTCTACTGTACGTCTCAATGTTGGTATCCCTTGTATCTGTCGTTCATTCTGTGGTGTGTCCATCATGTCCGAATGAGACATAATCTGCTTGACATTTGTACCTTTCAATTGATTTACGTGACGTTTCAATGTATAACCGGTATCTAATTTTACCACGTAATGTCGGGTACCTAATTTTCTTTGAATTGTTCCCAAGATCCATACGTATTTGTTGTTACGTAATTCGCATGATTGTACTCTCTCCCCCTCTTGAAATGTTCTAACTATTGAATGAAATAAACTGTTTTGAATTTTTTTTTTCTTTATGCGGTATTAAAGCATCTAAACTAATACGAAATTTACGATTGAAGTACATCTCTGCTGGGCTTTTCCCACAAGCTAGTGGAGTTGCACGATATCGAAACAAAATAGCTCGTAATTTTGATAATATAGGTTGCGTTGCAGTTACCCATGCATTTTAATTTTCTTTTGATGGTTTGTACTGTCCGTTCTGCTAATCCATTTGTTGCAGCATGTCCTGGAGCTATAAGTTTCTGGAATATTCCACGTTGTTTACAGTATTTTTTAAACTCTTCGCTAACAAAAATGGTAGCATTGTCGGATACTATAACCTTTGGATAACCATTTAACGAAAATATATCTTCAAGTAATTCCATTGTGCTTGTTGAATTTGGTGCATATGCTATTGATTTGCATTCAACCCATTTTGATTTTGCATCTATGCAAATAAATAAATTATGTTTCGCAAATGAAGCGTAGTCAATGTGTACACGCTCCCAGTTGCCTTCTGGTGTAGACCATGGATGTACAATAGCTTTTACTGGATTTGACTGTACTGAAGCACAAGCTTCACATGATCTTACTAAAGTTTCTATATTTTTGTCTATTTTTGGCCAATAAACGTAACGCCTTGCTAATTGCTTCATTTTAGTTATTCCAACGTGAGTTGTATGTAGTTCTTGAAGTGTTAACTCACGAAGGCTCTGAGGTATAACTATTCGGTCATTGAAAAATATAATTCCCCCTTCCAAAGTATATGGAGACTCGATTGATTTTGTAAGTAAATTCCTTTGAATTTCTGCTAATGTAACATCTTTTGCCGTTTCTTGAACAAGTATCTCTGAGTTAAGCTTTAGAGAACTTATGTCCACGACAGCTTCCATGTATATTGAAGAAACTTCATTATTAATAACTATATCAGTTGAACTAGTTAACTGGCTCGCTGTTGCTCTAGACAAGCAATCAACATTCTCATGATGCTTCCCCTTTTTGAACTGAACTTTATAATCGAACTGTGATAAAAACTGGCATATCTTAAAAGACGGGTTGAAGACATCGCTGGTAAATTTTTGTTTTCATGAAATATTCTCGTAAGTGGCTGATTATCTGTAACTAGAGTGAAATGCTGTCCGTAAATAAATTTGAAAAAATGTTGCACGCCAAACATTATCGCAAGTGCTTCCCGATCTAACTGGCTGTAATTTGTTTCTGCGCTTGTTAATGATCTTGAAACAAAAGCTATTGGCCTTTCCTCATTCCCAACTACATGGCTAAGAACCGCAGCAATGCCACTTGGACTTGCATCACACGCTAGGACAATTGGTAAGTCTGGATCAAATGGTACAAGAACTTTTTCACTTGCTATTTCTTCTTTTAGATTCAGAAATGCCTTTTCACATTCTGATGGCCACCTAAAAGAACCATTCTTTTGTAAAATTTTCCTTAATGGTGCGGTTTTAGTTGCTAAATCATATATAAACCGGGAATAATACGTCACTAATCCTAAAAATCTGCGAACTTCTTCCACATTTTTAGGCCTGGACATTTTTAAAACTAGTTCTACCTTTTCTTGTGATTTCAGAATTTTATTCTTCTCAACAACATACCCCAAATATTCTATTTTCTGGACTAAAAATGTGCATTTATTCTTGTTTACATGCAAATTATTTTCTTGAAAACGAGACAAACACGCCTTTAAATTGTTTAAACATTCCTCTTTTGTAGTGCCATGTACAATGATATCGTCGAAATAATATTCCGTTTTTCTTAAACCCTGAAGAACTCTACTCAGCATGCGGTTGAATTCTGCTGGTGCTGTCTTTATACCAAAACTCAATCTCTTCATGCGGTATATCCTCTGTGCGTTGTAATTGTTTGAATTTCGCTACTGGCCTCATCTACTGCGATGTGTAAGTATGCCTTATATATGTCTAATTTGCAAAAGTAATTTGAATTTTAGACTATGCAAAATATCTGGTATCCTTCGGATTGGATATTTAGCATTTACCAGACATTCGTTGACTCCTGTTTTGTAATCGACACATAATCTAACTGTTCCATCTGCTTTTGGTATTACCACCAGAGGTGAACCCCAATCGCTGGTGATTACCTTAGAAATTA
The DNA here is from genome assembly GCA_036346225.1 of Platerodrilus igneus. Classification (NCBI taxonomy): domain Eukaryota; kingdom Metazoa; phylum Arthropoda; class Insecta; order Coleoptera; family Lycidae; genus Platerodrilus; species Platerodrilus igneus. The sequence continues at coordinate 2,746,010 of JARFIW010001109.1, read as the reverse complement.
CTCCTGCAGCTTCCAATGAATCTAATTCTGCTTCGACTTTGGCACGTAATGCAAATGGTATACTCCTTTCTTTTATATAAACTGGCTGTGTGTCCTTGCGTAGTGTTATTTTGGCAGAATAATTTGGTACACATCCAATTTTTGATTCGAATACCTCTGAATATTGAAATATAATTTGCTCTATAGAAAGACTATCCACTTGATGTGTTGAATTATTTGAATATGCAGTGTTAATATTGTTGTCGATCTCTTGCAAGCTGATTTGAAGGTGGCGTATCCACGTGCGCCCTAGAATTGCCGGACGACCACTAGGTACTATGAACATTTCTTCTATTGAACTAATGTCTTTGTAACAGACACTTACTGTAACCTTTCCTTTAGGAATAAATACATTGTTTGTATATGCACGGAAACAAATTGACGTTTCATTTAATTGTAGATTTAACATCTTAAACTTGTCTTCTGGTAATAGTGTAAATCCTGCCCTGAATCTACTTCAAATTCGACTGGTTTATGGTTCACTTCTACAGTAATAATGTATTTTGACAATCTTGAATTGGAGCATTAATCGCTTGATGATCATAAATTTCCACTATTTGTAATGCTTGAAAAGTTTGGAGAGGCCTTGACTAATTGAATTAACTCCAAATTGGTTATCATCATTCGCACTAATGTAATTATGTGTTTCGTTATTTGAATAATTTTTATAATTTTATGTCTTAGTAGTGTGGTAATGCAAACTTTTGACGTGTCCCTTTCTATGACAGCTTGAACAATGTAGGTGATCTCGATTACTACGACAGTCTGGAGTACAATGATTATTCCTTCGGCATTTGATGCACAAATCTGCAATCCCCAGAGATTTATAATCTATTTTGATTTATGTTTTGATCTTGAATGTGCGATGTTTCCCATCACGACTGGACTTATAGGTCTTGTTTGAACTATTACCTATTCTATTTACTTGGCTAATTGGCATGGATTGCTGGTTTGAAATTTCCTTGGTCTCTATTCGAGATGCTTCTAAAGCTACGGCCTTTGTTAGGACGTTGCTAAATTGGGTTTCTTCTGCTTGAAGTAACTGTTCTCGTATCCAATTATCTTTTATTCCTCTTACAAACTGTGCTCGAGGAACATATCGGTAACTGATACTACTCTTTCGCATTCACATCTGACTTGAAATTTGCATTCGTCCAAATCTTTTGTAAAGTCGCAACAAACTCCCCAATATTTTGATTTTCCTGCTGATAGGTGTTCAAGAAATAATGCTGAGAAATTATTGTGCTTCTGAGAGGACTCAACATTGATTGAAAAGCATTTATTAGTTCACAGATGGCAGCTCTTTAATTGATTTTGTTGGACCCAAAACACTGAAAGATTATTGTAATGCATACATCCAATTGATATACATAAAAGTTGTGCTTTCTGTTGTTGATTATAAACGTTTTTAATGGTCAGATAATTTTCAAACCTCTCTAAATAACACTTGAACTTTTCTTTCTTGACATCAAAATTTTCAAATGCTGGAATTGAACTTATATAACTTTGTGTAGTATTTTCAGTATTTGCATTCTGGATGTTGACTTTTTGAAATTGACTGATTAATACTTCTTGATTTTTAATAAAATTTCTATCATTTGTTGAAACTGTTCTTGATTCATTTTCTTCCTTTTTCAGTTTAACTCGCCGCCAATTGTTGTGACTCTTATGAATAGAATTGAATACAAATATAATGAATTCCTCCTGTTTGGATAATTATATTTCTTTAACTATCTATTACATTGACATAACTTATTTTATTACCATGGTTACTTGAACAACATTCATCCAGTTGAACCTGGATCACTACACATACAAATTATACTTGAAACAGATCATAAACCCCTACTCCAGATACTACAAACAAAAAGCATTGACAGGCTCTTGCCCATGCTGCAAAGTAATGTATACACCAGGAAAAGAGCTCATCGTGGCAAATGCACTGTCTCGAAGCCCATTTAAAAATACATGAGGTTCAGAAGAACTTGCATCAGAAATTGAGGCTCATGTGAGACTCATAGTAAAACATCTGCCTGTAAAAGAAGGGTTTCTTTACAAAATTATTAACGAAGAATCTGTTGATTCTATTTGCAAAAAGCTGAAAGAATACGTTTTTTTTTTGTTAGCCTAACAAAAGTCGGTTGCCAATTATTACTACCATATTATCAGTATCGATATGAAATTTCATTTGCAGAAAATATTCTTTTAAAGGACTCTCGAATTATACTTCCTCCCATATTACAATTGGAGGTGATAAATTTTATTCATTCGAGTCGTCAGGGAATAGTCAAATGCCGAGAAAGAGCTAAATTGTCAGTCTGGTGGATAGGAATGACGACACAAATAGAAAATCTAATTAGAGCATGTCCTAATTGTGTAGAAGCTAGAACTAACATAAAAGAAACATTTAAAAAAGAAGTCATTCTTACTAGACCATGGCAATCAATATCAGTTGATTTGTTCAAACACCTGGTTTGCTATTTAATCGTCACACACTATTACTCTAATTTTTTTTAAAATGAAGCATTAAAAGACAACTGAACTCGATGTAATTTGTTCGATACGGAATTCCAGATATCGTTAGATCGGATAACGGTCCACAATTTAACTATCTGGAATCCCGTATGGAGCAAATCTCTATTCCAGATACCGTTAGATCGGATAACGGTCCATAATTTAACGGTATCTGGAATACCGCATCGAGCAAATCTCTATTTGCTCGATATGGTATTCCAGATACTGTTAGATCGGATGACAGTCTACAATTTGAAAGAAGGTTTAAAGAATTTTCTAGTGAATATCAGTTCAAGCATGTTACCAGTTCTCCCTACTTTTCCCAGTCTAATGGTGCAATAGAAGTAGCTGCTAAAACGGCAAAAGTGCTTTTAGAGAAAAATAAAAATGATATGGATTTGGCTTTAATGGCTTATCGGTCAACTCCCCTTGAATATGGATTTAGTCCGGGCGAGTTGTTGATGGCGAGAAGAATTAAAACAATTCTGCCTATTTTACCTAGCAAGTTAGAGCAGGTTGTGGATACACGAATGAATTTTGCCGAAAAAGAGAAGAAAGGAAAAGAAAAACAGTGTATAAATTTCAAAGCTAAACACCGTGCAAAGGATTCGTCAGAATTAATGTGTGGGGATTCAGTATGGGTTACAGATCTGCATTCTTATAAGAAAATATTGAAAAAGTATATAGAGCCGAGATCATATGAAGTACAAAGTACGAACAGTATATATCGCAAAAATAGGTGGGCTCTAATTGAAGCTCCTTATTACAGTGACACTCGGCAAGAAGACGTGCCAGTTAACAACAAATTATTTGAAGTTCCCATGCAAAGTGAAATACCTTCTGCAAGTAAAAGCGTATTACAAGAAGATAGTGCGGGTGTTGTGAATAAGGTGTTTAGTAGCAATCCAATTAGTACAGAAGCCAATATAGAACCTCAGATGCAGGTACTACGTACCAGTCCAAAAGAAATACTTAAACGAATTTCTAAAAATCCTTTATGGATGTCAGACTATTTAGTTTAAGTTGTATTTGCAAATATTGTAACTTTAAAGGGAGAATATTCTGTTAGTATAAATTTAATATAAGTTTACGCACCTTGAAGCTTGAGTGGGCTTAGAAAAGGGTTTTGACAGGTGTCAGAAATTGTACTGATGTTTCCGGAGTTGCTTCTTCAGAATTATTAAATGTTGTATTAATATTCTCATATTAAAAATTGATTACCTACAGAGTAATAACACTACATTAACAGAATGAAATAAATCATGTGATTCATGTTTATGGTAGTTGTCTATATTACAATTGAGCGTAAGCTTATGATAATTGTAGAAAAAGTTTCAGCTCAAACGAAAATATTCATTTTACACTCGTATGAATTGCAGCATTCGCGTACGGTTCGTGCTGTAAACCTTCATACTCATATAAAATAAGTACCCTTTCGTGCTAGTTGCATAATACACTATTTTGTAAAAACTCGTTTCATATTAGTGTATCTGTAGAAACACTCAGTAACGTATTACAGCACTCAATAAATTACATTATAAATGCATTCTATCACTCTTCAATTAGACAAACTCTGACATCACTGACTTATTACAATAATAATACACTACATATTGACTATTGCATAAGTGACTTTGTAGATCGTGGTATTGCTTGGAATGTGCATAATATTTCCGTGATATTCGGTTAAATTGCTTAATTTAACCTACATGATGGCTAATTGTTATAAGCCCTAAGTTATTTACTTTATTTTTGACTTTTTAAAGGGTTGTTCGTGGCACTAAAAATGTTGATAAATGTGCTAATGTATTTGTCAATTTTCATTGGATCTGAGTATTTATTTGTCATGTAGCTTTTCACTGTGAATTTTTTTAAGACTTTCTAAAAAGCTTACATACTGATGTAGGTTTCCTCCAAGGTCACATAAATTGCGTATTATAGCCTATTTTGTGTTTTCATACTAAAAATTGATATTTAGAACCCTGGTAAATAATTTGCAAGAACTGTAACAAAGAATTGTAGAAGACTGTGTCAGCAGAACACCAGATTTTGTGCAAAATGGTTTCAACACTGACTAAAACAAATTATTTTAAACTCATTTAAATTTAATTTCAATTAGCAGTGTATGTATTACAGGAATTTCAATAAGCAAGATATTATTTGACCCTGTAATTAGGAGAATTATACTACAACAAATTATTTTAAACTCAGTTTTCTGCAAGGTTACAAAATTCAGTCATTAGTATTTCACTTCATTCATAATACAAAATAGCAGTGTTGCACTTGCTATTCCTTCTTGTAAATTATAGGAATAACGGGTACTCCATTCTTTTCTTCACTCATAATAAACTCACACTATAAATATTTTCCCTGTTTTCAAGTATTTTCTTACGATTAATCATTGTAAAAATGAAATTTTAGGAATAAAAACATTATTCGTCATCTAATTAAATTGACCGCTGTAATTTACATTAAATACGACATTTGGTTGCAGTAGTATTTAAAAATACTGGTTGAAGTTGGACAAAAGCAGATATATCATAAATTATAATAAAAACATTTACAATAACTCTACTAAAACCAACACAACAAACAATAATAAACTAATCTCAAATACCTAAATAAATGACAGCCAAAATACAAATTCACAGTTTAGTTGACGATATATTTAAGATAGACTTTAACCTAAATAACTTAATTTGATATTCTGTGCAAGTCTACGAGATATCGAAAGTCCTCTACAAGCCACTTACGTGCAAAGGAGAACTTTCAATGTTTGTTTTGGTGCTAATATAAACCGTTTACAAATGAGTAAATAAAATATATAGGAAATAGGACAATGTATAAAATTACTACAAAAGTTCAATCAATTTAATTTCATATAAAATATGCATATTAGGTAATACTTAAAACTGTTAGTATTACACACAAAAAATATAATTATCCAAATAAATTAATAAAGTGCTGATGAACATGAGTGATATTTTACGACTGTTCAAATATAGGAAATAACAATTATTAACAGAAATCAATTAAATAAGTTATTCTATTGGCACAACATGACACAGTGTAATATTAAAATACCCTTAATGATTCCTCCAAATTAGAAGATTATGGCAACTGGATCACAAAATTTTAATAATGGCTTCATTAACCAGAAGTACTAGCATCCATTTCATTAAGACCAAATCTTTCAAACTGGCCAGTGTAGAAAGAATTAAAATCTAACCTACAAAGGTATTAATTTAGTAAAAGCAATTGTAACATAAATTATAAACTTACAGGGAGGACAATACATTTTAATAGCACAATTTCATCAAGGGATAACCATAATTCTTTAAGTCTTTTATCATGGAGCATGAACTTAATATTCTAATAGAAGGATGTCAGGAATTGGGAAAAAGTGGTAAAAATAATAAGAGACTCACCTGTACAGCAAATTATAAAGTCGCTCATGGTTGCTGGTATCTTTATTAAGTCCATTAATTTGATCCAATAAATCTTTAAGACCTTCTGAGAATAATTTGTCTAAATAATTTATATTTTCTTTGAAGCTTTGGAGTTGTTCTGTAGACTGAGCAGCGCCCGCATGCAAAGTTTCACCCTATAGCCAAACAATTTAGTTACTTTCAAGAAATAAATTGTTGTAAGCGTAATGATGCATTTACAAACATTTCAGTTAGTAGTTTCATTCCACCTAAGCTATTTCATAGCAAGCAGCTATTTAAAATTAGAAATGCAATATAATACAATACATGCTTGGGTCAAGCCTGTTGTATACCATACTATTTAGAGTACCATAAAATAAAGTCAATGAAGGAAAAGTTGCTACATTTTATACAAATACTTGTATTATAAGTAATAAAATTTTTTAATAATACTAGTTTCCATAATTTAACAGTGTGTTATAGGTATTCTTAAGTGGGTAAATCGCCGGGTAATCGATCAGTTAGTAAAATATCTAAATTTAAGTAATAATGGGTTTCACTTGTGACAAAAGTTAAAGTGAGAACTAGTAGTAAGTTATGAATTAATCTGCGAATATGGACTATTTCTTACAAAGGCATAGGCCACGGCTCCTATGCGAGTCCAAAGAAAGCATCCACTCAACATCAGCTAAAACCAATCGTAAAAATTCAATAAGTTATTGCAACCAAAGTTACAACAATCACGACAAAATTAAACAACGTAAGATAAATACTGAAAACAAAATAATATGGTGTAGGAAAGGTGCTAGGATTAATTAAATGAAGCGAAAGAGTTATATTAGAGAATCTAGATAATAAACAGATGTGACTAGCAATAAATTCAAGGGAAAGCCAACAGGTAGCAAAAAGATAGCTAATTTAAGGTATATAAGCCAAATGTGTAGAAGGTAAGTGCTTTATAAGAAAAGGAATGGCTGAATAAAATTAACTAATTTATAACAGGGACAAAAACATTAGATAAACCGTTAAAGAAATGGAACATGAAAAATTAATTAGCATTCGGGTCATCAAAGAATGGTTTAAGGTCTTTGATATGCCACCTTCCTTGACGTTTTCTATCAGTGTCTTGAAGTTCATAGATAAGTGGACTAACAACACGAGTGACCTTACATAAAATGAATTTTGGGACTAATTTCAAAGAGAATTTTTTCGTAGCATCATATAGGACAATTTTTTTTCGAAACATGTTCGCCTAAAGCAAAGGAAATATCTCGTTTTCGCAGATTATAGTGATCCTTACTTTTTTCGTAAGCCTTTAACAAATTTTTTCTAACGTCGTTAAAGATAGAAGGTAATGATTGTTGGTCTTTGTCCCAGCGTACTTTTTCGTCAAATTCAATTACGTTAGTATCATCAGGAACTGAACCATAAAAACTACCATCAATTGGAGTATATCTTCCAAAAACAAGAAATGAGGGAGTAAATTGGGTTGCTTCGTGTTTGGATGTACGCAAAGCTTGAGCGATTTTAAAGATATTTTCATCCCACTTAGTGTGGTCTGAATCTATATATGAGATGGCAGTAATTAAGACTCGATTTACTCTTTCGGTAGGGTTTACCTGGGGATGGTATTTTGCGCTAAACCAAATTTTTTGTACTTTATAACTCTTAAAGAAAATTTTGAAAATCTTTTGAGATAAATTGCGCCCTATTATCGCAGAGAAGAATTTGTGAGACACCAAAGATAAGAAATACATTTTGTTTGATTATGGTGGCAGATGTGGCTTTACGTAACGGTTGTACCATAACAAATTTAGAAAACCAATCGGTGACAACTAAAAGATATTGGTTACCTTTTTTCGATCGAGGGAAAGGTCCTAATAAGTCAAGCGATATTAATTGAAAAGAATAAGATACACGTTTGAAGTTACCCAGTAAACCAGAACGAGCTTCTTGAGAACTCTTCTGACACCCACAAATTTTACAGTTTCTAATATAGCGACAGACATTGTTTTAATGTAGGCCAGTAATATAATTGAGATATTTTAACTAGGGTTTTCGTAACACCAAGATGAGCAGCTATAGGGTCGTCATGACACAATTTAAGAACCTGGCTGCGGTTAGCGGTAGGAATAACAAGAAAATTTATCGGGATTCTCAGAAACTTTCTTTAGCATATTTAGGTACCAGGCATCAGGAAATAGATCTGGAAGGTTAAGAGAAGCGACATCACGAGATAAGGCATCAGGTACGATATTTAATTTGCCAGGTCTATGCCGAATGTCAAAGGTAAATTGAGAGATACCCGAGTTCCATCTTGCCAAACAACCTGCGGGTTGTTTTAAGTTATTTAACCATGTGAGGGCTGCACAATCAGTAATTAGCGTGAAATGTGTACCTTCAGCATATCCTCTAAATTTTTCAATACCAAAGGTAACCCCTAATAATTCACGTTGGGTAGCTGAATATTTTTGTTCAGCAGCACGACTAGCATAAGCGATAGGGTGTTCTAATCCATTGCTTACTTGAAACAACATTGCGCCTAAATCAGTAAGTGAAGCATCAGTTTGTATATAAAATCTTTCGTCAAAATTGGGAGAGATTAAGATAGGTACAGAAGTGATTAATGTTTTAATTTGTTCAAAAGCCTGCTGAACTTCGGAATTCCATTCGACAGATTGAGATTTATTTTTATTTTTAATTAGGGCGGTAATGGGTGTAGATATAGTTGAGAGATTAGGTAGAAAAATGCGATGGTTGCTAATCATTCCTATTAAACGTTTAATTTCGGTAACAGTTTTGAGTGTTTTAAATTTAGTAATAGCGTCGACTTTAGCAGGATCTGCCCGTAAACCAGTTCCATCGATAATAAAACCATGAAATGTGAGAAAAGAACAGCAAAATTGACAGTTTTCCCAATTTATTTTAAAACCTGCTGCATTTAAGCGTTCAGCAACTTCATTCAGTGTAGCGATATGTTCTTCAAAGGAACTTGAGATAACTAATATGTCGTCTAAAAATATAAAGGCACGTTCCTGGTGTAAGATAGGACCTAATGTATGATCCATAGTATGTTGTAAAGTTTGTGGTGCGTTACAGAGACCAAATGGCAAGAAATTATATTCGAAAAGACCTCGACCTGGAACACAAAAGGCAGTTTTTGGACGGGAAAATAAGTCAAGAAGGACCTGATAAAAAAGCTTGTCTAAGATCGTAGATGAGATAAATTTAGCGTTTCAAAGCTGACTTAAAATAGAATCAGTACGGGGTAAAGGATAAGCATCGGGCACAGTTACAGAGTTAAGTTTTCTACTGTCAAAACAAACACGCCATTCATCATTTTTCTTACGGACTAATAACACTGGAGACATTCATGGCAAATTTGAGGGAGACATAACACCAGAGTCTAACATTTTATCTATTTCGGAATGCAAATGTTTTGTAATGCAGGCAATGACGAATACTGACGTTGTTTAAAAGGAAAAGCATCACCTGTAGAGATAATATGTGTTGCAGTAGTGACACAACCAAGTTCAGAGGTATTTAATTTACGAAATTTGTCTATTGTAGAGTTAAGGATTGCATTTTGGGAATCGGTAAGAGAAATTTTATTAGATATTCCCGCAGATGCACAAGAATTTGTTTTGAGGGAAGTTTGCCAAGAAAAATCTTGAAAATATTAGAGATAAATAAAAAAGTTTACAAAAATCCACACCAAGTAAAAATTGGTAGGTACAATCAAAAATGGAACATCGCGTTCAAGTGAATAACCTGAAATTTAATGTTTTGTTTAGATAGTTGCTGTAAGCCTTCGTTATTTATAAGGGAACATGAGGAACCTGTGCCCAGTAAAGCAATTACATTTAGAGCGGGCGGATATCGAGGGTTTTTTTAACAAGTTGTAAGGCATCAGAATTTTTATGGTAAAAGAAATTAACTGTTTTCAGCCAATTTGACCATACGACCGAGGTAGTATGACATATTTCTGATGGGGGGGGGAGTGTCTGTAAATTTAAGGTAGCGGTATTATTCTTATTAGATATATTAGATAGAGGTTTAATATTAGAGGTAATTTTATGCTTTAAATCTATCGACATCTGGGTGCGTTGAATGGTTGCTGTTGAGGACAATTTTGATTCCTTGAGATATTCACATCCCGGGTAGGAATATCTCTGCGGAAGTTTTCCGATAAGTTAGGGTTACAATTTGTGCATGTAGATTTATAGGTATTGCTACAAAAACAACTATAACAAAAAATTTTTTGGGTATATACACACGTTATAGGTATGTCCACTTTTCTGTCAGTTCCAACAGGTAAGTGAATTAGTTGAAGGGGACGCAGGAAGATTAATAGTAGATACTTTACGAGAGGGTTCAGATTGACATGCTAGGTCTGGTTCTAATAGACCAGATTGTTTTTCTGGGAGAGGACGGTATTTATATACACGTAATTTCACTTCTTGGAGCGAGCGACATAAATCTTTAAAGTGAAGTAAAGAAGAAATGTGTTGTAACGCTAAACTTTCGGAAAAATATGGATTTAAATTCCTGAGGAGTTGGTCTATGATTTCGGATTCGGGAGGCTTTTTATCTAATCTGCTATATAAAGCTTCCATTGAGGTAATAAAAAGTATTACGCTTTCGTTAGGTCCCTGGGTACGATTTTTTATTTCATTCCAAAGATCAGTTATATAACCATGGGGTAGGAAATCGCGTTTTAAACACGTAACTAAGTCTTCCCAGGTAGAAATCTGATTTCGTATATTTCTATACCAAATTAAGGCAGAACCAGAAAATAATTCGCCCGCTGAGACAAATAAATCTTGGTCTGTACAGTTGCGAGAAATTTTAAAGTCATTTACTCTATCTAGGAATGACATTAACGAGATTTGGGGATCAAAGCCCTGAAAAGTTAAACCCCACTTGTATACCGGGATCGATTTCGCACACGATGTGGATTGGGACATTGTTAAATTGGAGAGAGCTGTAGGTGAATTTACATCTAAATCTAAGTTAAGTTTTTCGAAGACGATTCCTTCAAATAAGAGAACATCAGATAGGAAGGTTTGTTTGTTTTCGTTAGCTTGTTCATCGTTAAATAACGACAATAAACTTATTCGCTGCTTCAAGTGCGTTATACGGGATACAATGCGTTTAAGCTCAATTTCGGTAAGTTCGGGGTCAATTTTATGCAGTATATTATTAATGTCGTCGAGAGATTGTTTAATTTCAAGGATATTTTGAGGTAGATTAGAGACCATTACACGCGGAATAGGTAGACTTTTTGCTTCTTGAGCTAATATAGCTTTCAACTGCAGTCGCCTATCGTTTTGGTTGGTTGCCGCTTGAATACTCCGCGACTCCAACTCATAGATCATTTCAAAGGCTTTAAGGTGTATGGGATTCATTGTAGGTAGCTATTTTCAACTAATAAAAATTATAGAAATTTTGAAGGTGGCTTTTCATGCCACTGAATGTACATAAAAAATTAAAATAAGAACATGAAAGCAATTTTGCTTTATTTTCAATAACCAGTCCAAATATATACTAAAATAACAAAGTTGTAAATATTTTTAAGTCAAAAATCGAAAAACCCCTGCATGTAAATATTTTCACTCGTACTTAATTAAAATATAATACATATAATACATACATACATACAGGTGGCACGTAATTTTTGAGAGCGCTAATATTGAAGTTGTACTTTTGTTGTGTGTTACAGAAATGATCTAGCATAATTTAGAGCAACATTATACCATCAAGTTTTGTGTTAAACTTGAGGAATCCGCAAGTGTAACATTTGAAAAGTTAAAACAGGCCTATTGGCAAGATTTCTTAAGCAAGAGCACAAGTTTCTCGTTGGCACAAATCATTTTTGGAAGGCCGATAACACTTTGAAAATGAGCCTCGCTCAGGGAGACCTTCAATGTCAAAAAACGACAAAAACGTCATAGGTGTGAGGGTGCTGTTGTGAAATCAGACAGACATTTAACACTAAACATGATGGATGACCTGTTAAACTTAAACACTTTCACTGTACATCAAATTTTGACCGAAGATTTGCAAACATGAAAGATTTGTGCCAAAATGGTGCCGAAAAACCTCACAACTCAGCTGAAGGATAATTCAAAAAATATGTGCGTTTATCTTCTACAGAGGATTGCCAATGACCTCAAATAGTTCACTCGTTTGATCATAGATGACAAATCCTGGATTTTTGAGTATGATCCTGGGACAAAGCAGCAATATGGGGTGTGGCACACTGAGACATCTCCACTACCAAAAAATCTCAAATGAGCTAATCCAAGACCAAAACAATGCTGATTTGCTAGTAGGGGTATTGTGCAATAAGAATTTGTTCCTCCAGGACAAGATGTCAACCAGTGTTTTACACATGTCCTTGAAAGGTTCAGGAAAAGGGTAAATCGAGTGAGACGAGACACTGCATACAAATGGATGCTGCATCGTGACAACGCCCCATGTCACACGGCCACTTCCATTGCAGAATTTTTAACTTCAAAAGGCATTCCTATTGTTCCAGAGCCTCCCTATTCACCTGATCTGAGTCCTTGTGACTTCTTTCTTTTCCCGAAATTGAAAAATGTGTTAAAAGGACGTCATTTGAGGATGCTGGAGAGCATTCAAAAGAATGTAACCGACATGTTAAAGTCCCTACCAATCGAAGCCTATCAGTACTATCAAGAATGGAAACGACAACTCTGCCAAAGGGAACTACTTTGAAGGGAACGATGTTTATGTTTGAAAATAAATAAAACATTGGTAGATAAACAATTAGTCTCATTACTTTTCTCACACACCTCGTATAAGTTTATGAGCGTTGTATTCGGTTATCACAACATTTGTTTTCAGAAATATTACAAGTTATGTGCGTGTTTCTGCAAGGTTATTTTCGCATCGCTTATCTTTACATGGCATTATTAATTGATATGTTAAATTTCTACAATTCTACAAAAAAATGTTGATATAGCTGATGTACGTAACTATAGGCCTATTGTAATTATATCAAATTCCTCAAAGATATTTTAAACTATAATCTACAAACATATTTATAATTCAATTAAGAGCTATATATCACCGAACGAGCATGGGTTCCTTGAAAACCGTTCCACAAGCCCCAATCTCTTTTGTTTGTACAACTAGTAGCTGAAACCATTGATAATAATGGGCAAGTTGATATCATATACACCAATATGGTAAAAGCTTTTGATTCATTAGATCATGCCTTACTAATAAGAAAATTAGAATACATAGGGTTCAGTGATCAACTACTTCTGTTAATTAAATCATATTTATTAAACAGCTTCAGGTTGTGACATAATGGTTACTCTTCCAAAACGTATGTAGCAAAATCTGGAGTGCCACAATGATCCGCCCTTGGACCATTATTATTCCTACACTATTTTAATTACTTAGATCACCAGCTTCAATGTACAACGTTAATGTTTGCAGACGATGTAAAAATTTTAGCACCAGTGACGACATTATCTGATTGTACAAATTAGCAGTTATATCTCAATCGAGTTTATGTATAGTGCCAATCAAATGGCCTACATTTGAATATTGATAAATGTAAATCCTATAAATTATCGATACAGTATCAACTCTGTGTTACTGAATCACTGTAATGAAGTTAAAGACCTGGGTATATATTTTGATAAAAAATTAACATTTACCAAATATATTACTCGAATAATTGGTGTTTCTTATAAAATGCTGGGATTTGTAACACGTAACTGTAAACAGCTTATTAACATCAATATACTATGCATTTTATATTACTCTCTGGTTAGATTTCATCTGGAATATTGCAGCATTGTTTGGGCACGAGTGTGATATTGATGCTCTTTAAAATGTGCAACGTAAGTTTTTAAAGTTCCTGTAGTATGAAATGTATTCGGTTTATCCAGCACGAGGATTTCCTAATGATATATTGCTTAAAACCTTTGGTATTGAATCTCTCATTGATAGCCGCTTAATATCGTAACTAAAGATTTTATATAAATTACTCCATCATCAAATAGGTTGTAATTACTTACTAACCAAAATGAATATATTTGTACCAAGGTTAGGTAACAGAGTTAGTCGTACTTTTTACATTCAGTTTTGCAGAACAAATCTATTACTTAAATCACCAACTGTGAATATGTGCTTATTGTATAATAACGTCTGTTCCAAATGTGATATCTTTAACTGCACACCCAATATGTTAGTTTCTATTTATTGTTCATTTTGCTCTATGTAACTATTTTGATTCTGCTATCTGTTGAAATTTGTAACATTTAATTGTTATTTTGACTGTTAATATTTATATTTGCTTTGTTAATAATCTTGATTTAAGTTTAAGTGTATTTCACTTTTATCCTGTTATCGACTATTGGTGTTGGGCAATTAAATAAATATTTTTGTTTAATTTTTGCTTCATGTATGTGTTAAGAATTGAAGTAGAAAATTAGTTAAAGGTAATTAAAGCAGGGTATAAATTATTTTTGTGCCGATTTTTGTACTGTGTAGGCCCTCCAGAATTTTCTGGATAAATGTTTTTGTTCTAGTTGGTTTTCGTTCTACAAGTTGTTTTCTTAGTTTTGTAAATAAACTTTCTTTCTCAAGATTTCCTTTTTCTTTCTTTGTGACCCATCCTACTCTATGACTTTTTAGTTAACATGGCATTCTATGGATTCCTTTTTTTGTTGCGGTATTCGGTGCAGGTTATTTTCTTTGCTTAATTTGTCTGCACGGAATACTGTAACAATCTTCAGCTGAAAATTATGACGTACGGAATTAAAAATGTCTTACTTTGGTATTATATACTTTCTAATAAAGTGTGTCTTAAAGCATTTTGTATGTAGGGTAAAAGGTTGCATGTTCAATGAGATATCAGATAACTTGTTATATGTGTATACATCGCAAACACGCATTTCATATGTAATGCATATAGCAGATATGCTATGCACGTACAATAAATGATACATTGGTACATTCGATGAATATACATGTATATATCAAATACACACTGCATATGCTATATGTATATGTTATGTATTATGAATTGTCTGACAAACGTATATCCATAGAATGTCCATAGTACATACAGAGTACTTAAAATTCATATTCTATGTATATACGCAAGGATTTCTTGGATGTCCATAGAATGTGCAATGTATATGTTTGTGCTATGTGGGACATTAGAAATTCTTGTACTTTATTTTATAAATATTGGTGGTCCATATTTTAATTTAAAGAAATTTTATGTCTCCCTATATATGTATCTATATTAAAAATACTGAGGTAAATTTTCCAAAATTCAGTTGAGATGTGCAAATTAAATCTTGCTCATGGCATGTAGAGATATATTATGCATGTGAACTCTGGCATTCTATCTTAGTATCCACGATATAAAATAATCAGTTAAATGTATTTTTATAGGAACTGACTAAATTCCCCTAAAATTTAAAAAAAAGCATGCAGAGCTGCATAATTATTAAAGCTTTTTATTATCTATTGAATCCAACTGTCCTGTCATGACCCATTTTATGGTACAAAATGCCTGGAGAATTTAGTAAAATTCTTCAAATTCACACAATCCAACTTTATCTTCAAACTGATTACATATCTGTTAAATTATGCTATATCATTCTATTAAGTACAAAATAGTTGAGTATAAACAGGCTTTTATTAAGGACTAAATAGAGGGACATTTGTACCTGACAAAAAGAATCCACAAAAGAAGTTGGAAATGATTCTAATTCAGCTTCCACAAAATACTGTTGTGAGTGCTATTGCATAATTTGTTATTTTTAATAATACCGCAATACAATTCACAATATCTATTGTTGTAATAAAATAAAATACTTACTTGCATAAATTTGCAAAATTTAATACAAACGGCCAGGATGTTTGTTATTGTTGTTAAAAGATTTGGAATGGTTAGCATACAGTCCTTTAAACATGAATCCAAAAAATCAGTATGGCACATTAGAATTTCATCTATATTGCTGACCTAAAACCATCATACAGAATTTAACTTTCACCAAAAATAGGATAAGATATTTTACTCTTTTCCATCCCAATTCAGTGTATATGTTCATATGAAAAAAGCCAAATCCACCTACCTAATCATCTTAAATAAAACAGTTTTCAATTATTGTATATACGCGAGCACTGTAAATCAATTTAAAACTAAATAACAAAGAAATAAATTATAAGATGGCTATATTTTTTATTCAGTGAAAAAGAATTACACTATCCAATATTTACCAAATAAGCTATGGAGATTTGTAATTTAAATTACAACGGACAAACAGAACAATAATTTAGAATTAAAGAACCAAATCGAACTGCAAGCACCCATCAAATTAAAAAAACTCAAGACAATGCTACTGCCACTTGATTGAAAATTAGCATAATTTTGATTTCAAAATGCCAAAACACTATACTATAAATAAAGTATGATCATAAAGAGTTAAAATTATTTTCAATAAACCTGCCACAATATTTTAAAAAGCTTTACATAAACATGCTATACATATAAATAGATATTAAAATTAAAAACCACTGCAAATTAATCTCAAATACACTGACTGGTTTATTTGTGCATGAACATGCCATTTAAAACCCCTGGTACAAGATTGTTGTTTTTAAATATTACATATTAAATTAAAGAAACAACAATAAATTACTTTTTGAGTCAACTTAAATAAGTTGCAGTTACAAATTCATTCTGGTTTGAGACAATTTGCACAGAACAATTATCGACAAAGCATTCAAAATTTATCAAACAAGAATTGATTCTTCAAAATCGTTTGGTAATTGGAATTTGAATAAAATAAATTTTGTAATTAAACGACCTTGAATGAATTCTCACGATTTTCTATTTATTTATTGGTATTACCAAATGGTGGAAATTCAGCAAACTGTTTTCCAATTTCACCAACCTAAGGTGGTATAAATACAATATATTCAATAATTATTGAGGATACAATTAGTTGGTTATTAAGATGTGCATGGTTCGAGTAGGACAATGGATGGCATTTTGCAATGAAACCTGTTTTTGTTACAATTGCTGAAAGTTTCAATATATCTATTATATACTTGTAGAGCCATATCAGTAAAATGGCCTTTGAATTTAGTAATAGAGTGTGCAGCTATGCTGAAGTTATTGACAATTCCTAAGTTTAAGTTATGAGCAGTCAATCTTATAGTTATCATCTGAGTAGGTAGGGAGTTGTTTTGGAAGCAATTAGAATGTTAATAAGGACTGTCAGAGACAGTATAACTCGCTTGTCATAGTTCAGTAACTGGTTAGTATTGTAGAATAGGCTTATGTGCTGTGAGTGCAGCGTTTTGCATAATCTGTATTGTGCGTCTTAATTGAGAGGATAAAAGGTTGTAGTAAACCACACTACAGTAATCCAAATGACAGAGAACTAGGCTATTGCAGAGTTTCTATTTGATGCTTACATTGAAATAACATTATATCCATATAGCGAACAAATTTTGTAGTAGCAAGTTCTTATTTTATGATCGAGGTGTAAGTCAAATTTCAGTGTATAATCCATACATACACCTAGGTATATAACACTACATTTCACCTCAATACTAATTTCACCAACTTTTAGATCTCATGCACGTAATGCATAGATTTTGTTAAATTTAACACACAGTGCAACTGCTTTAGAGGCATTTAAAATTAATGCATTATCTGTAATCCAATTGTTTACTGAGTCAATGTTATTATTTGAGGTTTCGAGGATGCCATTAGTTTTAGATCCATCATCCAACATATATAGCAAAATATCATCGGCATACATATGAAAGTTGCAATCCGTGGAAGGAGTTTTAGGAAGATTAGCAGTAAATATTGCAAAAAGTAATAGTCCCAATATATACTCCCCTGGGGTACGTACGCCTTGTGAGATATACACAAATGCTTACCTCTCACCTCACAGTTTCACTGATTGATGGCTATTCCCCAGGTAGGATGTAAACCATTCAAGACAGAAGCCTCTAAGTCCATAATAATATAGTTTGGCAATTAAAAGATCATGGTGATGACATGAAATGCCTTGCTCAGGTCTAGAAAAATCAGGTACCTGACTTTAATTTTATCAAATGCATGAAATAAGTCAGCTATAACCTTGGTCACAGCTGTTGTAATGCTGTGTTCAACACGAAATTCCAGACTGATGTTGAGATAATACATTATTAGTAGAGATGTGTTCTATGAATGATTGTACAATATTTGTTCAATGACTTTGGATAGTACGGGCAGTATGCTAATTGGCTGGAGGCCACTGTATGTGGATGCTAAATTTTTCTTTGTGATAAGAATGACTATGGATCGTTTCCAAATTTTAAAGGAGCTATCGTTTTGTAGGGACTGGTTAATGATGCGAATGATGGTACCAATGCAATGAAGCAAAACTAATAATAGCATTTTGCGAGAAATGCCACCTATACCATGAGCATTAGATTTTATACACGTGATTGATTCTTCAACATCACTGCAAGTTACTGACTTGAAGATACATCGTTTCTCAATTGTAGGAAAAGATTGAGTGTAGTAGCTGTCTACAAGCTCCAGTGAGGCAGAGGTATACTAAAAACCACGAAAAAAGATATCTACGTCACAGGCGTCTAGCGCAATTCACAACATACCTTTAAGATTCTTTTAAAGCTTTGCCAATGGATACGAGAAAGATAGTAATATGATTTCTGTGTTTTTAAGTAACAACATACGTGAGCAGATTTATTTAAGATAATGACAGAGAGAGTTATGTGGACGTATGTTTGTATCCTAAAATAAAAATGGACATGATTTTACTAGGACGGTAATCCCATCTGTCAAATTAATTTTTTCATAATCTCGTTTATTTGTTTGGTTTTGGTTCGATTGCTTACCTCTGCGTTTCTGCTTTTATATTTACGTATTTTTTTATTCTTAATTCAATCGAATTAGCAAATATTAATTACAACGTTCTTATCAGAACTAATAGCTGTATCATGTCGGCAAAAGGGAAAACATTGGGTTCACAAGCCATACAATTAGTAATAAATTAGTTGGAGTACTTCCAGCACGAACAGAATAATGGTCGAATTCTAATTTCTTTAAATTCAGTGCATGAGGTAGAGTATATTATAAAAACAATTTTTCATACTAATAAAATCTATATTGCTTTAGCAAGTTGCAAACGTCTTGAAGATTAGCATGCTTACTATGAGTAGGATTAAAGCATGCTGTAAGAAAAATCCGATGAAGTTTCACGATTGCCACCTTACCACTGTGAATTTAATGCGATTGAGATGGTTATGGGCTAATACTAAGCAACACCATAACAAAAATATTGGTCGTGATGGCAATGGTGATGATAAAGTCATAGCAATGTGGAAAGAAGCACTAAATCAGTGTTCCGCAGATGTTTGGAAAGATTGTATCCATCATACTAATGCCGTTATAGATAAGTGGTACGAAAGAGAAAAGGTACTTGATATAACCGTTGACAACCTTATAATACAACTTGGTGAAGATACAGAATCAAGTTCTGAATCTGGCGAAGAATAAATAAAAGGCTTTTTACTATTCTGTTTAATCATTAATCACCTTTCTTTCTCATGTAATTGATATAATTTTATTGTTTTTACAGCAAATTTGTAATAAAATCTTTAGTAATTTACTCCTATGTTAATTTTTAATTCTACCTTGGGTAATGTTAATTTTGGTATAAAATTTATATGACACGCGGACATCTCTTCTTTAAGGTAGAATTATCGTTCTTAGTTTTTCGCAAACGAAATATCGTTTAAAGTTTTAAATTCATAATGAATCATATCTTTGGTGAAGATGTCATTTTACAAAAAGATCAACACAAAACACCTGAATATCAACAAACCAAATTCTTAATTTTTGCCTTGCAGCACGGTTGCCAAAGTTAACGTAACCAGACAGATTTCAATTGTAGGTGCCAGTAACACTTATTATTTCTGTAATTGCACCTCTCTATTCAGATTAATAGGTGTAATTCAATTTTATATTTTATATTAATTGAATTTATTAAACTCTTAAATTATCAGGACGATAATTTTAACGTACTAAAAGCAACGACCTGTTTGAAAATAAAATATTATTTGCAACCTCGCTTCATTGCGGTTTCTAGATCAGCGACAGGCGACGGAAACTGCCGAATCCATATATTTATTTGATATATATTTATTTTAATAGTACTTGCATTTATATTAATTGAATTTATTAAACCCTTAAAGTATTAAGACGACAATTTTAAAGTAGTAATTGTGTAAAAATAAAATATTTTTCACAACTAATATTAATTTGGTATTTATGAACTAGATGCTACATTGACTTGAAATTTTCAACTTAATACATATGGTTACAAGTCATGATGCAGATATCTTCTTTCATGGTTTCTACTATAAGGTACAGAATCTGTTGACTTCATCTGGGCTTTGGATTTCCTTGGAAATTTTTGGTTTATTTCTGGAATGGATCTGGCATTTATCAAAAACATTCCATAATTGTTTAGGATTACTGACATTAGGCTTATGTTCATATTCTAAGTGTGTTTTATTCTCGTTGCTAATGGCAGTGATCATGTGGTTACATAGCTCTTTGTAGAAATGGTATTTGGCAATGGTTTTGGATTTCGGGTATCTTATATAAGCTGCATTTCTAGTTTTTATCATAAGCTTAAGTGTGCATTTTACAAGGTGGTATATCGTATTTAATTTGTATAGTACGAAGTGGAGCATGTAAATCACAGAGAATAGAGATTGAGTCATTGATTTCACATACTTTGTCATCAATGTCGGGCAATGTTTCAGCATGTACCACTTGACCTGTGTAATGGCTACATCCTGGAAAGAACACAAAATTTCTTTTAGTTTTGTTAAAATTAAAGGTTAACTTTAATTATTTAAATTTAAAATAATTTGGAGTTCAGTGCTGTAGAATATAGGTTAAGAAACTTGAAAAACACGTGGTGGGTGGAATTTTCCATCAGCAAAATAGGTTAAAGTGTCGTTAGAAAATGTCATATAAAAGCAATGATCTTATTATATCCCGTAATTATATTAACTTTTCTGATCGGTTCGCTGTTGGGTAGAGACTTCCGGATTTACAAGTTTATAAATAAGAGTGAAAGGCGCTTTAGCAAAAGTCCAAGCGTGATTGGGCAAGCATAGTCTAAATTATGGTTAACTTAGTCAGACAGATTTAATATAAAACAAACGAAGGCTCAAGATGGGTGTATTGTGGTACCGAGTGATGAACTTGCATTGCTCTCAACTAATTATTAGTTTTACATAAAGTAATATCACATGAAGGGTGTTATTACAAGATTCAATAGGCGGTAGTTCTTAGAACATAATTATCAACATTGAGGAAGATAGCTTCTGAGCGGCACAGCAATAGTAATGTAAGGTTCAAGAAGATTAATAGTACAATGAAAATGTAATAGAATCAAATTTTGGTGAATGGGTAGTTTGCTGTACTTTAAATGATAATTGAAATGAATCCGGCAAGGAACTCTCATCGGCTATTAGACTTCCCAAGCAATTAGAATCTGAAATCCTTCAAATGTAGAATGGTAATTATGTATTGAAAGTCTAAAATAGTTTGTGGATAAATAGTTAGAATTATTATATCAATTTGTTCAAGGGTAAGGTTTATGTTTAATAATCTTAAGTTTAAAGTTTACTACATTGTGTTGTTTTTTTTTTTTTGGACGTTCCACAGAATTACATTAGATGAACTTGACTGATTGAAAACCTTACAAGGTAATAATAATAAATTAGAACACTGTGGCATGAAACAAATTAAAATAATTAATACCCCTTTACTACAAAAATATTTTTAAAAAATTAAATACGTATTTCAACCAATATGTGGTCATCATCAGTAGTAAACTAAAAAATAAAATGCATTAAAAATTAAAAGTTGTTCAGAAAACCCTTCTGGGGATATTCTCCTTACCACGTAGGCTGAAGAGATTCTTTCCAACAAACAATTTACCAAAATTTGTTTTGAACACGAGGATATTCTCCTCACCAAGTAGGTTGATGATCTCTACAAAACAAAGTGAATTGTTGATGTTGATGATGACCACACGGTGGTCGAAATAAGTATTTAGTTTTTTAAAACATTTTTTGTAGTAAAGGGGTATTAATTATTTTAATTTAATATTACAAGGTAGGTGTTGTTAGTAACGTAGCTTGAAATTGCACCTAAGTAATTTTTGATTATTATTCAAATTTGTTCTATTTTCTTTAGTTATTTCTATAAGGACTCGTTATGCACCACTGTATTAACTGGTGCGTCTTTATTTTGTTACTGGATTCCCGTTCCTTTTGGGCAATCAAACATCAAACATCGGATGAGATGGTTTATTGTCATAATTGTGTGATATGAAAATTAACTAGTATTGAACCTATTGGTCAACTTTTGATAAATTTTTACATAAGCGTCTTGTTGATTAGTTCAGTAAAGGTCAATTAACTCGACCAACATGGAGATTTCTAAGCTCTCAACCTTGGATGAGTATTATAATAGCACTGGTAAAGGTAAGTGCTTTTGAGTTGCTTCTCTGACCTTCTTTTGGTCCTATAAAACTGCACAGAAGAATATATTATGCTGTGATAAGGGGTTGTTTAAGGGTGTACTTTATAGTAAAGGTCATTTAGGAATTAGAAATTACCATAGAAAGCAGAAAACTGCATTTATTTAGTAAAGAATTGAGAAATGGAGATAATTTGTAAATAGTAGGCAGTCAACACCCTGTAAATAAAGTATAAATAGTTTTAAGCGACGCAAATAGACACAGGAAGACGCATAGTTAGCGTAGAAACAAGGAATACATGCATTAAGTAAATAGTAAATATTTAACACCCTGTAGATAGAGTTTTACTTAATTTGGGCAATGCAAATAATGATATTTTTCAGTGGAAGCACGCGAATTTTGTAAGTAAATATAATAAAGTGTAATTAAACACGCATTCAAAAGAGTTCCAAACAATTAGGTTAATACGGAGATAAGAAATAGAGCTTCGAGAAGCATAGTGTAAATGCGTACAAGTAGTTAATAATTGTGATAAAGAAAGGTGATTAAAAATTGCGTAAACAACAGGCAACTATGAAAATCAAAAGTCAAATTGCATCAGTTGTTTATGTACAACATGGAAAAGCGATTAGATTCGTCAAAACACCGCATGTTTGATAACGAGGCACCTGCGAGCAGACCACAATTATTTGAAAGCAAATAATGTTACATCAGAAACTACCTTAAATGCAAAGATTTGATTGGTTAAAATTAGCGACGAGCTTGTAGACCATACCCACTGACGGAGTAGGAGATAGTAAGTAAGTAAGTAGATTTATTGCATAACTCAATATAGGTTAATAAAGTATAAAACAAAATATAATACTATACAGCAAATTAATAAAATACAGTTAATAATATAATTAGTTTTCATTTCTACAACTTAAAATATATTTTTTTAAATTACTCTTGAATTTTCTTTGAGAAGGCTGATTTGTAACTGATTTTGGTAATGTATTATATATCTTAATGCCATAATGAAATACATTTTTTGTGGTTATCGTTTTATTCTTCTTGTATATATAGTAATTGTCTGCTTGTCTTGTGCTGTAGTTATGTATATCTGACACTTTAATTAAGTTGCTAACCAAGTACGAAGGCAGCAAACCATTTATAATTTTATATATAAAACCATACTATTATATTTCATTTGTTCATGAACATTTAAAAAATTAAGGCATTCTAACATTTTACGGACTTTGGCAAATCTGCTACATTTTAATAAACATCTCATTGCACGATTTTGTATCTTTTGCAATCTTTCCAAATCACCTTGGTTTGAGACAAATAAAATGGTGCTGCAATATGTTAGGTGTGGATAAACTATTGCTCTATATAAAGTTATTCGAGCAAAACTTGATAACTTTGCACTAATTCTTCTCAGAAATCCAACCTTTTGCTTACTTTATTTATAACCATCTGTAGATGCATTTTAAAAGTTAATTTTCGGTCGATTATTACGCCAAGGTATTTAATGTTCTCTACCAGTTCAATATCAGACCCATCTATTTGTACATTCCTATTTTCTGTTTTGATCATTTGATAACTTCTATCATTCGTTAACAACATCCATTTTGTTTTATCAACATTTATCTTCAGCTTATTTCCAACTAAATATTTGCTAATTCTTATTAAGTCACTATTTACAGATTGAATCAGGTTTATTACATTTGCACCTTCAGCATATATTAAAGTGTCATCAGCAAACATATGCATCTTTGTTACCTTCACTACTTTCACTATATCGTTTATGTAAATTATAAAAAGCAATGGTCCCAAAATACTTCCTTGTGGAACACCCCACTCAATTTCTGCTTTATTAGATGTTTCCCGGTGCCATCTCGTTTCTTGCTCCCTGTTTTGTAGGTAGTCTTTAAACCACTCTAACGCATTGTCTTTAACCCCATATTTTTCCAATTTTTGAATGAGAATATTTCTACTTATAGTCTCAAATGCTCTTTTGTAATCTATAAAGACTGCACACACTGCCTTTCCTTTATCCATTGATTCTTTCCAGTCATTTATAATTAGCTGAATCGCTGTTTCACACGAGTGTTTAGTTCGAAAACCAGACTGATAGGTGGTTAATATATTAGTCTCATCCAAGAATTGCTTCAGTTGCTTATATATTACTGTTTCTAATACCTTTTCAATTGTGGCCAACATATTTATAGGCCTGTACTCTTCGCATTTCTTTGTTGATACTACTTTTGAATTGGTGTAATTGTTGATATCTTTAAGTCCTTGGGCACAATACCATGCATAAGAGACATATTTATTATGTTTAGTAGCGGATAACCAATAATATCAAAAAGTTCTTTAAGAACTCTACTGTTTACACCATCCGGGCTGCTTTTATTTGTTTGCTTGTATACCAATTCTTTTAGTTCATGTATTTTTAATAATTTAAAAGTACTTAATTCCTTCAGGCTTGTACGTATTTGGTCGTGAAACTCAAACTTTTCAATACCAATTGATGATGTAATTTCTGTTATACTATTTATGAAGTAAGTATTGAAGTTTTCAGCAATAGTTTTGTCATTAGTTTCTAGTGTATTCTCAAAAATAATGTGCTTACTATTTTGAATACGTTCGGTTTTTAATACAAGTTTTAAAGTCTTCCACATTTTTACTGGGTTACCTTTATTTTCATCTATTTTCTTTTCATAATATTTAATCTTAGCTCTACGGATCATGAATATCACATTATTTCTGCATTCTTTGTATGCTTTCCAATCTTCCATACTTCTTGTGAATGTAAATTTTTTATAAAATTTATTTCGTATATTAATTACTCTTTGTATTACTCCATTAAACCATAATTTTGAACTATTTTGTGACACCTCCTTGTCATATGAATTATGGTCAATTGCATTTTTAATGTTTGTGTAAAATGTTTTATAAAGTTTATCGATGTTGGTTATTTCATACTTCCAATCTGCCAATATTAACTCGTTCTTTATGGCCTCATAGTTAAGAATTTTCTTTATTTTGCTTTCTGCATCAACTTGGAGTTTTGTGTGATGTGACTAATGTCTGCAACAACAATACTATGATCTGTAACTTTTGGAGTGTGCCATACTGTACTTTTTAATCCATTATTATTAGTTATCACTAAATCTATTAATGTTTCAGATTCCTTAGTAATTCTTGTATTCTCAGAAATTAGTTGTACAAATCCACAGTCCTTTACAATATTTTTTAACTTAATTGTATAGAAATCATTTATTTTATTCCAATCAATATTATAATCCCCTATCAGAATTATATCTTCACTACCACGTGATTCTACTAGTTCTTCTAACAAATTTTCCAACAGGTTTAGAAAATTTGCACAACTTCCACTTGGTGAATGGTAAAACACAGCTATACTTATACTTCTACTATTCAACTTAATATTACCAACAATACCCCAATATTCTAAATGGAGGCTATACTCTTTTAATATTTCAAACTGTAGAAATGACTGATAGTAAATTATGACACCTCCTGTGTGTCGTGAACTAGAATCAACCCTACCTAAACTGTATCCTTTAATGCCTATTTCATTACTTTCAATACAATTTGTCAGATGTGTTTCTGTTAAACATACCAATATTGGTTTTTCTCGATTGATTAGCTGCTGTATTTAGTCAAAATGTGTAGTTAAGCCTTGTGTATTTAAGCATAAAATTATTGACTTATAGTCTGCTGTTATATTTAAACATCTAGAAGGTAATTGCTATATGTAGTTTATTTTACGCTTTTGTAATTCAATAATCCTTTTAAAACATGTACAATTATAGTCCCATACTGTATGCTGTTCATCTAATTCTATATTTAAACGACTTTTTGCTTCCACACAGTTAATACACTTAAATTGACTTTCTTGACAATCTGCTTCATTATGAGATTGTGCACACCGTGGACACACTACACTCCCTTTGCATTCTTTGGCAATATGCCCAAACTTACAACACTTATAACATCTTTTTATTGCCACATGCTCTAATACCTTACATCTCCTCCATCCTATTCTCAATAGTTCTTCTCTCATAATGTATCTGTATCCACTTCTACAATAATGTCGAATAACCCTTTAACAATTTTGGTTTCATACTTAATATTCATTTGAAAATTTTGTTTATGCTCATCTAACTTATTTTGATTTATAATTTTTTTGTAAATGCCTTCTTTGTCACTTTCATCTACTCCTATAATTTTTATCATTGGAAGTCTTTTTAATGGAGTCTTTACTGTATATTCTTCTCCCATTTTTTGTGATATAGTTTTCTTCATCACCTCTACTGCCCTATTATTTTCACATTCAATAACAATACCACCATTTTTGTAGTTTTCCTACACTTACTCCAATTTCTAAACTAACAGGGTCAATATTATCTTTCAATTTTTAAGGATTTCCTTAGAGTCTGTTTTTCCACCAATTTTATCTATTATTACTATAGGAGGTTGAGATACATTCCGTTTAGTGACTGCACTGTACAATTTATTAACATTGAGTTCTGCCTCTGGACACTTTTGTTCGAATAATTTATTTTTTATTTCTACCAAGTCTTTACCCTGTTCATCAAACTTTTTTAAAAATTCCTCATGAGTTCTTTCCAGGGATTGTAATTTTTGCATAACTTCCCCAAGTACATATTTCGTCTCAGTCACTTGCTTTTCACACTTTGAACAATAAAATTTTAAAACTCTTCCTTTTTTTAACTGCATACATCTTATTTCAGAACTTGATAAGTCTGTACAGTCAAAATGTACTATTTTTGTACACCCATCACACTCACAACATTTGTCATCTTCTATATTTAGATTACATTCCCAACAAACTTGCATATTATACCCTTATTATTAATACTTTTACCAAAAATATGTTTGCATATTTTCCAAAATAACTTTCTTTCAATTTGCTGGGTTCAGTCCTGTACAATAACAAAACAATGTGGCACTTGTAATTGCAGAGATAAGAGCTAGTTATTATGAAGATAACTGTTGATAATAACCAAAAGTTTGTATACTACCAATTTAAAATGTTAGTTATCTATTGATATCATAGTTGTGATGCACTTTTTATAAAAAAAAGTTTAGTAGTTTGAAAGCCTGTGTAGTTAGCTATAAGATGATACCAAATTTGATATATAAGTAGCACTTTTTATCAGTTAATTTTAATATACTTTGAGGAGCACATTAACACTTTGTTAACAAAACCAATCACTTTCACTAATGATATATCAATGATATATTAACAGGGACAGTGATAACGAACTCAGTTTTCAACTCAACAAAGGCCGAGGTGCGCCACTCTGAAACAAAGTGTGATACGTAATAATAATTTAAAGTGAAAAGTTGTATTAGTGCGACTAAGATGAAAATTACGATTGCCGATTAAACGTAAGTAGATTTTGGGGAATTTATTTGAACTAAAACACAATAATAATAGAGCTCCGAGTCCGGGGAGAATAATAAGAAATCCAAGTTCGAGGAGAAGAATAACAATACAATTTCTAAGTCTGGGGAATTGATGAGAATAAATTCTGAGAAGTAATAAATCGAAATGAGACGACAATCATTTGGGGTACATAAGTCTAAGTTTAATAATGGTAGTCCAGAGGGTGATGGCAATAATTTAAATGCAATGGTTCAAGCGTGTGGATAGACAATATTTCGAATGGGCATGTAATAATTATGAATTGGGGGAAAATAATTTTTATCCAAATGGATGGTAGAATGCATGGAAAATATTAGCTGATAATGGATGCGTAAATTGCAAGAAGGAAATAGCGAAGAAAATAGACCAGGTTAGATTTTTTAGTTTTAAGACATTATTTTTCTATTTTTTTATTTGAATATTGAATTTGCTTAATATAAATGAATGTGACGAAGTCAACAAAGCAGAGAACTTGCACACGTATAAAGGGTGTTATATGATAAAAAGGTTTTAAACGTTCCAAGCTTTTTTTATTATAAAAACAATAGATTTTTTGGTGACTTTAGATAGATTAAAAAGTATATGATTTTTGATAAATGAGATTTACAACATTAATTAATTGAAAAGTGTATTTTGAATAATTTACAAAAACTGTACATAATATTTGTTTCATTATATAAAATTGAATTAACTTCATTTTATAATTCTAAATAAATGCTAGTCGAGGTCATAAGATAAAGTTAATGGGAGTGATTTGATAATTTAAACAATAAAGGAGGAGCTATTAGTTGAATACGCAATTGATAAAGAGTAAGGCGGTAACATATCAAATTTTGTTATTGGTTGACAAGGTCGGTTCAAGAGAAAATCCAGTTAGGTTCCTGGAGGGAGTTCATAGCAATATTTATATGACATTACATGTGATTTTCCAATGCTCCACCTGAAGGTACTACATTGGCCAGGAAGCGAGTTTTTTTTTTTACCTGGAAAATTTTGAATTTTGCCGAATCCTTGCTGTTCCAAGCAAGGTAGGGATCTTTAACGTGCGTGACAACACATACACGGGACCTCCATTTTACCTCTCATCCGAACGAGGGTGTATTTTTGCGAAAAATGCTCGCCTAACATTTTTCAAGCGGACCGTGTCGGGATTCGAACCCGAGACCTAGGGCGTAGTAGTCACACACATACCACTACGCCACGGAGCCGCCTTATTTATATGACAGCCCAACGTCGGAGATCGATAAATCCAGTTAATACATAGCAATATTTATATGTCGACCAAATGATGGGGCGCGAATAATTTAGGGAGCATAGCAATATTAATATGTCGCAACAACGTGAGGGCTCGATTTTACCACGAT
This sequence comes from Platerodrilus igneus, assembly GCA_036346225.1. NCBI lineage: Eukaryota > Metazoa > Arthropoda > Insecta > Coleoptera > Lycidae > Platerodrilus > Platerodrilus igneus. The sequence continues at coordinate 2,716,615 of JARFIW010001109.1, read as the reverse complement.
AAAATACAACCTGAGATTAAGAGGCACGAATTAAATTAAAAATAAATTTAAAAATACGACCGTGAGATTTGAAATAAATTAATTAAACTAAACCGGACATTTAAAGAGTTTCAATTAGCGAAAAATCAAGAAATTTGTACAGTAATTAAAGTTAGGTAGATTTATTTAGAATTTAAAAGTTTAGAGTAAATATAATAATTTCAAAATGGAGAAAGGATCCCAAGAAAACATAACGTTTGAGAGAAGTTTGAGCGAAGAACCGAGAATTTCACAAGAAACCAAAATGATGGAGATCTTAATGGCATTAAACAATAAGATGGACAGGAGTGAAGAAGCCATGAAAATCATTACAACAAAAATAGATTAAAAAAAAAACGAGAAATTGGGGAATGAAATCAAAATTCTTAGTAATGGACTGAAAGAAACGAACCAAACGATCGCTGAAATTAAGGCACAAATGCAAGAAAGAATTGGGCGAGTTTCTGAAGAAATAGAATGCGTATGGGACCATATTACATTAGTTAAAACAAAACAGGAAAAATACGAAAGCGAGTCCAACGATAAAATTACGGATTTAAATATTAAATTAGGTAAAATTGAACAAAATTGCAAAACGGAGTTCAGATCAATAAATCAAGAAATAGATAATTTAAAAAGTAATCCAATAAATTTTAATAGAGAACCAATTAGGCTAGTTCAAACGAATCTTTCAATTGAACAGTTTAATAAATTTTACGGGGACGGAAAATTAAATCCGAAGATATTTCTGAAAAATTTTAATATGTTAATACGGGATTCCACAGACGAGTTATATAAATTAAATTTAATCAAAGCGATGCTAAGGGGAAATGCTGAAAAATGGTACAATTTAGTGGAGAGTAAAATGGAAACATTGGAACAGTTTAAGCGGAAATTTTTACGTCAATTCTGGAGTGACAATCAACAAAATAGAATTCGGAATAACCTGAGTATGGGAAGATATAATTCAGAGAAAGGAATGACGCGAGAATTATATGCGATTGAGAAATTTACTGTAGCGAAGCAATTGGATCCTCCTTTAGAAAATAAACATATTATAAGATATTTAGCAGGTCATTTTAACGCTGAAGTAAAGCGATACATAACGATGCAGAATATAATAGATAGGGATACGTTTATTGATTATTTGCAGAGATATGATGATTTGGAATTTGATTATAAAATGGAAAATAATTAGGGATCGACGCATAACTTCTGTAAGGACGCAGAGAAATAATGATGAGACTAGGAATAATTATCAACGGAACAATTATAATTATGATCGTGGAAGAAATTTTAATAGGGGAAACTATAGCAATTTTAATAATGATTTTAGGCAAAACAGGAATACGGGTCAGATACCAAGGCGACGAATAGAGAGAACGAATCATGAGGGAAATAATAGAGAAAGAAATAGGCAGGAAAATGATGATCGACGGACGCAAGGAATATTAATAGTACGCAAATAAGGAATACGAATCGCACAGATACAGGGATAATGAGTCAGGCAGGACCTTCAATGCGAAATCAGGATTTTTGAGTACGGACAAACCAAGGAGAATTCTACGGATTAACGGAAATCAGCGCGAGTTTATTAAACATGAAATGGATAATGAATTAGGAAGATTTGAAAGGAACTTATTACCAATAATTAATTTAAAGGTGGAAGATAAAATAGTTAAAGTGTTAATTGATACTGGGGCAGAGGCATCACTTGTTGCGGAAGAATTTGTTAAACGAGAAAAATTGGGGGATAAAGCGATACCTATAACAAGGTGTAATTTAGTGGCACCAAATAATAAGAGATTTAGTGTGATAAATGAAATGGTAATTCTGAGATGTAAAATGGGAGATGAAATATGGGAAAATGAGTTTATGGTAGTACCTGGACTGAAGATAGATGTTATATTTGGGATGAATATTATAGATAAATTGGGGTTGAAGATAAATGCAGAATGCAAAAAGATTGAGTGTAATAGGAAATATATTAAATGGTATGAAGAAGGGAATATTGAAATAGAAGACGACTGCGTGAATATTAATCAGTTTAGTGATGAGATAGATAATGGGGGTAATGAAAATAAAGATATTAAGTGTCCAGATGATTTAAGAAATAGGGTGAATATATTATTGAGTAAGCATTCAGAATTAATAGGGTCAAAGTCGAGAATTGTCACGGGTTATGTGCACAAGTTGGAAGTAATAAATACAGAACCGTTTAACACTAAAATATATCCTATTCCAGTAGCATATAGGAATAGAGTGAAGGAAAAAATTGAAGAAATGTTACGTGAAGGTATTATAGAGAGCTCCAGTACGAATTTTGTGAATTCATTAGTAGTCGTCGTGAAGAAAAGTGATAATAGTATTAAGTTGTGTATAAATACAAGTGAAATTAATAAGCGAAAGAAGCCGCAATACAATTGTCCACCAACAATAGATAGAATATTAGGAAGAATAGGTAATAGAAAGATTTATAGCAGATTATATTTAAAGAGTTTATTTTGGGTGATTCCATTAGCGCGAGAATCAAGGAAGTATACGGGTTTTTCGATGGAAGGAAAATTATATCAATTTAGGGTGGTCCCGGTTGGTTTGTCCTCGAGTACGGATGCATTAGAGAATGTCATGAACAATATTTTGGGACTGTACGAGGAATTTAGTATCCACTATATGGATGAAGTATTGATATTTAGTGACAGTGTAGAGGAACACTACGTACATTTAGATAGGATGTTGTTAGAGCTGAATATAGCTGGTTTGATTTGAATTTAGGGAAGTGTGAATTTTTTCAAAGTAGGGTTAGATTTTTAGGTTATAGGATAGATAATAAGAATAGAATTAGGAAATACGAATTAAAAGGACCCAGGTTTAAAAGAATGACTAGGAAACATTAATTGAAAGGACCCAGATTCAAGAGTAATAAGGGAAAAGTTAGAAATAAATTTGATTTAGTTGAGATACCCATGCAAAGGAACATGAATAAATGAATGAGATGTAAAATAAATTTATGAATAGGTATACATAGGATAATAGAATAGGATTTGGATATAAGAATAGGTATAGGTGTGAATATGGTAGTACAATAGGACATAGGTATGAGATTAGATGAATGTAAATATGGGATTAATAAAGAAAGAGTTAGTTTTATGAAACGAAATAAAAATATAACAACTTTATACCAATGTGAGTTTAAGTTAACGTTGGGCGCAAAAAAGGGCATTGTTCTAAAATTTTATATTTTAATTTGGGAGAATTATGCTGTGATAAGGGGTTGTTTAAGGGTGTACTTTATAGTAAAAGTCGTTTAGGAATTAGAAATTACCATAGGAAGCAGAAAACTGCATTTATTTAGTAAAGAATTGAGAAATGGAGATAGTTTGTAAATAGTAGGCAGTCAACACCCTGTATATAAAGTATAAATAGTTTTAAGCGACGCAAATAGACACAGGAAGACGCATAGTTAGCGTAGAAACAAGGAATACATGCATTAAGTAAATAGTAAATATTTAACACCCGTAGATAGAGTTTTACTTAATTTGGGCAATGCAAATAATGATATTTTTCAGTGTAAGCACGCGTATTTTGTAAGTAAACATAATAAAGTGTAATTAAACACGCATTCAAAAGAGTTCCAAACAATTAGGTTAATACGTAGATAAGAAATAGAGCTTCGAGAAGCATAGTGTAAATGCGTACAAGTAGTTAATAATTGTGATAAAGAAAGGTGATTAAAAATTGCGTAAATAACAGGCAGAAATGAAAATCAAAAGTCAAATTGCATCAGTTGTTTATGTACAACATGGAAAAGCGATTAGATTCGTCAAAACACCGCATGTTTGATAACGAGGCACCTGCGAGCAGGCCACAATTATTTGAAAGCAAATAATGTTACATCAGAAACTACTTTAAATGCAAAGATTTGATTGGTTAAAATTAGCGACGAGCTTGTAGACCATACCCACTGACGGAGTAGGAGATCAATGATATATTAACAGGGACAGTTTTATGATGACATAGGACTGTGTCATTGGTTGAAATAGTTGGTTTTACAACAGACGAACACGCGACAGGTGAATGAGGGTTTCTAATTATATAGCGTGTTCACGAGCTAAATTTCGGGAAGTTTTAAAGTGGTTATATCCAAAATTTGTTAAGGGTACATGGGTTATTAATCTTGTAGTAATTTTATGCTAGGTGAAAAGCATACATTAATAAACTGGGTTATTATGAGCTCACCATGCTCCAGTGTGAATAAATATAGGGCATTATTTGGGGCCCATTTACTCCAGTCGTATTAAATGTGTTTACAATAAAAATTTTAAAAAGGACGTTACATAGAAAATCGCACTTATTGAGTTGTAACTAGAGGACCGAAATATACATATCTGTGAATAATTTTGTTAATAGCGGTAAATAAAAATTGTATGATTGTTGTATTTTTTTTGTGATTTTATTGAATGGTGTGTGAATGGGAAGGAAGAACGATTGAAAATTTAGGTATCTATGAAGAGACACAGCTGAGCTAGCCAGGGAAGCTGCTGAAGATATTTTGTTGCAACAGATGAAACGGGTAAGGAATATTGTTATAAAATTTTAAGTTCATTTTGAAAATCAGTTGTTGACGTTGGAAGAGGTTAAACCCGCTGATCCCCGATCCGCAGCACTCTTATGACGGCCCAACGTTGGGGCTTGAATGATTTTTAGGGAGTTCCAGACGTTGATCCCCGATCCGCAGCAATATATATATATATATATATATATATATATATATATTGCTGTGTTCCCTTATAAATAATCGTGCCCCTACAAATTATCAATTTTAAAACAGATCGAAAATTGCACACAATAGAAAAATTTTCAAAAAAAATTATTTCTTACCCAGATTCCTCTCTTCATCACCTTAATTCTTCAACCACTTCCCTGGCTAGCTCAGTTGGGCCTCCTCTTGGATACCTAGATTCACTATCATACTCTTTATCGTTCACGCACGCTCTCAATAAAACCACAAAATAATACAACAATCATACACTATTTATTTACCACTATTTACAAATAAAACTTCAAGATTATTTACATTTCGGTGGTCAAGTTACACCTCAATAAATTCTATTTTTGTAACGTCCAGGATTTTAACTTGAAATATCAAACACATTGAATGTAACCAGAGTAAATGGGCCCTGAATAATACCTTATTTTTCTATCTTTATTTATAATTAATTTTAATTAGGACACTCTGGAGTATGGTGAGCTCATGAAAACCCAGTGTTTTTTTTATGATTAATGTATGCTTTTTACTTTGCATACTCTTACAACAAACACAACAAAAAACCCATGTACTCTTAACAATAAAAATTTAAATTCCTGAGGAATGTTAATAAGCTTTATATACACCTTTAGATTTATATTTAAATACCATAATAAAAGTTAGTTATACGTATTATTTTCAATACGCAAAATAAAGCAAAATACCTTCATAATTCACTCTCACACATCACAATAATTTTCATATTTTATACAAACAACAAATTCTAAAGCGTTACCTGGAATTTCTTGAAGATCCCTACTCCGTTGACGATGTCGTTAAGTTGTTTCGTGGTTCTGTTCTGCTCGCCGCCTCCAGCTATTTGTAGATGAACACCCTCTAAGTTGTGCTGCATGCTATTCATACACGATACATCCAAATCCAAATCCACATGTATTACACTTCTTTTATAGTTGCTTAATTTAATTTACGTTACATTACATCATTTCAAAAGCTTGTTAAAATTATATGTTGCACCTCAATAAAATTACGACTCGTCACTATCCGCGTTTCAAATTATGCGGTCAACACTGTACTATTTAATTTAAAAAAATTTTTATATACTTACAAGCTCCTGTTAAATTTCTGTACGTAGTCTGAAGCAATGAAAATATTAAGAAAGCCCTATTAATTTTCTTAAAGTATTTATACAATTCGAAATGCCACCTCTCGGCCACTCTTCACGCGAAATCCTTCATTTTTAATAATACTTCCTCAAATTTTGGTTCAACCGTTTTTGAAATCTTCGAAATTTAGCTCGTCGTTATTATATTTTCCGTAAACCCCGCATTCAATATTCCCGTGTTTGTCTGTCTATATAGACCAATGAGATATTCAGTGACGTCTTGAAACCCCGCCTGTATTAATGCTATTCCTCTCTTATGCATATTCTATGTTTCCTTCTAACCTCGTTTGAGTGGTAAAAAATCGATATTATTGTCCGCGTTCTATCTAACCCATGTGGACTGAATACGTGCGTTTCAAAATGAACTGCTATTATGCCTGTCTCATTCCGAAGCATTTCATTGATTGTCCATCCCTTCTGCGCTTTAAGGAAACTTTTAGTTAGCATTTATACAAACCGTCCGACCGTTTACCCGATATACCTCGAATACTGTCTTTTATCTACACAAATAAGGGGAACATGACATTTCCAAAACCTGCAGGTGTTCAATTAACAAACGTTTTAAAACAACATTTCTAGGAGTTTACGTTTCAAGGTATTTTATATTCAATGGCTGTTCGTTTGTTAGCAAAGCTTCACCTTGGTATTATTGATTTTTCAAGCTCTTATGCGTATTAAACGTAATAACCCTTTCAACTAAACTCATTTAAATTAATTAATAATTTGCATTGGCTTCTATAATTTATTTTCTTTACGAACCTAACTCAATTTTAATCACTAGTAAAATTTTGTTAATACTTGTTACTTTAAATTCACTAAAATAAAATAAATTTCGCACATAAATTTTGGTTGTTTCCTCTATACAGGGTGTTTGAAATTGCCTTGTCATACCTAAATTTAACCCTTTAAAACCACTACAATATATATATATATATATAGATATTGAAAGTTAGGTTGATGTATCTTCGTGTACACGATTTAAATTTGTAAATTTCCCAATTATCATCATCGGTCTCGGTGGCCTAATTGGTAAACGAATGGTTCCAACAAAACCAAGATACAGGTTCAAGTCCTGTCCAAGACCTTATATTTTCCATCTTTCAATTACTAGCTCGATTTGAAGTGATCATTTGGGCTTTGCATAAAAGTCTAAGTTATTATTTCATCTTATTCACTATAATACGATAGTATTTATCAACTTACCTTGTGTAATTAACTACCTAAAATATATATATACATATATACAGGGTGCCCTATTTCTTACACGTTGTATGGGTAACTCTGTTATTTGTGACATTAGAGAAAAGGTTAAATGGGGAAACTAGTGCGGCTTTTAATGCCGAGTTCAGCCACGAAGAGATAATTAACATACAGGGTGTAGCAAAAGCGTTATACCAAAATAACGAAATTTTTATCTTTTTTGTTTTGCTACGTGGCTCATTTATTGTGATTGATACAGTAAAACGTTGTAGATGTTTTTTGCATTATTTTAAAAGGAGAATAAAATAAACTTATTTGTTTTTACATGGCCTTGGCAATGTTCGAGTAAATAAGTAAGGTTATGTTTTTTTAAATAGAAACCATAATTGGCGGTAGTTCTGATAGAAAGGCATTTTTTTTCTCTTTTCAGTGATGTACTACAGTGTACATGTTCAACATAAAAATTTTTGAAAAAATTTTGTTTTTATGAAATACGAAACTTTGTATTAAATAATATGTGAATATTTGAACTGATTTTAAGAATCAAGTAGCCATATGACACATAACAATAGATTTCACTTGAATAACAGAAATTAGATAGTACTGTTATTTTGTGTTTATACGTACATTATTTTCTTCTAATTGATAGAATGTCCTATACAAATGAAGAAAATAATGACATGCTCTTTTGCTACTATTCTTCGAATCGTAACTCACGTGCAGCAGCGGATTTGTACTTTGAAAGATACATGGTACGTAAGCAACCACACTGTCGGATATTAAGCAAACTTGAAAATAATCTTAAGGCATATGGTGCATTTACCAAACCTAAATTCTTACGAAAATATGAAGAAACTGTTGAAACGAATGTGTTGGCATTTGTTAACTATAAACCAGAATCTTCTACTGCCGAAATTGCAAACCACTGAGCAACTTCTAAGGAAACTGTGAGGTGTATTCTGAAAAGTCGGAAATATCATACCTATCTCTATTCTATTTCGAATACATTGTATCCAGTGGATAATCAAAGACGGATAACATTTTGTCGTTGGTACCTTAATAAATGTGAAGAAGATTCATATTTTTGGAGAACCATTATGTTTACTCACGAGACTAAATTTACAAATAACGGAATATTTAATCGGTATAACAAAGTATTTTATTCTCAAGAAAATCCTAAAATTGTGCCTGAATCCAGAGATCAACATCAATTTGGTATTAATGTTGGTGAGGAATATTTTGTGGAAAAATTATTGTACTTTTTTTATAACGACAATTTCACCGCTGCAAATTACTTAAATTTCTTAAAACACCAACTGGAAGAATATTTGGATGAATTACCTCTTAACATCCATTACAGACCAAAGTATTTCCAACACAATGGTGCCCCTGCACACAGTGGTACATCAGTGAAGCAATATTTAACTGATCATTTTGAGCACGTGATTGGTAACAAAATGGAAATTGATTAGCCTGCTCGTTCACCACAACTTACGCCATTAGATTTTTATTTGTGGAGTGATTTAAAAAATAAAGTGTATTCTACTACTCCTCAAACGCCTGAGGATTTAATAGCTAGAATCCAAACAGCAATTGCAAGCAATGATGCACGCACAATAGAAAAAGCACTTCGTAATGTTAAAAAACTATGTCAGCTTGTGTCTTCAATAAAATGGTGGGTACTTTGAACACACTTTGAAGTGATATTATATTTAACATTTTTAACATAATTTGTTTTTGATATTTTTGTTACGTCATGCATAAGTATTGTATTATTTAATACCAAGTTTCGTATTTCATAAAAACAACATTTTTTCAAAAATTTTTATGTTGAACATGTACACTGTAGTACATCACTGAAAAGAGGAAAAAAATGCCTGTCTATCAGAACTACCGCCAATTATGGTTTCCATTTAAAAAAACATAACCTTACTTATTTACTCGAACATGACTAACGCCATGTAAAAACAAATAAGTTTATCTTATTCTCCTTTTAAAATAATGTAAAAAAGATCTACAACGTTTTACTGTATCTATCGCAATAAATGAACCACGAAGCAAAACAAAAAAGATCAAAATTTCGTTATTTTGGTATAACGCTTTTGCTACACCCTGTATGTTAATTATTTCTTCATGGCTGAACTCGGCATTAAAAACTGCACTAGTTTCCCCATTTAACCTTTTCTCTAATGTCACAAATAACAGAGTTACCCATACAACGTGTTAGAAATAGGGCACCCTGTATATATATATATATATATATATATATATATATATATATATAGTGTAATATACATGTAAATATTATCATGGGAAATAGTCCAAATCAAACAACAGAAACTGATTTAAAAGTTTAATCAACACCTAACGTTTCGGTACATTCTTTTCGCACCTTTTTGAAAGGCTGAAATGGAAACAAAAAATTCGAAATTAGCAAGAAATACATAACCTGTCGCTAACTACTTACATTGATCATTTATATTAAAGGAAATTGAAAACAAATTACTGCACGATTTACATAATAAATGTGAGTCAAAAATTAAAAATTAAAAATTGCCTGAAGGGCAATGTCGAGCCACGTTGGCCGTTAAAAGGTAAAGACAAAGTTGATAATGACAAATTCTATAGAAGTGACAGGACACATTCCGAAAATGGCATTGGTTACAAACCTGAAGGAAAATACCTAACGTTGTTTGAAAATATCATTATTATACAAAGCAGAATAGACGTTATGTACCCTATCAATATCATTCTTATTATTGATAGGATTATTGATAGGATTAATTAATCCTATCAATAATAAGATTGATATTGATAGGGTACATAACGTCTATTCTGCTTTGTATAATAATGATATTTTCAAACAACGTTAGGTATTTTCCTTCAGGTTTGTAACCAATGCCATTTTAGGAACATGTCCTGTCACTTCTATAGAATTTGTCATTATCAACTTTGTCTTTACCTTTTAATGGCCAACGTGGCTCGACATTGCCCTTCAGGCAATTTTTAATTTTTAATTTTTGACTCACATTTATTATGTAAATCGTGCAGTAATTTGTTTTCAATTTCCTTTAATATAAATGATCAATGTAAGTAGTTAACCAATCTTATTAAATTACAACATACCACTGCTTTAATATCGCACCAAGCTCAAATAGTTTGGCCGATTAATGGATTTAAATAGACACCAACACAAAATGAGACGAATCTATACAAAATTGCTTCGGCCACATTAAAATACAGCCTACCAACTTCTTAAATAAAAAAAATTATTTAACTTACACTATTTATAAAATTATAAAACATAAAATTACAACAGACTATTGGGTTCGAAGAATTCGACCTCAATTTAATATTGGGTTACACTTCCATTATTATCAACATCGACTTTAATTCTACTCGCATTGTGTCTATGAGTTTTAAACATTCTTCTGGAAGATGTCCCACTGTCTCTGCAACACAGCTTTTAATCCAGGTACTACATGAGTTGAATAACTTAGAACTTTAAAGAAGAAAAATCTGGACTAGTGGATATTTATTTTAAAAGTGGTATTGCACTCTCCTAAGCCCATTCTTCAGTATATTTTTTCCGTAATTTTTACATATTGTAGTGGGCTATTGTTAACGTGTTTCACCAATTTAAAACAAGTAATAACAAAAGTCTTTATTACTCACTGTTCAAAAGTCTAATTAACAGTATATGCCTTATTTATACATGTTTTCTGTCCAATTAACAATGAAGCACTATCACACTAATGCCATTTACAAGCATTAATATCTTCTTAAACTAATTCCTTAACCATAATATGTCTTTTTAGCAACACTAAACATGACTATAATTTATTTATTACACTTTTGTCTATTTACGTATTCTACAATATACACGTTCACATAACACAAATTTATATTTACTAAAGGACTTTCAGAACGTAATGAACAACTAACTCTATATGAGATGATTTATAAACAAACATTCTGATATAGACTAACTCTGTACTTCATCAGCAGTCTTATATATACCCTGAATTAAATAGATAATTCATACTCCGGTATATGCTAGAAAGTTCGAGGCTTCTGTAGTATATACATTGCTTACGGTGATTCTGTGTTTGACGGGTTGCCTAATAGTAGCTCGTAACAATATATTATAAATCAAAACACAATTTTAAGGTTAATAATCTGTTTTAATGGGATAAAAGCAATTTTGTAGAAATGTGTTTCAATTTGTGTATGTGCCTTATGTTATTAGAATATCTAGTTAGTTCTATTAACAGCAAAACTATTTTTAGCCAAGGCTTTACCTATCTGCTGGTATCAAAATAATAAATGTCATTAGCTTGCACCTTAAATATTAAATTTACAAGGACCTCTTCTCGACAGTTTCATTAATATATTACTTGTAGATTACACAGACGCACCTATACAAGAGAGGCATTGGTAAATTAGCCTATCTAATAATATAAAATGACCTGTCAAGTTATAACAATTAACAAATTGTGGTACAATTTACTTGCTTAAAATGTACATATTACTGAATTGGCGATTGAAAAATATGTTTTTTCCTAAATACGTGTTTAAAAACTCACCTTAGAAATCTTTAGCATAAATGCACACCAATGTGGTTCAATAACTTCAACCATCATATGATATTCAAGATTTTGAATACAATGTAACATTCTTTGTCTTAGTGCAAATGCATTGCGATACTGTCCAGCAGCCATAAATGGAAAGGACTTTGCAACCTTATTAGATCTCCACACCTGACACATCATACGTTCTACATACTTACAATAAAATAAATGTCGAAATATCATTTGGTAACAAGTAAGTGAACGCCTGTTTAATATTAATGAAACTGGCCATCGAATTTCATAGCTAAATGCAAGAGTTTCTATAACGCTCAAGTGTGACTTCTTTTTTGCTTTTGATAAAGCGGCATCTACAAAAAAATCATTTAAACATATTATTTATAAGATGAAATTACAACCTCTATCTTCTACAGACAATATAGTTAATATTTTTAACATTTGGTACTGTAAATCATATGGCAATAATTCAGTTTTCAGGTCGTCCTTATAAGGATCGTTGTTAGCACTCGATAATCTTAATGCTAAATCCAACAGAGATTCCAAACGCACCTGCACAACATCAGCAACATCTTTTCCAAGTTCCTTTTCACATAATGTTAAAAATGTGACAATAAAATCTCCCTGATCTAATAAGAAATAATGCTTAACAGATCTAAGTCGACCTATTAGATCTTTTTCAACTATAATTAGGTCCAATAAAGTTTTGCTTGCAAATTTGTAAGCATTCTCAATCGCATCTATGTAATGTTTCTGTTCAATTTTATATTCTATTTGTTCTACTTTGTTATTAACAGATTTTCCTAAAATAAAAAATACAGTGCATTTTAAAAATGATTATGTAAAAAATAAGAAATTGATTAAACATTAAAAATAATTTAATTGAACTGAAAATCAGCAGTATCTTTTTTTTTTTAATATCGAAGAGCCATGATGTCATAAAATATCATTTAACAATTTCACACCAGTACATAATTTTATTATGAGTAGTACCGGGTGGCATTTTCAAGAGAAGCAGGAACTCTTCTATTTTAAGAAAATTTTATGTGCATGCATGCCTGTGGCCTATGGCAATACAACGTAACAGAGCCCCTGCTATTTTTTGACACCAGCCATTTGTATAGAGAACTGTTCAAAACTTAGAAGAAACATAGAAGTTTAGTCAAATAGTAAAAATAATAAATATATTAAGATAATTTATTTATTTACTTTACTGATTTTATATTACCTAGAGCTGTGATTATTATATACAGTTATATATAACGGTATATACAATTTTTCACTCTCACTAAGTCATGAGCAATAATAAATTTACTGCAGAAAAATTCATCGAATGATTCAATTATTTTTAATAAAAAAAGCAAGTCAATATCACGATTGCTAACATCTTCTTCTGAAGATAGTTGTAACAGGCATTTTTACAGCTTAACCTTGTTACGCCTTTTTCCCAATTCGTAATTACATTTCTGCAACTACTAGTTCTATATTGTATGCAATTTAACTCGCGGCTATTACTTTTAAAAGATGGTTTAATTGAAGATTGGTTTTCATTAATAAATACATTGCAATGAATGAATTTTAAATAGAATTATTCGTAAATTGTTTTCCAACTTAGTGAAAATTACAAAACGCTTGGAATTAATGATAAATTGCTATTCATATAAATGTTGTTCCTTATGTGGATATACGAGTCTAAATATAAACAGATAAGAAGTGTAGTTCTGATTACCTTTGAATGAGGTATGTTTTTGTATGTAACGTGTTGGATTGACAAGAAGTGCGGCGGTAATAACAACGAGTTGTTATGAACAGATGCGTAGTCGGTTTTTGTTCTTGGTTCCGGTATATTAAGTACTTTGAGTGATACGCGTTGCTTTGCTGATTGTGTCTTTAGTTGTTTTTCTTGTAAAATAAAAGGTTTACGGAACATTGACGTAGTGATTACGCGTTGCACGACAAATTGTTTTTGTTGCTTTTCTGTTAGAAATAAAAGTCGTAGAACTTGGAAAACCCGACCGCACGTGGTTGTTTTTACGGAAGATTGACTTAGTGATACCGTCGCTTTACTAATTGTGTTTTTTTGTGGATTTGTCTTGTTATATTTGAACTGTGTGCGATCTAGTTTTCGTGGCCTCCTTTTCTTATCGGAGTAGTGTATACTTTGGTTTATTCAAACACAGTTTTAAAACTTGAGTGTTTCTAAAAATGGTGATACAGTTGTAGCAGGTTTAGTAGAAAAAAAGAGGTTGCTTCTTATGAACAGGTATCTCATTCACTTGTAAAGACAGTTGGTACTGTAGTTCCTGAATTTTCTAACCCCAACGAATCTAAAATAGATCTTTGTTTGTGCGAATTTGGTTATGCAAAAGCATTAGCTTTTCCTTTGTTACCCTAGGTAGCAAATAAAACGCTTCACGTTACTGTTAGTTTAATGCATTACGTCGTGCCTTGAAAGCCCGTGACTCTAAATTTTTATTACTATTTTTCTTTACAATTTGTGTTACAAAATCTTTCAAAATTATTGTCTCAGGAAATAGAATTAACAAGAGATTTATCGATGTTACGTAGTTCCACCAGCATGATAATGTCTGCTGCTAACACCGGTGAAATGCGTAGGCGTGATTAGTGTAAAGTGTGAGAAATCCCATCCACACCCTCACAGTCAAGGGTGCAGTGCTTCGTTAGTGCAGGACATCGGGAATCCCACATTCAATTGCGAGGAAGCGTTGCTGAAGGACTGTTTGTAAGTTGAACTATTTCCTACTTGTTTTTACATTAAATACCTGTCCGTTGCTTTGCCATACCTTTGGCGTTCTGATACCTTTACCATAGACTTGCATGCTATTTTAAATAAAAGAAAAAAGAGAAAAATCAATACTACTGGACTACTCATATTAATTGTGTTTACCTATTTATATTTTGTTAAAATTTTATCTGCTTTATGTCTAATTGGTGTGTGAGGAAACGTTTCTGCTACTCCCCAATATTACCTCACTTTGTACTAAAGATTTGTTATATTGCTTTTAACATTGTTATATTATATAGATTATCCCAACAGTTTTTTTTTATTCTACAAAGTACTGAACAATTTATACTTGATCCGTATGCTATGCTTTTTCTTTGTTTCAGGTTTGCAGGACTAATTTGTTTTTTTTTTCCAGGTTTACTATTCTAATTTTTCTATTGCAGACTCTGTTACTAATTCCTTACAGCCGCGTACCTTATATGTTGGTCTGCTTTCTATAACCCCCCTACTCTCCGATTGAGCCCGGTCCTTTCTTTGTTTTTCTTTGTGTTACGTACGGCCACGAGCCAACGTAGCATAAATTTTGACGAACCAACGTGGCTGCCCCGATAATAACGTTGCATAGTAGCATTGACATAATTAACTGTGAGTCATAATAATTTTGAGGATTGTTCAGAAGATAATAATTCAACTCACAATGACAATAAACAATGAACAACAATAACACAAAGACGAATTGCACTGCACGAATATACGCAGAAACAGAAGTTGCTTGAAATAAATGTATATAAACTGCGGCTAGTGTTTTTTGCAATATTTTGCTTAGAAAATGTTTCAGACTGAATAATTCACTATTAAAAGCCCGAGACCTTTGGTCTCGGACTTTTAAAGTGTATTATTAAGTCTCAAACATTTGCTTCAAAGCAAAATTTTGCAAAAAATTGACCAGTCGTAGTTTAAACAGTTAAATTTGTAAGTCGAGCGGTATATATTAAGATTATTTCTCGAATTCGAAATATACTGTATACATTTTTTGTTTTTATAGTTTATTAACATATATTAAATAACAAATATTAACAATAATAACTTAACGGTTAAGAAGAGAAATACTTAATTATTTTTAAAATCGGAAGAATTAATAAAAATATTGCAATTTTGATAAATTACAGGATTATCTTTTTTTCTTGCATAGCTTCCGACGCCTGGACAGTAGACGTTGGGGCAACAGCAGTTTTTCTGTGAAAGGATTAATAGAATTGACGATATTATGCATTTTGTCTATTATATTGTAGTGATGTCTGAAATTAGCGGCAAGTGGCTTTATTGAACTTGAACTTGCATGGCCAGTGATTTTTATATGTTGTTGTTCTTGCTCGCCAAATTGAGAAAGGCTACTTACAGCAGTTGAGTGATCTGAGTGATTTGCTATTTTCATTATATTTTAATTGAGACCCACATTTTCAGCAGCATTTTGTGTCCATTTTGAAACTTTGTCTCTGCCTAGAGAACAATTTTGTACTGCGATTTGTTATTATTTGGTTCAGAGTTAGAAATAATCTATTTGAATTTATAGTACAGCTTCTTTTTGAAATTAACATTTTAAAAAGCCGAACAGGGCATATTCTTGTAGTCAGATTATTTGGTACTATCCATTTATTGTCGGTCAACTTTTGTGCCCCTCCTTGAGAAGTTTTGTGAAAATCTGATTATATTCAATCCTACTTAAAATTCAAAATAGGTAGCAATTAAAAACTATACAGCTTTGTTTTATGTATTGTTTAGATACATGTTAACTCTCCTTTGTTATTCGTTTCTTCCTTGAAATAATCAATCGTGCAAGTTACTTCCTCTACATGCTAATTCTACAGCAGCAAGTTGATAAAATTTTTGCTGTAATCCAGCCAAAGTATCTTCGTCAAATATGTTTATTATTGACTTATATTCATTCAGAGTGAAAGTACAGGAACTTTTTTTTCTTGAAGGATCATTTTGGTGTAATTTTCGTTTGGTTTCATGAGCATTTCTCCCTTTTTGAAATTGTATATCTTTAAATGGATCCAACACAACATTACAATTTTAATAAACCTGTTGTAACTTTTTGGCTGTTATATTCCATATAGTTTAAATAACTTCTTCTTTGTAATCAGTTACATTGATTTTCCTCATATTAAATGCAAAATCTTTCAAGATATTTGCGAGATTTTCATTTAAAACATGTGTTCTTTTGGTGCAAAATTCCATAAATTGGTTCCACACAAATTCATGTGTCTTTCTTGTATTTGTAGGAACACTGTTCCCAATATTTTCATCAATTATTTCTAACTCTGTTGTACCAAAACGTTCCATTTTTTAAAATGCACCGTGTTGAATATAGAATAATACTGACACAAATATATTGGTATTTGATGTTTTACGGCCTCCTATAATTATGTATATTTCATTTAAAAAGGATTTTCGTCATACCTAGTTCGAAAGTGGATCAATACATCAATTTTATTTGAAACGTAAGTAGCGCTTTACATTTCGTGTTCATTGTCAGCATGGTAACGAGATGGTATTGTCGGAGACTTTCACGGTCGGAGTCATTATAAATATTTATGGTAACGAGATGTAATATTTTATTAGTCCGCGGGTTTGTAATGAAAGAAAATATAAACAAATTTTAAAGTTTGACACTATTAATTAGTGTTTGACAAATGTAACTGTCATTGCAATGGAAGTATACTAACTTGATATTTGCTATTTTTTATTACAACGTATAGAAAAATGGAACGTTACAAAAATTTCATTTGAATTTTTCCCTTTTAATAATTTGATGGTATGACGAAAAATCTCATATGCACCTCGAATAGTACAGTGCAGTTTTGGTTTCGAATACTTGCAAACCGAGACCCTTCGAGTCTCGGTTTACAAACTGTATTCTCAACCATACAAGTAGATTTACAAACCTCAGTACATAAAGAGCTATTGATTTGACATTTCTTGGATTTTTAGTAAATATATGTATATGTCGACTTGAAACAATAATTCACAAGAAATCCTTAGAAAAGTAAAGAGTTTTAGAGTAATGTAATTTGTATTAATTTTTATCAGTTATGCGACATTATTTCAATATATTTGACTTAAAAAGTTAGGTGCAGTTCAATTGTGATTAAACTACTTGAAGCAATTTAACCACTTATCTATACATGACACATGGTATAATTTGAAAGTCTACCATTGGTTGTATTTTGTATGAGTGAGATAATCAGTTATATTAGGTTAAGCCTAAACTACTCCCTAGATCTAAATGTATATAACAAAAAAAATCAAATAATTTATCCACTCGTTAGCAAAGGAACGCAGAATTAATTTTCTTACAATTTGGGTCTTTGTTAAGGGAGATATTCACTTTTGGTCGGAAAAGAACTAGTTTTGCTGGAGTAAATAGGAGAGTATTTTTAACCTGTTTTTTTTTATGACAAATACTGACAAATACTCCATTGTGGCATTGTAGGAACTAAAATTCAAAATTTTATCCAATTGCTTCAATCTTCTTATTCAATATACCAACTAAAGACAGCTGTTAGGTTGATACTTTATTTAATTCTTGTTATACTTGTATATGTGAAAATTTTTTGGAATAAAATACCTAAAACGTGTATTCATTATCAATTCTATTTTAAAATAAACTTCGATAGAAACTACCAATATAAATCAGCTTTTAGCAATAACCAATCCTTAACAGTAAGAACATGACATCATTAGTATATTAGCAGTAACTTAGGATTTGTAGTAATTTTGATTTATGTAAGGTATTTATGTTCAAGGATACGTTTATAATATATTTTGATTAAATCAACTGTTGATAGAAACTCTTAATAAGTTAAATTAATTAATAATGTATATAATTATATGGTCATTCCGAATAGACCTGCACCTTGAAAAAGTTCTAGACTACTAGAATGGGTAGAATGGCTTCAGCGTTCCAGCGACCTAAAGAGCCAAACTACATGTTCAACCAAAAT
Organism: Platerodrilus igneus; assembly: GCA_036346225.1. Lineage (NCBI taxonomy): Eukaryota > Metazoa > Arthropoda > Insecta > Coleoptera > Lycidae > Platerodrilus > Platerodrilus igneus. The sequence continues at coordinate 2,698,128 of JARFIW010001109.1, read as the reverse complement.
AGTAAGGTCTTTAGTGAGGAACCAGACTAAGACAGGTTCCCAAAAGAGGGCAGGGGTTATTTCGGTACTTATATTGGCAGAAACCATAGGGGTCGGTAAGGTATTCTAAGACCCACTACCGCGATGTGGAAGGCAAAGGGAAAACACCACATTACCTCCCAAGTACACAGGATACTTACAGGGGAAATAGGTTGATAGAATTTTGCAACAAAAACAGTTTAACTATCACAAACACATTATTTCAACATCATGCTAGAAAACAATACACGTTGACGATGCCAGGAGATATAGGAAGATATCAAATAGATTGCATTCTTATTAGGCAACGGTTTAGAAATCAAGTAAAAGACAATAGAAGCTACCCAGAAGCAGATATAGACACTGACCACAACATCATAATTATGAAGGCCGCACTTAAATTTAAAAATCTGAAAAAAGGAATGGAAAAAGGTGCTTTGACTTTGAGAAACTAAAAGATGATGATTTCCCGAAAGATTTGAAAAAAGCCAAATGAATTGCTGAAAAATATCAGGAAAATTTCTGATACTAAGGAAGTAGAAACAGAATGGAATAACATTAAATTCAGCTTAGACATGGCGGCCAGAGATATTTTGGGGTATACACAAAACGAAAATAAGAGACCATGGATAACAAAGGATATTCTGAATCTAATAGACGAAAGACGAAACTACAAAAATAGATCAGATGAAACAGGAAAACAGAAATACAAAGCCATAAAATGAGAAATTATTCGCAAATGCAGGAAAGCTAAAGAACAATGGGTTGATAAAAAGTGCAAAGAGGTACAACTAAGATGGAAAAAGAAAAGACAGATGAAGTATACAAACTAATTAGAATGAATTTTAGAGACATAAAACCGTATAGAAAACACATAAGGGACGCGGGAGGAAACGTCTTTATAGAAAATGTAGAGAAAGTAGTTAGATGACAGAAAAATATAAGGAATTTATATGCAGGAGAGGAACTAACAGCATTAGAACAGGAATCAGACATTGAAAGGGATGACGTGGGATATCCTATACTTAGATATGAGTTTGAATTAGCATTAAAGGGTCTGAAAAATGGTAAGGCACCGGGTACAGATAAGGTGCAAGCAGAAACTCTACAAGCCGCTGTACAAGCAGTAACAGAACGTCTTTTCCAACTTGTAAGTTATATGTATGAGACAGGCGAGATACCCAAAGATTTAAAACGTGACATCATAGTAACTATACCAAAAATAGAGGTGCAGAAAGATGTGAAAATTTTCGAACAATAAGTTTGACAGCACGCATGTCAAAAATACTAACTAGAATTGTACAAAAACAAATGGAAAAACGAGCTGAAGAAATACTGGGAGAAGATCAATTTGGGTTTAGGCGAAACAGGGGAACACGAGAGGCTATTTTAGCTCTGAGGATGATAATAGAGAAAAGAATAGAAAAAGGGGAAAGCGTGTATATAGGGTTTGTAGATTTGGAGAAAGCATTCGACAATGTAAAATGGAAAAAATGTTCGAAATACTCAAAAAGATTGAAATGAGTTTTAGGGTTAGACAAATAATACATAGCTTATACAAAGAGCATACAGTGATAATAGAATTACAGCAGGAACGTAGAGAAGTAAATATTAGGAAAGGTGTGAGACAGGGATGAGCCCTATCCTCATTAATTTTTAACTTGTACATCGTAGAGGCAATGAATACTGTCAAATGCAGGAAGACATTTGGAATTATTGTGCACACAAAAGATTGATATGCTTAGATTTGCAGATGATATAGCGGTATTAGCATCTAGCAAGGAAAAGTTAGAAGCTGCTCTTAATGAAATGGAAACTGTTCTAATAGAGAGATAGGGTATGAAAATTAAGAAAAATAAAACTAAAGTACTAGTATAAAAAGAAAGAGAAAATGGATAAAAAAACAAGATACAAATAGGTAACGAGAACTTGCATGCTACCTAGGAGGCCAAATAACGCAAGATGGGGCAAGCACAAAAGATATAAAACAAATATTAGCACAAAGTCGTGCTACAATGATGATGATAATTATATGGGACGATTTTGAGTTTTTCATCATATACTAAATGTAAGTATGTAATGATATTTAAATGAAAATTCAACAATATACTATAACAAATAAATCCAACAAAAATAATAGTATCTAAATTAATGAAATTACTAAAACACTAATTGAGTTAAGAGTACTCTTACCACATTGACGAATTACATTTAAATATTTTCCAGCTCGTAGGATAAAATCGGCAACTGGTTCCAAAAATTTAGGTATTCGTTCTCGCCGAATGGTATATCTCTTTAACCAGTAATCTGCCGAGTAATCAATTGGCATTTCTTCTTTCTGAACAATTTCATTATCTTCAACTAAAAACTAAAAGAATAACGAAGTAATTATGTGACCATAATGGAAATATTTCAAAATTCACAATCATCTAATTTTCAAAATAAAAGTCATGAGCATATCAAACTTATTAAAAAAAACAACTAAATATTCATAGTTGTAGCAATGTTGACAAGTCTATATGATAATGAATTGAATCAGTTTTATGTAACAAACTTTTCTACTCATTATTTAACTTAAAGAGTTTACAAATAGTGTGCTAGTCAAATGCTCAAAAAAATAAAGTTCTGAAAATTTTATTTTGAAATATATGCATCTAATTTTGGTTTATTTGCAAAACACAAATAAATTCCTAAATTCACTATATAGCTAAAAATTGGTTCAATATGCAGAAAATTTCCAAAAATTTAGTTTGTTTTACCTGTTAGAACAAAATGACATTTTCGTATGCTGTTAATTCTTAAGGTCGTTTTGACTTATTCACTTACCAAAACTTTTTGAAAAACATCAGTCCTTCAAACACAAACTTCTATAATAAACATTAAAAATAAATTTAAAAAACTTTTTTGAATCGATTAAGACAAAATTACAATTACTTTTGCAGTCTTTTCTTTTGTCCTAAAAAGCCATGGAAGTATGCAGCTGCACTTGAATATGCAATAAACAATGTGTTATTGTCAGCAGTATTTCCAACTTCAGTATGCATGTGCCTTTCTAGCAACTATGGTATAGTATGTTTTGGCTTTGCCTTGTTAGATGTAAATATAGTTAATGAAATTTTTATGCTTATCAAATTCATTTTAGTATTTAACTTTTCTATGTAACTTCATTATTAGTTTAAGTTTAATTTCGGCACCTTTTTCTGAACATTTACAAACCTTCCTGTAGGAAATTATGCAGTTGGCTGGTAACAGTCGCCTAATGTTTGGCAGAAACTATTTGGTGAAGTGGGAGATGGATATCATTCCCGGAAGTTCACAGTAGTGAAATGAACACTTTTCACCGATACCTCAATGCATAAGGTGTACAAAAGCGGGCCCTCCTCTTTTTCTTTATTCTTGTCTAATTATCTTGGTATTACAAAAGTTGGATAGTCATGGACACCCAACTGTCTGGGATAGTTTGAAAACGTCTTATTATTGCAAGTAGATATATTGTAATGCTCGTGCATTGTTTGAACAAATAGTAGGTTGGAGGAAAGCATTTATAAATTTAAGTTAATCAAATGAGCTTTATGCAAAAATACCCTCAAAATTTTATGGAAGCTTGGGTGGTTTACGTTTAATAACATGGCTATTCCGATATAATATTAAAATAGAACACAGAAATAAATAGTAGAGCATATAGTACATTCTTTTGCAACCGCAATAAAGATCAAGACTTCACATTCCATACGTTAAATTAGAAAACTACACATATTTCCGGTAAAAAAACAGTCTAAAGAAGTGTACTCGTAAATATTCGCACAAGTTTAAAGAAACCGAAATTGTAAGTTTCTCCAATAAGCAGAAACCCATAAAACAGCATAAAATTTAGAGCTTGGTGACCAACAAATGATGCAGGTGTCATTGAAAGTGTGACAACACATAACCATTCTCACGCATCAAAATACCCTTGAACTTGACCTGAGGGCAATTTAAGTAGTATAATCTCTGAAAACGAAGTCAGCGGGAAATACCCATGAAACATTAAATCTTATAAAACCCACACATAATAGTAGAGGGTGGAGATCATATTATTAAGCATAAGAGCATCTTCAGCAGAGTCGAATAACATGCAATCATCACAGTGCAGGATGAAATTGTCAAGCAAGTAATTGATTGCCGGTATTAAAATGCAAGTTATAGCATGGAAAAAAGAATACTGGGAGTAATAGCATGAAAGTGACATGTGAAGGCATTTATTCCAGATCAAGTGGGAAAGTTTTATTCGCTGCAAAAATTTCCTGTGCTGGAAGTCAACATGTCGTTTGCAGAGAATAACTAAATATAACTATACGTTATTAAATTTGTTTTGCATTTTATAAACAATACATGCTAATATTTGATAATTGTGAATAATGATGATGAGAAGAATGTATAAAACCTGTTATTATTAAAAAGGACAATTACGTTGGTGTATGCTTATTTAAAGCGGATGGTAAAAACATAATTTTTCATACATAAAAGCTAAGTATTGGAGAAGCACAATAGTATTTAGAAATTTAATTGGTTGACTGTCTTACATTGATACATTTGTTGGTTTTTTTGTTCCACACATACTTGGTCAAAGTAGGACTAAATCTTGATATTTATTAAATTATTACAACCTGCTTATCTGATGTTGAGTTGATGCTTTTCTCTTAGAAAATACAGTTAGGCCAAATTGTACTTCGAACAGAAAAGTCAATATTTGCAGTTGTAAAGAGAAGAAATTTTGTTTGTTGCATTTTACTTCAAATTTATCTTCATTCATCATTGCTCGCCCTATCATTATACACCTCCTTAAAGACGGGCATTTTTCTTTGTTTTTTATTCTAATGTGTTGTTAAGATGCTATCACTTTTGTTTCCATTAAGGATTTTTAGCCCAATCCTTTGCAAAACTTTTGATTTCTATCTTTTCGTAAATACATTGACTAGTTAAATCTGAATCTATAATAAGTAGCAGGGTTGCCATCAACCAACTTAGTCCAAATAGTTGAAAAAGTGGCCAAAAATTATAAAAACAGTAACCAAATAGTAACTTGTCAGTATGGGAATAGTGACTGAATCAAACCATGATCTTACTTCCTTAGTTGAGTAGCCTTTATATTCAAAAATTAAATAATCATTGGTTGGTGGATCAAAGTGTTGAAATGTATGGGTATTAGCATATGAGTATGTATTTATTAATAAAAAAAACTTGCAGCTATTCGTAGTACACTGAATATTTTTCAGCCCTCAATCTTTCTATTTCATGTTCTTTCTTTTTTAATATGAGCAACTCCTCCATTTTTCTTTTCCAGGTATAATTTGTGCACCATTTGCAGCCCTCGTCAAAGCCACCAGCTTTTTGTTATTGAAATTAATTCTGGTCTTCACAACATTTTAATTTATCTTTAGTATTTTTTCACGCATTTAAAATTCTTAGTGACATTGACCCCTTGTCTTCTGATAGTATCCTAGGAATATATTTACTTTGTCCAATACTGCACTCGAAGGTACTACATTGGCCAGAAAACGAGTTTTTTATCTGGAAATTTTAAATTTTGAAAAACTTCCTGTACAAATTGATAAGCCATATATTTTCTATGTGCATTTTATAGCTGTGATCGCCACACATATCCATCAGTATAATCTGAACTTTTGGTAGGTATTAAATTGATAATTCCTTAGTATCTGTTAACTTTACAATGATATTTTCCTTCCAATCCTAAAATTTCCCAGTTTGCAGTAACTTTATGTTCTTTTCGATTCTGGTCAAGTACAAATATATCTCAAAGAATAAGTGGCTCTTGAACCACAGACCGACTGGCTTCCAGAAAAAACAAACTACATAGAAGTTAATATGTCAATTATCTAAAAAAAATCAAGAATAGCTCAAAACCACATAAACTATAATGATGAAATCCTCAATTTGTACATAAATTCAACTGTCAAAATATTATGATCAAACTTTACATGCACCTATTGTTGATTTCAGAATATTCAGCTTACAACTGCTATTAATTCACCAATTCAATCTTAAATATGTTTTTGACATCCAAATTCATATTTTCAAAGTGAAAAACTCAATATCTTTCATTTTACTCACTCGTTAAAAAAGTCGTTTCCAATGCAAGTGTATGTGTATAGTCAGATCAATATAGTGACCTTTGATAGGTCACCATTTTGACAGATAAGGTCAGCGATGGCTCATTCTTTTTATTCTTGCTCTAGACCCAAGAGTCATTTTAGTATATATTTTTTGGGAATTATACATCTAACATCAAACTAACGATATACCATGTCCTTTCTGATTAGGAAAACCTCCTTTCTACATCTGCACTTCGATGTGATAATGTTAAACAAATTTTCACAACTTTTGCCACTATTGAGATTTTTGAAGTTCCCTCAGGATTTTTCATATTTATATTTTACCAGAACTCATATATCATATCATTTTCACGTTTGGTTTCAATTTTCTGTAACCGAAGGGCTTACCATTCATCTTGCAGGGAGCATCAGTTGGTATTTGTATGAAAAGAGCTTTGGTAACTTTCATCAAATAACTGCAACAGGAAACTGAGTTTTCTCCTTAGACTGTAAAAAGTCTAATATTGATGGGATGGACAAGACGTTTGCACAAGAAGATGTTTACTACTTGTTACGTAATGTTGTACTCTTTTCACAAAAATGTTAGTCTTCAGACTTACCTTTTAAGTAAGACTCAACTTCACTGCCGACAACAACCTTTTTAACTTCTTCAAGGTTTTATGACAAGAAAACCTTCAGGTCCCAAAAACTTTTTCATTTAATTCTTTTGCTATATTGAGTTGTGTACTCTGTTAATAAGAGTCTCATGCAGATACTTCTTAATTCATCATACATGAGATGAATCAAAGCTTTTTTCATTTAGAATCCTTTGATAAACCCTTTGAATAAATCTGCACTCGAGATGACAAACACAGTTCAGTTATGTAACTGAGTTTTAAGAAATGCTGTCATGATATATTTTTTTGTTCTCATCAAAAAAGTATTCTTGTTTGGAATAAAATTAAGAAAGTAATTTTTTAATGCTGTGCTTTGTTTAAGCACTTTTTCGCAAAAATCTCTCAATATCAATCACCTTGAGATTAGAAGACATGGAAATTTTTTCTTAGGAGCATTGCTGCTTTCTTCTACTGTTGTGCAATTCTTCAATCTACTGGAAAACCAATCAAACAAATTAAATATTGCTATTTTTGCCCCTGAACATTCTTCAACCATTTCTGATGTTTTTGAGTAAGGTGTTGCATAAAAAATGTATGTTGCATGTGCCTATGTTAAGAAGCCCATTTCCTCTTCTTTTCAAAACTATTTATTTACATTTGGCCCATCACTACCAAAGAGCAATATTAATTAGAAGCAAATTTGAGTTGCTTAAAACGATGAAACGGTGTTTAAAAAGTACTGCACCTGTTGCATGACCCAAGAAAAATGTTTCAATGTGATGTGAATGACGTTTTCTATTTTTGTTAGACCAATATCTTATGGTTACTTGCAGTTTTTTTTTATTTTCTACATTTGGTGTATCATAAAACTGTAAACTATATTAAGACCTTCAGCATTTTTAAAATTTTCAACAACAGCCAGTTAGGTCCTTACCGCAGGGTTAAAGACAGATTTTGATCTAATTTTAATACTGCCAATAGACTAATATAGGAAACCAACTGTAAAAAAAAACAAAAAAAATCTTAATTCAATACTAGCTAAGTTGAAGAACTCATTCGCCAATACACAGACACTCAGATATTGTTTGTTTGTTGTGTATAAAATCAGAGAATAAAAAACAATGATAAAAACTGTGAAAAACTCAAAAACATGTGAAGAAATTGGCTAGGGTACAAAAAAAGTAACTTTACTGACCAAACAAAGAAAAGTAACACAAAAATGACCTGCTCCGAAAGGAATGCAACAGTTGAAAAAGCGACAAAGTGGCAGCCCTGTAGGTAGTAATACCAAAAAGAATATGTTCTGTTTACCTTTACTTGTCATATGACTGTCTATAGGTCATTTTAATGTTTACTTGTCCACTCATCTATCTGATTATTGTTTGGTGGCTATCTAATTACCTTTCTCATTGATGAACGTGTTTGAAAGATAACTTGAAGTTTGGGGAAAAAACATTCTCTAACTTTTATAACAGACACGTCCAAAGGTCCAATCTTTCTTCCTAACCCGCTGTCTCCATTTCAGTCAAATTTTTGCAACAAGAGGTGTTAGGTGGCTCTATGGCTTAGTTGGTTTGCATGTGACAACTAAGCCCAAGGTCCCTAGTTCGATTCTGAACGTAGTCCGCTTGAAAAATATTAAGTGAACATTTTTCACCAAAATACATTCTCGTACAGATGAGTGTTGTCGCACATATTAAAGATCACTACCTTGCTTGTAACAGCCAGGGTTGACAAAATTCAAAATTTCCTAGTAAAAAGAACTCTTTCCATTGCCAATGTAATATCTTCAGGTGGTGCATTGGAAAAAATAAAATGTAGCAGTCTGTCTTTCTCCTAAAACAACTACCTATCTCATAAGGGTGTTTCTCCATCACTCTGGACTGCTGACTACATTTTGGCTAGTAAAATAGTGCTGTTCTATCTACAGTACCTACCACATTCTTTAATGCCAGTTCTTTTCTTGCCACTTCATTTTAAATTCCTTCTTTTCTTTTCATATCCAAACTAATGGAAAACGAGGATAATGTATTTTCGTAGATAGTTTCTAGTTCACCAATTAATCACTCAAAGTATACTTTCTAATGTCTGCACTGATATACAGCAAAATAAACTGAATGTTGTTTCCAATGATTCACACTTATATTCTACCCAATTCACTTCGAAAATTATCTGCTATCGTGTTACTTACGCATATCGTACATGCCAAGAGTAGACATGATTTAGCATAATACAACTGATTGGTGAAATACTTCAAGAAAACTACAAGCAATATAATAATTATTCAACATGTGAAAACATGAAGATAAAAACAGCTTAGAAAAATAATTAATAATAAATTTAAAATAATTCTTTAAGTAAACTCCCCTTAACACATGATCAATATTAGACACAAACCTTTCTATGTTAAATAATGCTTTTAACAATAGATAGGTTCTTTCGCAAGATTAATTACAATAAGCTAATTTTTTAAATCCTTCCAATACAGAAACTATTAACTAAAATTATAGTTAATACCCAAAGAAATGTTGCACAGTTCTGAAACTTATTCCAACCAGTTGGTATTAAGTGATTGTTAAATTGGGTAAAGAGTCAGAATACTACTGAGATACAGAATAATGCATATCCTTTTTGTATATTAAATTAAAAATTTTTCTTTTGGAACAGGAAATTTGGCACGAACATCACCATGTGTGACATATTTTTTTATACCTACTTCTAAAATTGTTCTACATTCACACTGTCACATCCTTAAAGTTTTTAGAGTTTGAAATAATTTGGAAATCTAACTTAAATTTCATGGCTGTTACTCGCTTTACTAAAATTGTCTTTTTAAAATTTTCTCGGGTAAGTACCGAACACAGATTTTCATGTTCCTTTATACTATTTCCTTCGTTGTTTCCTGACATTCCTTTTGTGAACAATCCAAAACCACAGTTAGACGACATAATTTCTTTTTGTTCAGACACAGTTTTTGTCGCAATCCGTTAATATATTTTGATCTTGTATTTCTCTTTCACAATACTTTTATCATGTCACACACCCCAACGTGATTGTAATAAATGGCATTTTTTCTTATGAACATTGACAATCTTTCTAAATAGAAATATTTGGAGAAGCAAAAAATCTCTCAAAAAATTGAACTAATAATTATCGTAACTATTTATGTTCTAGAATTATTAAAAATTAATGAAAAAGCTGGTCACATTTAAATACAATCAAACTATGATCAAATGAATTGCAAATCTGATATGATATTTTTTAAAATATATTACAAAATGTATACTTACTTCACCAATAGGATCAGAAATAATGCCTTTATAAATCCACATTCCTAACATTTTCATGTAAGGAACACAAGCTGCCTGCATTAGATGCAAACACAGTTCTTGAGCTCTAGCATCCCCTATGTAACCAGATACGTGATCATGCAACAAGCTTAAGATTTTTCCTCCTTTTGCATCCGACTGAAAAACATTACAATTAAAGAATATGATCAATTAGTACAAACACATTACAAATAAATGTCTACACACTATATCGCCCATTAATTGATAAATATATCTCTACATTGAAAATGGAAACAAAATAGTTTAATAACATCAAATATAAATTTCAAAACAAAAATTAATCAAATATAAATTTCAAAACGAAAATTAATTATCTTAATATGATTAAGTAATCCTTACAATTTTTCATAAATCAATTTAGTATAAATGATAATTGTTTCATCACAGTACCTATTCTTTAGATTTCAGTGTCACACTAAATTACTGGTACGGCTTACACTTCAACTAATAGTATTTCTAAAAGTAATAAGGTTTCAAATTAGAAGTAATTATAAAATGTGGAATTATTAATGGGCAGATTCAATAACGACAAATTACTGTAATCTATTTGATAATTCAATAAGCAATCTTTATCTAACGTCAAAAGAAATGTCAACTTTTAAAGTCATTATAAATATTATGATTCCGAGTTGGGGCCGCGTCATCTTATAAACCGAAGTTTATAAGATGACACGGCCCCAACCCGGAACCATAAATATTTATAATGACTCCGGTCGTGAAAGCATCGAACAATATTATTTTTAAGTCATTTTTGGCATTGCGTAATATCAAACTACAGTGCGTTTAATGAATAGATTTCAGTAAATGCACCTCCCATAAATGAGCGACAAGTTTAAAAAGAAATTTTGTATTGATTGGCCGAGTTCACATAACCATCGATAATTTTGTATTTCTAACCTACAAATGTCAATTAGTTTCTCATCTTCGTTGTTATTCTGTTATTTTTTTTATTATGCTGTTTTGTTTTTTTTTGCTCTAGCACTTTATCGTTTAAAAACAGTATTTTTCGATACCTAATAAATACAATTGTGTAGATTATTTGCAATCAATTACGTGAATATGGATCAACAGGTCTTTTGCTCCTAAAAAACAAATGTATAGACATTTTTCCGTTGACGATAAAAAACGGATCTTAAAAACGTTCAAATTTTGTTGTGAATAAAATCCCAAACACAATAAGATGGAAAATGTTGCATTTACTACAAAAACAGCAAGCAGTGTAATAACTTCGTATGTACATAATTTATTCATCATATCAATATTGTAGGTGTTACTATTAAAAGTATGTGCAACATTCTGCGTGAGTACACAGACATATGTTACATTCACCAAAACTACCATCGTCAACAAGCAATTTTGGACAACATCGATAATGAAATTAAGCAACATCTAAGACGTATGCATGTATGTATTTCTTTATACCACATGGTAGAGTATCAAATATTATAGAAATTTTTACAAAATATTTTAAAGTATACAGATCCTATAACTAGTTAATAATCTAAAAAAACTATTCTTAGTCATCTAATGTAATATATCAGTTGGAATATTAAAATAAACTTAACAGAATAATCATGTAGTAAGAGCAACCCCTCTCATAGTTTCTCATTTAAAAACTCATCAAGTGAATAATAACAGCGATCTCGCAATACGGCCAATAGTGAACACCTAAAGTGCAAAGTTTTCTCTAGGAATCTAATATTAGTCGCAAGTTTATCATATAGCATAGGAGCCATAAAAATAAATGATTTTTGTACTAGAGAAGATGTGGGGATGATTTTGAATATGTAGCCCACCTTTCTAGTATAATGTGAATGAATAGACAGCGTAATAATCAAAATGTAAATTTTGGCCAAATAGCATAATGATATCAAAAACAAATAAGGAAAAATATGTAAGGATGTTAAGTTTTTTAAAAAGAGGTCTACAATGTTTATATTTTCTTGAATGGCAAATAATACGAATTGTACATTTTTGTAATTTAAAAACAATTTGCATATGAAATACTGTATTGCATTACAGAACAATTAAAGCTGCCTGATGTATTTGGATATACAGAAAATTGCTTCAATAGAAGTTTGCAACCATTTTCGTTAATTCTGGTGCTAATGTGCTCGTATTCAAACCAAAATGCAAATGGATATCTAGTACAGTCGCAGAGATTACGTATAAGAATCCATGCATACTAAAATTTAAAATGCCAAGAGAACAGAGTGAGTCATAATAAAAGCTGTTCATTGTTCATCTCATTCGATTTACCAGTGTTATAGTGATTACAAAACTGTGAAGCATGTACTTGTGGAGGGTTGCAACAAAATGTTCATTTACAGAAATGTCAAAAATAATATATTATAATTTTCCCCCTTTTTATATTGTTGTTGGTAAGCTTAATTTATGAAAAATATATAATTTTCCACCTTACTTTATATTTGTTCGTAAGCTTAATTTACGAAAAATATTTGAACATAAAATCATAATGTACCTTATTTGTACTTCAAATTGCTATTTATGGTTTATTCTGTTTGAAAATATCAGAAATTTATTTTAGACAATTTTAAACTGTTTATATCGTATGAAACATTACGTATTTATCAGTTGCTGAAATTTTTGTACCAGCTTAAAATTATCTACAGATGCGCCGGTCATAAACTCAATCAGCCTGGATTCTTATAATCTCAAGGTAAGATTCATTTAATCCCAAAACTGTCTAACCAGGGTTCAGTGTCAGACGGTTTCGGTTTCTTCACCTCATGCCCCCACAGACACAGACCTATCTCAAATTCCGACAAGTCGGTTACAAAATTGACATCTTTTGGCTCTTATCAAATTGCCAATAACTTAATTATAAAAAAATTTAATGAATATGTACTTTTGTAGGTGTAAATACCTAGTCCTTTTATGAAGGCCTACTGTTTAGATTGAATACTAATACCTTCAATTCCTCAGGATTTCTTAGGCCTTGTCCAATCAACTACCATAGCCTAAACAAAATCACTTTAAAACTAGTTTTGGTGTATGTAAAAGTATGATTTAAATTTTAACTATGAACAAAACTGGATACTTTATAATACTTTTTGTTACTCCAAATTTCGCATCCATATGTTAGTAAAATTTCACTGCACCTGGTATCTAAAATCACACTCTGCTTTTTTAGATGCCCTGCTGGACTCCGAATTATTCACTTTGCCTTGCACATTCTTATTATATTTGATACGCTCTATTTTTATATCTTTTGATTCGTTGGATTCAATAGCTTTTTCTATTTAAAACCAGTACAAAAGTTTGAATGAAACTCAAGAACCACTTTTTTATGCGTCTAATTTTATTTTACAAAACTTTATTATCAATCAACAAATTATAATATCACCTAGGTACTTATTTTCATCCACCCGCTATATACAAACTTTTATTGTTATTCACCTATCAACTCCCACAATATTATTGGTCAATTTCTTTTACACTTTAAAAACTTTGTACACACTCATTAGACTATCTTTTCTTCGTGAAACTATTCTAAATATTATCTTTGAAAGTATATAAACATGAAATACTTATAAACTAATACAAATAAAACAAACAAACATAAAACTTGACTCAAATCACAAAATTTGCTTCCAAAACCCTGTAGCTTGTCTGATAGGTACAACGGTTGACTATTACAGTTTATGTTCAGCCTGAAGGATAAGTATTGCATCTTTCCTTAGTTCGATTATTTCTAACGGCTATTAAAAAAAAAACTTGTCCTCATTCTTGATACAAAATAATTTGTAAATTGTTAAAATGTTAACTGAATGAAAATTCCCCTTGTAGGTTTGTTATTCATGATTGTCGGCTGATTTTAATTATTGTTGGTGCTGCTTGGAGAATTGTGAAACATGAATAATTTTGTAGGTTCTTTGGATTCACGTGCAGTTGTTTTGTGGTTTGCTATAGCGTAAAAAATAATTATGTGCCTGAAAACTGATAGAATAAAGATAAGTATGCAGCTAGCTCTTACAAATACAGGTAAGTTTTAAATTTACAGACAAGTAACCATAAATATTTCTATAGTGTTAATTACTATGAAACTGTTCTAGGCCCTACATGCTAATAGTAACAATGCACCTTCTGAATCAGCTTTAGATAAAGGCGAGCCTTTCAAGTAAATACATGCATAATTAATTCATTACTGTCTGTTAGTACAGTATTGACCGAAATAAACAGTACTGAAATTGTAATTGTTTTGTATATTTAAAAAATACATATTATTGACACTTTATTATATGTTCTAAATGTGCACCTCCTCGTTCGAGACAGACTTCATAACGATGTTCTAAGTTTCTGGTCATGTTATTGAATAAGGGTTGTCTCAGGGCTGCGAAGAAGACTCTAACGGCATCCTTTAATTCATCGATGGTTTGTGGTGCCCGTTTGAAAACGGCATTTTAGCCATGCCCCAAATGTATGCGTCTGGAGGTGTGAGGTCTGGAGAATGTGAAGGATAAGGAAGTCAGTAAATCGTGATATGAATTTGCTTGGAAAATGTTCTTGAAGAAATTGACGAATTGCGGCAGCAGTATGGCAAGTTGCCCGTCCTGCTGAAAAATTGGTTTCAAATGCCAAGTTACGTGCACGACAGAATTGACGAGATCAGGGATAAATCGTGTTAAAATTTGTCTGTACCTCTGTTGATTAAGTGTGACTTGCCTACCATTCTCTTCGATAAAGTACGGACCAATGATTCCGTGTCCGGAAACAGCACACCAGACACTCACTTTTTCACTATGTAAAGGAACCTCTTGAACCTCATCGGGTCTGGCAAAGCCCAGAAATCGATTTGTGCGACGATTCACATAGCCTGACAAGTGAAAATGTGCTTCGTCTGAAAACCAAACATTTTTCAAAAATTCAGGATTTTCATACTGTAACGCGAGAATTCTGGCGCAATATTCCACTCTACTGCGATAATCCCGAGGATGTAGTTGTTGATGTACCTGAATCACATACGAAAATGTACCCAGCTCCTTCAGGATTCTTTGAAAGGAAGTTCTTTTAAATCAAGTTGTAACGCTGTCCTTGCCTGGCTGACTTTCGGATTTTCTAAGATTTGCTCAAAACACGCTCATGGTTATTGTTGTTGTTAACTGTCCTGGGACGCCCGAGTTTCCTTTTCGTTGGCACAATACACTACCTGTATTTCTAAACTTTTCAATAACCTTCAAAATTGCAGCATTACTTGGAGAACGTTTATTAAACCTTTGTGTGAATTGATCAGACACGTATAGCAAACTTGCACCATTACGTCGGCCGATTCCGTATGAACGAAAATAATGCTCTACCAGAAACACTTTCTCCTCTGTACTTAACACCATTTTTAACAATTAGGCCCTACTAATTACTTGTTTGAGGTTTACTTGACAGGTCTATACTAGCTAACTTGAGTGTGACAGCGCACGCATAAAGACACCGCCAACTTAGTTTCAGTACTGTTTATTTCGGGCAATACTGTATTTAATCCCCATAGTAGAGGATAAAGAATACTACTATAGTAAGCCTGCTTATCGTAAAAGGCGATTAAAAGCCGCAGCTAGGGGCAGCAGCCTTGCTGGCTAAAAGATACTGGAGGAGGGTCGGTTGGTCTCGGGCGATCTTCAACAACTTACAAGCTTGTTGGGGGTTGGCCGTGACGGATACAGCTTTTTTCTAAAATCTTTAAAAACTGTGTTGTGGAATGATATGGGAACCTACTACAATATTTCCCAGGTGTGCGAGGCCTAAAACACGAAATATATATGATGGAGATCTCACAAGTAAAATTCTTGTCCGGAGGTAAAATACTCCCTCATTCGGATCTCCGGGAGGGGGTACTTGAGGCTCGTCATCGTAAGAATATAAAACAACAGTTCGATTTAGTGATAGGGACTTGGAATGTAAGGTCATTACTTAGAGTAGATAAGTTAACGAATTTATTAGTCAAAATGAGAAAGGGAAAGCTGGACATTTTAGGTATTAGTGAGGTGAGATGGCCAGATAGTAATGACATTTGGAAAGATAATTATAGAATAATTACAACTTCTTCAACTAATGGACTGGCAGGGGTAGGAATAGTGTTAGGTAAAAGATTAGGGCATAAAGTTAAAGATTACTTACAATTTAGTGATAGAATAATTATGGTTAGATTGAGTACAAAACCCACAGACACTGTTTTAATACAGGTTTACATGCCAACAACTCAGTACGAGGATGAGAAAGTAGAAAAGGTATACGAGGATATAAATAGTATAGTGAGAAAAGTAAAAGGAGATGAGAATTTAATAGTTGTGGGCGATTTTAATGCATCAGTGGGAGAAGGTAGTGAGGGAAAAATGGTAGGAAAATTTGGGCATGGCAGACGAAATGATAGAGGAGAAAGATCAGTTGAGTTTTGCCAGGAACATAGATTAGTAACTGTAAACACCCTATTCGAACAACATGTTAGGAGAAGATATACCTGGAAAGCGCCAGGTGATAGGGCTAGATACCAAATAGATTATATTTTAGTTAAACAAAGATTTAGAAATCAAGTTCTAAACTGTCGTAGTTATCCAGGGGCTGACATAGATAGCGATCATAACTTAGTTAAAATGAAGTCTAAACTAAAATTCAAAAAATTGAGAAAGGTTAAAAGAGAGGGATGGGGGATCTAGCTAAGCTTAATGATAGTAGGGTAAAAGAAGAATATAAACAAGTATTAGATAATAAGAGCAAAGAGATATCTATAGGAGGGAACGTAGAAAATAGATGGAAAGAAATAAAACTGACTGTACATGATACAGCAACACAGACAATAGGTAAGAAAAAAATAGAAGCGAGGAAACCCTGGGTAACAAAGGAGATATTAGATTTAATAGAGAATAGAAGAAAACTTAAACCTTTCAGAAAAGTGGATAGTGAAAGTAAGCAAAAATATAATACAGTTAGAAATAAGATAGTACATGAGTGTAGAAAAGCTAGAAATAAATGAATGGAAGAGAATTGTAAGGGAATACAAGATGATTTGAGAGTAGGTAAGACAGGCAGGGCTTACAGGGCAGTTAAAAAGCTTTTTGGGGAAGATAGGAAAAAATTTAATGGTATTAGAGACGAGAATAATGAGATTCTAATAAATAAAGTTGAGGTAGCAGACAGATGGAAAAGATATTTAGAAGATTTATATAAGGGAGACGATATGGATGAGTTAGAGAACGACCAAGAAGAGGATGTAGAAATAGGGTTCTCAATATTAAGAGAGGAATTTGATAGAGCTGTTCGGAATCTTAAACTAAATAAAGCGCCAGGGATAGACGATATTCCCGCAGAACTAATAAAATATGCAAGTCAGAAAACTTTAGACAGATTATATGAACTAGTAAAAGTAATATATGACACAGGTGAGGTTCCAATAGATTTCGAAAAAAATATTAATATCCCAATCCCAAAAAAGTCAGGAGCTGATTGGTGTGAGAATTTTAGAACGGTTAGTTTAACTTCTCATGCTTCCAAAATACTAACAATAATAATTAAAAATAGAGTAGAAGCTTTGACTGAGAATTGTTTAGGCGAAGACCAATATGGTTTTCGTAAAGACAGAGGGACTAGAGAACCTGTAGTATTATCTTAGCGACCTTTAGCAATAAAAGGCAATTCTAAGGATAATTTTTTATTTATTACTTTAACGTATACAATGGCATCTCCACAACGAGATGCTGTTACCATCACGTTCTGCTTAACACTACTTGAGGAAAGAGAGAGCGTTTTGTTCCCCGTTTACCCCAACCCTTATGCAGGTATGAAACTAAATTTACCTTCTTTTACAATAATAAGATACAATGCAATAAAGTACAGTTTCTAGCTGTAACATACTGACCCCACCCAAAAACTTAAGTATTGAACGTATCAAAAAGAAACAAGAAAAACAATATTAATACATAATTGAGAACAAATATGCATGTTGTATATAAGTAAAATACATGTTCAAGGCAAATTGTCCTTGATAGGCAAAATACAAATCTTAGCCAATGAAACCTTTACAACACCATGATTGGTTCGCACTGAAACAACGCGAACAATAGCGTCTTTACCAGGAAACACTTCAGCAATCCTTCCCATATTCCATTGAAGGAGGAGTTTTATCATCTTTAATCACTACCATATCACCAACCTTGATTGAATGCTGTCCTACTTGACGCCATTTTGTCGCTGCTGCAGCTCAGAAATATATTCAGTTGACCAGCGACGCCAAAATGCTGAACCATTGTTTGCATCTGCTGATACAGATTTAAACGGTTTTCGCTAATGTGTGATAGGCTCGGATCAGGCACCGTCGTTAATTTTCGACCAATTAAAAATGAGCGGGTGTTAAAGGATCTGGATCGTTTGGATCATCAGATAATGAGGATAGAGGTCGGGAGTTAAGCACCGCTTCTATTTGTACTAGGACTGTAGAAAAAAATTCATAAGTTAAGGAAACATTACCTAAAACTCTAACTAAATGTGATTTAGTGGACTTTACCCCAGCCTCCCAAATGCCCCCAAAATTTGGTGAACGTGCAGGAATAAAATGCCAAGTAATACCTAAAGTTGCTGATTTTTCATTTAATTGATTTTGAGTAATTTCATTTGATAAATATTCAGCCAGCTCTTGCAATTCCCTATTTGCACCCACAAAATTGGTGCCATTGTCACTATAAACGTGTGAGGGTTTGCCTCACGACCAGAAAAGCGCCTTAGTGTGGCTATGAAAGCTTCCGTGGTTAAATCGGTCACGACCTCTAAATGAACGGCTTTGGTTGCCATGCAAACAAATAAACACACATATGCCTTGTAAGACTTATACCCTCGACCTTTGTGAGTTTGTAATTCAAATGGACCGGCATAATCTACTCCGCAATTTTCAAACGGATATGCTTGTTTTACTCTAGCCGCAGGTAAATTGCCCATTAAATATTTTATTCCCTTGGGTCTAACTCTGAAGCACTTAACACATGATCTCACAATACCTTTGGCTTGATTTTTACCATTAATCGGCCAATACTTCTCACGCATAGAAGCTAACAATGTTTGCCGCCAGAATGCAGTAATGAGACGTGATAATCAAACATTATTAATTTAGTTAATACATGCTTGTTAGGCAATATTATTGGGTGCTTTTATCGTAACTATACAATGAGGAATCTAATCTTCCACCTACTCTTAGTAGCCCTTTCGCATCTATAAAAGGATTTAATGACACTAGTTTGCTCGTATTTGAGACTGACAATTTTGTTTTAATTTTGAAATTTCTTGGGCATATACTTCTTGTTGCGCCAATTTTACTAAAATAACTTCGGCTTCTAGAAGCTCTTGCACGGTAAGAGGCCCAATGTTTTTGTTTACAGCTCCTAACCTTATATTACATATGAACCTACTACAATATGCCATTATGCGTTTAGTCTTATTAAATGTAGAAAATTCTTAAATGACATGAATAGTTCGTTTACTAGCAAACAAGTTACACCCTTTACCTCTAGTAACTCCTGGTTATTTTGCAATAATGAAATTTGTTTTATAGGCCACTCACACTGCGGAAAAGAAAGCCAAAATGGACCAGACCACCAAATATCTTGATTTAAGATTTTTTCTGGAGCAATACCACGAGAAGCTAAGTCCGCAGGATTATCTTTTGAATTAACATATGACCAATCGTTTACGTTTGTTAATGATTGAATCTGAGTTATTCTATTTGCGACAAATGTTTTTAAGCGAATTGGTTCGCTCTTGATCCACGAAAGTTCGATTTCTGAATCACACCAATAAAAACATTTATCAATCTTTAAATCTAATACTTTAATAACCTTATCAACCAATTGACTCAAAATCAGTGCACCACACAATTCTAACCTAGGGATTGTAATTACCTTTAGAGGAGATACTTTGGTTTTGCATAATAACCTAACTAGAGTATTTCCATTTCCATCAACTGATCTGATATACACAGCTGCAGCATAGGCATGTTGCGCTGCGTCTGAAAATCCATGCAATTCAATTTCGACACTGTTCGAAATTGTAACTTGTCTTGGTAAACGAGCTTTGTTTACATTCGAGAGATTATCCCGAAAGTTTTTCCACTTTGTATGCAATTCTGCAGGAATAGATTCATCCCAACTCAATTTATATTGCCACAATTTTTGCATTATCATTTTTGCTATGATGATACATGGTGTTAGTAATCCCAGCGGATCGAAAATCTGTGCAATATCAGACAGAATACTTCTTTTTGAAATAAACTTTGCAGAACTAATTTGTTTCACTCTATATGTTAAATAATCGCCGTTTGATGACCAAAATAATCCCAAAGTTTTTGTGCTTTCCGAACTGCCAATTTCTAAATATTCCTCAGAAGGATTCCTGATTTTAATATGCTCTAAAATAGAACGCTGCTTGAATTCCACTTTCTGAGTTCAAACTTCCTGTTCTTAGGACTTCCACTAATCCTTTTGAATCTCTAATGCTTCTTTTACAGAATTGGTACCCATTAACAAATCATCTACGTAAAATGAATTCAAAATGACTTTGGAAACTTCTGGATTTGTCTCTTTACATTCATGCCCGACTTGTTGCAATGCACGAATTGCTAAAAAAGACCCTGATGCTGTACCGTATGTTACCGTATTTAAAGTATATATTTTATAGGCTCTAGTACGTCCTCCTCCAAAAATTTGTTGTAAATACCTTTCTTCGGTTTAATTAGAACCTGACGGTACATTTTAGCAATATCTGCAGTTAAAACCACTGAATGAATTCTAAATCTTAACAAAATTGATAACAAATCATCCTGCAAAACTGGACCTACCATTTGTAAGTCGTTTAATGATAAACCTGAACTGGTACGTGCAGAACCATCAAAACTACACGAATTTTTGAGGTCAAACTGCCCTCTTTAACACAGCATGATGTGGCAAAAATAGGTGGGACCTTTATGTGAAACCATCTCACTTATTTTTGTCATATGACCCAACGCCTCATATTCCTTCATAAATTTTACATACTCTTGCTTCAAAACTCATTTTTGAAAATTTCCTTTCTAACGATAGAAAACGTTTAAGAGCCACTGATTTAGATTCCCTAATTCTTCAGGAGCTTTTTAAAAGGAATAGACACTATAAACCTGCCATGAACGTCCTTTGTGAAAGTATTTACAAAATGTAGTTCACACATTTGGTCCTCCTTAGATTCAAAACTAGAAGGCATAACTGGTTCCTCCAGTTCCCAAAACTTCTTAAACTGTTCATGAAAATTCGAGCTAAAATTGCACTGCAAGGTGTTTTCACTATTATGTTTATTTTCTAATAGTTGACCTGATAATATCCAACCTAACATGGTTTTTGCAAAATAGGCTTGTTACTGCCTAACTTAATTTGGCCCGTGGAGAGCAACGCCCAAAATATACCTGCCCCTAAAAGTAATTGTACTTGATTAGGTCTATTATATTCTGGATCCGCCAATTTCAAGTTTTTGGAATATCAAATGATGAAGTATCAAATTCAAAATTTGGCATATTTCCGCTATTTCATCAACAATAAGACACGATATTTTACAAGAATATGCATTGGCATTAGATTCGATGGTGGCTTCAGTTTTAAATTTTATGCTAAATTTCATCGAACCTAAACCTGTAACTTGAAGATCATTTTTTATTTTATCAAGCTTTAACCGATTACACAAATCAACTGTCATGAAGTTTGACTGCGAACCACAATCTAACAATGCCCTACAGTTATGAACTTTTCCATTTCTATCGTAAATTTTTACTCTAGCTGTAGAAAGCAGAGTTCTATGTACAACTGCGTTTTGTGATAACGCTTGTGAACTTAAAACAACTTCACCCACAATCGGTGTGTCGTCTTTTGTATCTACCTCTTTGCTTACAGGATTCGATTCCGTTTCAAAATGCAGCAAAGTACTGTGTTTTTTACCGCACTTTTTATGTTATTTATAAAAATTCTAATATGAATTAAAACTAGTGCTAGTGTTCGAAATTTCTAGGAAGTGGAATGAATGTAAGGAACTCACCTGTCGCTTTCTAATTCATTTGAAATTAAAAGGTGTGCTTGGAATTTGTGTGTCATCAACTTAGCAATTGTAAGGAATTCTCGCAACCCCTTTAGGACCAGGTATTGAAATACTTGTCGTATTTATTTCGAATTTGCCCATACAAATTTGTAGGATGTACCGTTACAACCTAGCTGCCGCGTTTTGTTCGACTGTCCGCTTTAAAACACACAAAATTTGCCTGACGCCAATTTTTCCACGAACTGAATTATTGTAGTAATTTTGTATCATACAAGATTTGTAATTACTACACACTCTGAATTAAACACTTGACACACACGTGATGTTTGCTTATTGCAATACTGATATCAATGTTGCTCATGTAACTTGTAGAAATGAACCACTTGCTCATCCCTTTGCACTTATACGTAATTAATTTCAAATTAATTATGCACCACAAAAATAAACCAAAAAAAGGTTCATCCGGCTCGAAGGACCATGTAGTATTATCTTAGCGACCTTTAGCAATAAAAGGCAATTCTAAGGATAATTTTTTATTTATTACTTTAACGTATACAATGGCATCTCCACAACGAGATGCTGTTACCATCGCGTTCTGCTTAACACTACTTGAGGAAAGAGAGAGCGTTTTGTTCCCCGTTTACCCCAACCCTTATGCAGGTATGAAACTAAATTTACCTTCTTTTACAATAATAAGATACAATGCAATAAAGTACAGTTTCTAGCTGTAACAGAACCGATACTAATGATTAGGATAATTATCGAAAAAAGGGTACAAAAAATAAAGACTCATTTCGCGTTTGTAGATTTACAAAAAGGATTTGATAGAGTTAATTGGATTGTTATGTTCAAGGTTTTGCGAAAAATAGGAATCTCTCATAGGGATAGAAAAATTATTTACAGTCTATATAAAACCAAAGCGTAGTAATTAGATTTGATGAAATAGACAAGGAAGCTAAGATTAGAAATGGTGTTAGACAGGGTTGTATACTGTCTCCCTTGATTTTTAATGTTTATATTGAGGAAGCTTTAAACTTAGCTAGAGAGAAAAGAGATAGGTGTTAGTGTACAGGGACAGAAAATAGACATGTTACGTTTTGATATATGATATAGCCATTATAGCAGAGTCTAGAAAAGAGTTAGGAGAGTTTTTAAATATTTTAGATGAGATACTACAGAGTAACTATAGTATGAGAATTAACTCAGTAAAGACAAAGATAATGACAGAGTTACAGCCTAGTTCTAAACCAAAATTAAAAATAGGTAATACCGAGTTAGAGAAGGTAGATGAATTTTGCTATTTAGGTAGTATAATTACAAAGGATGGATGTAGCGGAAGGGATATAGTAGCTAGAATAGCTCAAGCTAGAAAAATGTTTTTAAAAAAGAAAAACTTACTAATAGCTAATAGTATTAGTTTAGATAATAGAAAAAGTTTCTTAAAGTCGTACGTATGGAGCGTTCTACTATACGGTAGTGAGACTTGGACAATTAAAGAAGTAGATAAGAAAAAGATAGAAGCTTTTGAAACTTGGTGTTATAGGAGAATGTTAAAGATTAGTTGGACAGATAGAGTAACAAACGAGGAAGTTTATAGAAGGATAGGTGAGGAACCCTGTATGTGGAAACAATTAAAGGTCAGGAGAGATAGAATGATAGGGCACCAGTTAAGACATGAGGGACTATTTAGTAAAGTCTTAGATTATAGACTACCAAATAAAAATAGAGTAGGAAGGCCTAGACAAAACTATATTAGTCAAATTATTAGAGATTTAGGTTGTGAAGGGTATGTATATCTTTTTAGACTAGCTCAGAATAGAAAAGAATTTAGAGCTGCGTCAAACCGATTTAAGTAAGTTCGAAAACAAAACAAAAAGAATAAGTAAATAAAAATCAGTTAACTAAATGTCACCATGACATAACTCACAATTAGTTAGCGGTCTGGCATGTTGGTAGCGTTTCGTTGCTTAAGCCTTACCATAACATATAATTTAATAAACGTCACCATGACATAACTCACAATTAGGTAGCGATCTGGAATGTTGGTAGCGTTTCGTTGCTTAAGCCTTACCATAACATATAATTTAATAAACGTCACCATGACATAACTCACAATTAGGTAGCGGTCTGGCATGTTGGTAGCGTTTCGTTGCTTAAGCCTTACCATAACATATAATTTAATAAACGTCACCATGACATAACTCACAATTAGGTAGCGGTCTGGCATGTTGGTAGCGTTTCGTTGCTTAAGCCTTACCATAACATATAATTTAATAAACGTCACCATGACATAACTAACAATTAGGTAGCGGTCTGGCATGTTGGTAGCGTTTCGTTGCTTAAGCCTTACCATAACATATAATTTAATAAACGTCACCATGACATAACTCACAATTAGGTAGCGGTCTGGCATGTTGGTAGCGTTTCGTTGCTTAAGCCTTACCATAACATACAATTTAATAAACGTCACCATGACATAACTCACAATTAGGTAGCGGTCTGGCATGTTGGTAGCGTTTCGTTGCTTAAGCCTTACCAAAACATATAATTTAATAAACGTCACCATGACATAACTCACAATTAGTTAGCGGTCTGGCATGTTGGTAGCGTTTCGTTGCTTAAGCCTTACCATAACATATAATTTAACACTTTTCCTTTTTTGAAGCGGATAATGAGGTTATAGTTCATTTCCTTATAAATGGTAATCATGTAAACATGTTAGAGTTCTTTAACAACCATCAGGTTGCTAATAACTATGTAGAGCCAGGTGGACAGGAAAAAGATAGAAGGCTATAGGAAGACCTACACCAAGCTATATTAGTCAAATTATTAGAAATTTAGGTTGTGAAGGGTATGTAGAGCTTTTTAGATTAGCACAGAATAGAGAAGAAGTTAGAGCTGCGTCAAACCGACCTTAAGTAAGGTCGAAAACAAAATGATGGTAATGTTAGTATTTCTCCATACAATAAACAAAAAGTTGAAATTGGTTTTAAGTTATTTAGTTTTAGATTAAAATTATTGTCATTTGTACAATACAAAAATTTTACTGTTATTAATTTATTTATTGGGTATTTGATCTCATTTATTTAGGTTATTATCTTTAGATACTGGGTTTTTGCATAGCACTTTTATTGCAGTACAACTTTCAAAAACAGTAAATACTCTCTAAGTTTATTGTGGTTTGCTGTTTATTCTGCTTTCTCTTCTTTGGGAATAAAACCACTTACAGAATTTGAAATAGTCTTTATTGAAGTTTCGATCCCTGACCTAGGATCATTGTCAAAATAATAATGAAAGTTTTCAAATTTGACATTTGTTACAAAAATTGAAGGTGACTGTGATTTGTTAATGTTTGATATATTTGGTTTGAATCTGTTAGGTGAAAACTTTAAAATTTAGAAGAGTATAAATGTTTTCAATTTGTGATGCACACCTGGAAGCGACTTTGAGGTACCCAATTCGCTTAACGTGAAATCAGCCGACTACTTTTTTATATTTAGTTAACTTTCATATAAATTAACTAACCCGAGAAATTGATCCAATGGAGAACATTTATTTAAAGAAAAATGCAATTTCCAGTTTATCAATTGAACAACCAATCTATATAGATGCAGGTAATTTTTAAATAGAGCAAATAAGAACATAAAATGAATCCCTGCCCAAGTAGAAAATTCTGAAAACTGAGTTTTAAAGAAAGGTTGAAGAAACACAAATTATTGAATTTTATACTACTTCAAAACATGAATTAGTTAGAACATTACCATAAATGTTATTAAAAATTTCAGGTGAACTGTAAAAAATGTTGTACAAAGTTGAAATTTTTTATTTCAACTGAAACCCATCGTAATATAATATTTTCGTCTGTGCTGGTCTCTGCTGACAAAGAGCGGTTATTTAGCAGCGACTCAGATGACGATCCAACTTATATATTTCCTTCCGAGCCTACGTCTCCAGTCCCATCCAGTACTGCAGATATGAATTCAAATAATATTATTATACGTAATGTATACTCAGAAGAGTCTTCTAATGTTTTGGTTATCCAAGTTATTGACAATATTTTGGACAAGGTGTGAAAACAGTGTCACCCAAAAAAAAGATGGAATAAACCACAACCAAGTGAATGAAAAAATAAAATCACAAAAAAGGCGGATGATGAAGTATATGTAACAAAAAGAAAGTACGTCTAGCAAAAATTCCATGACCGTGAATTGTAATATGTGTAAATTTAAGTGTACTAAAAATGTATTTAATGACGAAGAATGCAACAAAATTTGCAGGGCTTATTGGAGTATGGAATTTGTAGGTAAAAAAATTTTATTTTGAGTAATTTAACTGTTGAACTAGTTAAAATAAGACTTCTGTAAATATCATCTAATAGGAAAAAATAGGCCTTTTAGTAAAAAATGTTAATTCAATAAAAACTATGTTCGTCATCAAGTATGTCAAAGGTTTTTTGCAAAAACACTCTGTGTATCAAATGACGTGATTAAAGACGTCATTCATAAATCCGATAATACTGGTACTTATTCATCTGAAGATAAACGTGGAATAATAGAGCCTGCTAATAAAACAAAACAGGTGGATGTTCAATTAGTGAAAAATCACAAAATCATTTCCTGTTATGGATTCGCATTATTGTAGAAGAGATAGCCAAAGAAAATACCTCAATTCTACATTAAATATTTAAAAAAACGTATAGCCTGTACAAGGAGTTGTGTAATGAAAGGAACATAAAACCTGTTTCATAATTTAAATACAGAAGCATCTTTGAGGAAAGCTACAACTTAAGCTTTTATAAGCCCAAAAAACAAAATTGTCTGATATGTAAAACTTTCTCGAGTGCAAATTTAGAAAAAAGATCTGAGTTAGAGCAACAGTATGTAGATCATACAAACAGGAACAAAATTTGCTATCAAGCCAAAGCAGCCGATAAGGAAAGAGCCAAGAATGATGATAACTTTATGTGAGTTTCTTTTGTTCTGCAATCTGTTCTGCAAATACCAAATGGTAAAGTAAGTCAACTTTATTATAGCAGGAAACTGATTCTTTATAATTTAACAATCTTTCAAGTACCTTTACCAAATAATACATTTTGTTTTTGTTGGAGCAAAATCAATAGAAAAAAGGAAGTTGTGAGGTTGGCGCGAGTATTTTCTACTAGTTGACACATTATGTGTCCTCAAAAAATAGGCACGTTACACTGTTCTCTGATACCTGCGCAGGACAGAACAGAAATCAGTTTGTATCTGCTTTGTCGCTTTGGCTGTCCAGACTTTTGACCATCTTGAAATAATAAAGCAAACATTTTTAGAGTCTAGCCATAACTTTATGAAGGTAGACTCTATGCTATCGTGCATCAAATCTACAAATAAGAACTTATCTATAACTTCTGTGAACGACTGGATTAATATTTTCAAATCAGCAAGGCGAAAAAGACCTTACCCTATTATGGAATTCAAATTCAACAAGATACTTGATTTAAAGGTCCTTGCAACAATAACCAATAAGAAAAAAGACAACAAAGATTCTTGTGTAAAGTGGTTGCAAATTAAAAGAATTAAGTTTGTATAACTTTGTGAGAACAATGTTTATTTAAAACAGTAACCTTAAGCAGTCTTCTAACGAAGTCAAAAAAACAATACCGGTAGCTTGCCTAAAAATCGCATCTACCACAGAACAATTTCCAGATTCATTAGATACTTTGTACCACACTGTGCTACCAAGAAGTGTAATGAAAAAAAGATGCGTTATCTCTATGCAAAAAAGGCATCATACAGAAGAACTGCATGGATGGTTTGCAAATTTACAAACCCCATCCTCTGTTATTGATAAGATTCTGGAGTCTGATATAAATGAACAGTTTGATGCAGAATATTACTAGACAATGTATTTTAACTAAAAAAGAATTTTTAGTACTATTTGTTATCTCAATGATAGTTTCTTTGTATCACTTAAAAGGTAACTTTATTTTATAATCTTTATTAACTAGATTGTTTTTAACATAAAGCATCTTGGAAAATCCAATAAATTTATAAACACGACTTTTTTTTAAATATTTTTGATTATTTTCAAAAGAAAATACAGAAAGGAGAGTTGGTTTTATTTTCCGCAGTTCTCATATATTTAATGCCTTATTCAATAAATACAGTGTCAGATTTCGATAAATAACGTTAAGAAAATCTTAAAGTTTATTCAATTCATAACTCTATTTTAGCTATTTACAGGGTCTTCCTTCTACACACACGATGTGTCTATTACTAACAGACACCTATAAATAAAGCAGTGTTGCCAGTAAAAGTATCAGTTCCTACCAGGTCATTAAGGAGATCAAATCGCCACAAGGCTCTCCACCTACACCACATATGTTCACCACAGTTCCGAACAAAATGTTTGGAAAATTAAAGAATTCCATTGCACCACATCTCGTTAGCATGGCAACTTTTAATAAAAAAAATTATCTTTTAATAAAATTTGAATTGAAAGACGTGTCCTAGTTACTAAGAGATATTCTGAAGAAAAAAACGTGTCCATGATATTATGTGCAATACTAATCTTAAAAAATCACAAATTGTTTTGAAAGACTGAATCTCAATTTATTAGCCATGTCAAGTTAAAACTGGAACCTACTTACCTTACTGATAGTTGTTGCTAGGTTACTCATAATTGATAAATTTTGTAAATTGTTTTGAATATAGAACCAGAGCCGATGAAGGTTTAAATTGCCACAACGATGTTCAGTTTCCAATTGTGTTATAAACAGCTAAAACAAAAATGTTTAATAAGTCTACATTCAATAATAACATAAATAAAAATTGTTTACGTAAGACAAGTTATATCAGATGGGATAATTCAGAAACAACCAGACATAAATATTAAATGGCCATAGACTTTTGCATGTTTCTAAGCAGTAGTAATTAAATAAACGCAGCATAATCTTGCATTTTTAGCTTGCACAAAAATTCAGGAAGTTCAATAATTTACATTCATAGAAGATAATCACCTATTTTTATCAAATACCCAGTATGTTTATATATAGTTTGAGAAATTTAAAATCCTGTTTATATCATATATATGATTAACCAACATAAACCAATATATTTTCCTTTTCTAACTTCAACAAATTTCACGTTTTGTTGGTTAAAAAATTAACGTTGCTTACTCTTCTAACAAAACTAATGTTCAATTAACAGGTATGTTTCTATCGATATTACACTTTTTATTGTACGCTAATGAAAGAATACACTAAAATATGTACACATTATTAGCGAACTAAGATAAACGAATTATATGCCTGAAGTTTTGTTCAAAAAAGGGTTTCTATTAATTAAAACCAATAAACAAGAATTGGCAAAACTTGAAACGTCAAAAAAGAATTATTGATCGATTTATTATGTTTACCCCAACCCTAGTAAAAATAGGTTATTTCTCTTTGCATTGGTCGATGTCGTTTTCATTAGTTTTTGTTGTATTTTCTTGCTTCACGTTGTGACGTTGCTTTGGAATGTTTATAATCGTATTTAATTTTAATAGTTTCTGGATTAGTAAATTCCATCAATAGAGTTATGTTATTTTCTTTAAGAAATATAATTTTTAGGTTACATGCATTTGTGATCTAATAAAGGATTATTTTTGTATCATATATATTGTTTATATTCAAAGGTTGTCAAATTCATCATGGCATACTTTGTATTCCAAATTATCACAATTTTTTCTTCATTTGTTTTGATTAATATTGTATCTTGTTAGCACCAATGACCTCATCATCTGGTCATGAAAAACTTACACATGAAAAATTGTGCCGACTCGAATAAATAAAAAGTACCTGTCTATGATTCTAGTTAACCTTTCTGTAAGTTAATTTTTATATAATTAGATAGAGAAAAAACGCCACAAGGTATTTTTAATTTGCAGTCTTAATTCATCTGTCCAAAGTTTGCCGAAGACATCTCAAATTATTTTATGGAAGAAAGATCAATTTTTTGTAGATACTTATAATTAACATCCAAAGAAAAATATAATGTGAGTATACCTTGAAGTAAAGATATTGAATAGTCATAGTATTCAACAAAGTTTGGATAATATCCTACCAGATTGATTGCTTTTAATTTTAGGAACGCCTTGGTTTCATTAATTTAATAACTTCGCACTGGACATAAGCATGTAGAGACAGCTATTTTCTTTTGAAATTACCTGGAGATAAATGCTTTAAGTGGTCTGAGGTAACTACAAGCAACAATCACATATCAGGTATTTATGAAAACCTGAAACTATAGCCTAGAAAAATTGTAATTAAATGAACATTTTGAATTTATTGCATGAACTGATAAGACATATCTACAGTATGTCTGTGTGGGTTAAGAATTTAGTTAAGAATTTGTGATATATTTGATTTTTAATATTTGCTTAAGAATGTCTATCATGTATTTGTAATAAAAATGTAAGTGTGTAATATAGTAGCAAAGACAAACGTGTAATAGTGTAAAAAATTTTATGTGTTTATTTTTCAATTTATATAGGTATAGTTCCAGTTTTGTTGTAATTAATTATTCTGCAATTACATAGAGAGGTGATTGAAATTTAGGTCATTTAGCATTTGATTTTAGAAACCTTATTTTCAGCCAACAGCTTTCAATAGATATATTAGTGTTCTTATGGTTAATGTTTGTTTTACGTGTATTTTAAGCTCAAATCACTCTCCACATTTCAGATTTTGGCATTCTTTTGTTATTCTTTTTAGGGCTTTCTCCTAGAAGAGCCTTGAGATTAGGCAGCGCTCAAGATACTTCTCGTTCAAGACATACTTCACACCCCCTAGCATTCCGGGGTTCTCTTCAAACACTTACACCACCCATCCTCACTGAGTTAATCAGAAAGCACTTTTATTAGTACAGTCACGATTTTCGATATTTTACCGAAACACAACTCTTTTAGTGAAGTACTACATAGAGTTTTCTGTGGATTACGAGCTACATTTTCTGAGACCCAAACTGTAACAGTGTTACATTTAAGTTACAAACTGTTCTTTTCAGAATTAACATTACTGGTGTGGTGTATTGTTTGCTACAATGACGGGTTGTTATGTGGGTACTAAAGGAAATCAACTTGTTGCTAATTTAATTAAGTTGTTTGAACAAGAATGCAATAATAGTGGACTGTTTATAATGGTAACTGCATTGCAAGAGGTAATTATTCACGTCATTACTGAGTTCCTAATTATATTGTTTTCTTTTGTTGCATATTGCAGCTGCTTTACAAATTAATATTTCGACAGTTAGTTCAGTGTCGCAAGCAATGAAAACTAACAAACCCTTTATGCCTGATAAGAAAAGAGCTTGCACAAACCTGTCATTGAAGTGGATAATTTTATGAAATCTACAGTTCGTAATGTAATTTACAGAATGTACAAGAATTGTAAGTGAATGCTCTATTATAAAAATTATTAGATTGAATATTAAAATACTTGATTTCAGATTATTTCAATTTCCACTCTGTGGCATAAGTCGAAGAATGTTGAACTCGTTATGTTAGTAAAAGAGCTCTAAGTACACTTTTACATAATATCAGATTCATGCGAAAAAAAGATAATCCACGAAAAGTTCTCATGGAGATGTCTGACGTTCTTAAAAAGTACAATTCCTAAAATCATGCATGCAAATTAAGGAAACAGGCACGTATCAATGTGTTTATGTACATGAAAGATGTTTGTTTTTCACAATTGTTCATGGCAGGACAACAATCTGAAAACCATAAAAAACAAGTTGAAAAAGCAAGGCATTGTCGCAACGAACTTCCAAATGTAGACTTACTTTAAAACAATTTAAAGAAATTAAAATTATTATGTTGTAATAATTATAAGTATTCAGATAAAATAAAAATTAATTCCCCGGGGGGGTCGGGTATCCGTGGTCAGATTTTGTGGGGGGTACCATATTTCGACTCAGCTATGTTAGGGGAGTCCAAATATGTATCGCACATTAATTTTGGACCTATTTGAAATTTTAATTTTCCCGACGGAATATCGCGGGGGCACGGCGTCCCCGTGGCCCGATTTCAACTGACATCAAAACTTAAGCTCAGGACACCGAGCTGAATCGATTGATGTATCACACATTGATGTCCGACCATTAGAAAGGCCTCGGACGGACAGACGGACAGACAGACGGACAACAAATCGATTTCATAAACGAACGAAGTTCGTTGATACTAAATTTGATGGAAAAAGGTTTAATGCTTATACTTTGCTAAATTTAAAATCTATTTTTTTATATATATACAGTATTGCATGCAGGTAATGAAAATGAGTTCATTGACGAATGTCAGGTGATTTTACATCATCTACGATAAGTAGTGACTATCACATGAAGATTAATGCTCGTAAGATTCAAAATAACAGCTGGAAAAAGAAGAACACAGTACACTGGATACAGAAATGGGGAATTCAATATGAAGGCAATGCATCCAAGGTTGAACTACTTAAAATAGTTATATTGTAAGTAAGAAACAGCATGATCTACAAAAGTAATGCACTAATTTCTATAAATAAACCACAAAAGTATATAAAAGTGGATCAGGTAGCAGAACGCTGCGAGGGATGCTCGATGTATATCGGAAATAAGTAACAAAAACAAAACTTAAGGTGTGAAAACTTCTTTACTGTTTTTAAAAATATTTTCCACAATGATTGACACTTTTGCATACTTTGGAACCAATTTTTCATAGCATTTTTTCCATTCCAATTGAGATATCTCAACATGGGTTTTGAGCGATTCAACCTTTCATAGCATTTTTTCCATTCCGATTGAGATATCTCCAAAACATGGGATTTGAACGATTCAACCGCCTCTTCTGGTGTCGAAAATTGCTGTCCATGCAGTTTGTTTTTCACGTGTGAGAACAAAAAGAAATCATTAGGTGCCAAATCAATGTTATGAGTGTTCAAGTAGTTACTTCTTTGAGCTGATGTGTGAGAGCTAGCATTGTCATGATGGAGAATGATTTGGCATCATTGGTTTATTTTTCCTATTTCTCCGAAAACTTGTAGCAAGCAAATGGTTGTATATCAAGCAGAATTAACTGTTCTACGATCCTCTAAAGCAAGGGTCGTAATATGTCCATTTATTCCAAAAAAAAACAGGCAACCATTTTCTTCGAAGTGCTGCGAGTGCAGAAAATTTTTGTTAGATTTCATTCATCATACATCAACTGCTGTTTACTTTCAGGTTCATACGAATAAATCCAAGATTCGTTACCTGTGTAGATGTTATACACTGTGTTGTATGCACTGTAATTGTATTTTTTGAGCATTTTTGTGCACCAATCGACACTAGTCTTTTTTTGAGCGATGTCAAATTATGTGGAATCCAACGTGCGCATAGCTTTTTCACAGCTAAATGTTCATGTAATATTGAATGTATACTTGTTATACTAATGCCTAGGAATGCCTGAATCTCACAATGCCACATGACGATTTTGCATTATTAATTCGTGCACAGCAACGATCTTTTCTGGCACAACAGCCGATTTTGGACAACCTTCTTTAAATTCATCCGCTAGCGAACTACGACCACGATTGAATTCACTATACCAACGATATACAGTGGTTTTAGTTTTTTGACCAAGACAAAATTTTCACAACTCAATCAAAACAAAACAAATAGTGTCCATTTGGCGAAATATTATAAGATGTATTTTGTCAAAAATGTCAAACTTTAGGTTATAAACGCCAGATCGCACCTAGCAACACTACTGTTGTCAGTTCCCAAAATATATATTTAGCACCCCACATATGGCCATTAAGTATTAAGATTGCCCCCTTATCACTACCATTTTAAAGCTATAATAATCGTCACATTGGGAGGAAGCATGTCGACAGAAAAATGTTTGGCTATGTGGCACAAAGTGTTATAGACCATTTGTTATTAATGTTGATCAATCAATCAAGAAACAAAACATCATTCTCACATCAACATCATTAAGTTTTCAGTCCTGGAACTGGTTAGACGTGTACCTCAATTGTTTCCTATTCTAAGTTAACCTACATATGTGCCTGAAATTGCCACAGTCTGCATCTTTCACTATCTGCGTGCAATAGTCTTATCTAGGTCTACATCTACGTCTCTTTTTTCCTACATCTGTTTGTAATATAGCCCACACTATTCACCAAAAATGCCTTATAACGTATCCTTTTTTTGTTTTTCTCAAATATCTACTATTTCTGTAACCTCTTTGTTGTTAACTTTATTTGTCCGTGCTACCATCATCATACATCTGAAGCATAACGTTCCAAAAGGCTCCTTCCTTTTCCTGTCTGCTTCTCCTGCTGTTCCTATTTCATAAGCAAACAGTGCTGTACTCCACATATGTTTCTCACACTTTTGTCCTTATTTCTGTTTGTTGTCTTCAAGCACAGCCTCTACTCTTTCTTGTTAGATACAGTTCGGTTCTCCTTATATTGTTTTGTAAATCTATACACTATCGCACCTATGTTCAGGGATATGTAAAGGAGGTTAAGCAGTCTGTGGCTACCAAAATCCCCGACACTTGAACATTTTTATTTATTTATTTAAGGAAAAAGAGACTCAAACAGGACAGACCTAGTTAAAAGTCATCTACATAGCTTATAGATAGAAAGATAAACGTAAATTAACATAGTGTGTGTAGCAATAATAATAAATATATAAAATGGTTCAATGTTCAATAATTATCTATGATAATTTTAGTTTAATTATTATTATTGTTGTTAGTATAAATTTAATGAATTTATGAATTATAAGTTTAGAATGATGTAAAATATGCTGGAATAAAAGTGGTTTGTTGAACAGTGTTTAGATGTGATATGATACAATATGAAATCAATAATTACATATTCAACAAGAACGGTATAATGAGCAATATCATAGTACCTAGTTCTGCAGTATATTATTAACAGCAATCGATTTATAGTTTGTAGTTTGAGTGGATTATGATATTGAAGTGAAACAAGAGCCTTAAATCCATTATTAAGGTCATGCTTAAGCTTGGTTTTACTAGATATTTAACAAATATCATAGATCTTAATGGTACTGTTTCTCTCTGAAAGATTAAAGGTACTAGAATATCCTGCAGCAGGCACCTGTTCCAGGATAGCTAGCGATGAAATTTTGTGGTGATACAAATATAAAATAGTTGCACAAAGCAAGTTGATTTTTAATACTAGTTAATAAAATAAAAATAACTTAAAACTTTAATGCAAAGCCTAAGTTCAAACAACATTCTTAAAAAGGCTTCCTAGTAAATTTGATAATGTTTAATAATTCTACATAATGAATGATAAGTGATAAAAGCAATGCAAAAACGTGTGCATTTAAAATAGAATTAACCAACAAAAATAATAATACAATATATACTTACAGTGTAATCAATAATTAGTTTGCCCATACACTCGGCTAATGCATTGGCTACTTGTCCAAACTCGAACCTCATTTTTTCTTCAGTAAACCTTTGTATAACCGAATAGTGTGATGCAAGAGGTAAAATTTGTTTAATCAATTCCTTTATAGAGGGTTCAATATAGTCACTTATTCTAAATTCACGAAGAGCATAGGGATCTTTTAGATCCAGCGCATCTATATAGCAACCTTGCATGCCAATTAAAATATTTAACAGATCTTCAATAAGGAGGTTTTCTTGAGAATCTGATGGTATATTTTGCATTGAAGATCTGTATAGAACTATTTGCTCTGAAGAATAGAAATCCCAAGACATACTTGGTCGCCGTTGAACCCATGATGTAACGGAAGTCGAACTTGCTGTTGGTATTAGGCTCTTATCAAATAACTTTGTACAATCAATTTCTTTGCTTTTATGTTGTTTGGCAGATGCTATTTGTTTTAAACGACTTTTTACCTAAAATATAAAATGTGCTATATACAAAAATAACAATGGAAAACTATGTCCACAATATATGAAGGCAAGTTAAACCTTTCAATACTGTGAAACCTAGTGCATTATGTACAAGTGCCTGCTACATCTGGGTTATGCACAAGGGCACATTCTATTGCATTTATATGTACAATGTATCAAGCTTATGCATGAATTCTAAGTCACAGCGGTGGTATCCGGATATTTCAGAATTCAAAGGAAAGGTTATAGAGCGACGCCTACATATATATTTATCCCAATACCAAAGTGGAGGGAGACGATACATTAGTAAC
Source organism: Platerodrilus igneus (assembly GCA_036346225.1). NCBI lineage: Eukaryota > Metazoa > Arthropoda > Insecta > Coleoptera > Lycidae > Platerodrilus > Platerodrilus igneus. Next base: position 2,661,811 of record JARFIW010001109.1, on the reverse strand, counting down.
AGTTGAAGACTTTATGTAAAAGCAATTAGTATGGTTCTGTCTGTTAGGGGTGTGTGATCGTTAGATTTTTAATTTTTAAAATTTGTGCACTGTCATTGGAATCTGAATGTAGTGATATCGATACAGAATATGAAGATTATTCCGACGTTTTAAACAATAACACTCCAAACATTTGAAATCATATATTTCTATTTACTGTTTTTATTTTGATTTTTCTATATCAAGTAAGTGTTTTATTATATTTTTTATAACAAATAAAAGTAGCAGTATTAATTATTTTAAAATGTTATAATTTACCGATCATGGCATGTGTATCTATCACAGCATATCCATACATACAGGTACACCTAGCATTCTAGCAAGCGACACGAAGGGGTTACAAAGGTTATTTCAGACTGTCACAATTCAGATAAACGTAACATTTCTGAAACAATTCTACTAATGCATAATAGTATCTTGTGCAAAACTTTGTAATTCCATACAATTTATAACTCACTGTTCTACAACAGACTTGGGATATTACTTATAAAACTTTCTATTATCCACACTTGATGGAACATTTGTAAAGATTTAATTTTCCTAAGCCAATAATATTAAGTGTTTTACTCTGTATATGGAACAGCTGTACATTTTTGAATGCAATTTTATATTATACATTGGTATTTAGCAATATTAGACTGCACCATCTGCTGTCCTTGCAGCTTATAAACTCGTTTAGTGATTATCACAGATCATTCTTGACTTGGAGACCAGTTTGGAAGACACGCCAGCTGTGATTTCGGCCAGGCGGCTATGCGGCGTAGTTGGTAAGCGTGTGATGACTACTATGCCCAAGATCTTGGGTTCAAATCCCGACAGCCCGCTTGAAAAATGCTAGGCGAGAATTTTCAGAAAAATATGCCCTTGTTCGGATGAGAGGTAAAATCGATGTCCCGTGTGTGTGTTGTCATGCACATTAAAGATCGCTATCTTGTTTGGAACAGCAAGGGTTTAACAAAATTTAAAATTTTCCACGTAAGAAAAAAAACTCGCCTCCTGGCTAATGTAGTACCTTCGAGTGGAGCACTGGCAAATCAAATATAGTGTGGTTTTGACCACGATGCACAGTTTAGTCTAGTCTTGGCTTTTGAGCATGGCATGGAAATATGTAATAGTACAAGTGATTAGGGCTCTTCTGCCCTAATTATTATTTAGTTGGTTCTGAAATGATTACAATGGTAAGTAATCCTACATTTGTGTTTCGAAAGTTACATTTTCTGTTATTTGTAGCCCAATTTTTACAACTTATACCAATTATGAAGCTCACAACCTGTACAACTTATAAAGTTCAATGCTTTATGCACAAACTATGATGCTTGCAGGTTTACAACAAATTATTAATTCAAGAAATTTATGGATTTGACAACTTAAGATGCTCGCAATTTAACAAACAGTTTATTTATGAAATTATGTTTAATAAATTCAGTCCATTCAATTTAACGCAGTATTTGTAAATAATATTCATCGTCTCACAATTCACGCTATAATTACTTTTAGAAGGAGCATTTCAATCCAGCATATCTTGAGGTCCGCCATTGTTGTAGATACTTGTGTTGAACACATGTGTTCCAGTGTGTTTTCCGCAGCTGTTGTTTTGCAATGTTGGTTTAAGGATTTGTACAAAACCTCCTGGTGACCTTTAGTAATGTCGCTTACTTCTAGACAACTTGAATAAATGTATAGATGAGTATCTAAATTAAACCTTTAATTCTTACTTATTGATCAGTAACAACTCATTACTAATAAACCAAAATAGATCTTGTTAAACTTTTATACTGCACGACTTCGTAAATAAGTTTTTTGAGGTTAGGAGAATGTTAATTATCTGCATGCATCTTGTGACACTTAAATCTTATGAAAATTGTTTAAACTATATGTGTTTGAATTATATTATCTCAGCTTATTTAAGAACAATTAGCCTGTTAGCCTACAGTACTGTTGTGTCAAAATTCAATTTTTGATAGTAATTAATCATTATCTAATTTCTCAAAAAAATCTTAAAATTTCTTTTTGGTTAAGTTACTATTTTTAACTTTAGAGTGAACATTTAATCTTACGAACATATTATATTTCTGCTACACATGTGAATTAAAAGCATCTCATTTAACTTGTTCTGTTAAAATCTTTAACACTGGTACATTTCTAGCTTAGTGCAATGTCACAGGTATATTCTTGAACTATTAATTCTTTTGTGCAAAGCCACTTCTGCACGAAATGCTTAGCTGTAAATATTTGAAATTATAATTATTATTTAGAACAAAGTCAACAAAATAATTCTATTTTTGAAATTATACGAAGTATTTATGAAAACTAATCTGTTTTATTGCCTAACAAGGGTATATTTGAATCATTTAACTAAAATATGGAACTATACAAGGCGCACACAATGTAGAAGTTCTTACTAAACATCGCTAAGTCGAAACCTCAAAATGAATTTAACAAAATATAGACACCTTTAGTGTTCTGATATATACAAGCCTCTTATTTATGTAAATTACTTCCTTTTATTACACATGCAGATTGTAGTAGTTGTGTTTAAGTGTATAGGTTAATCTTTTGGTTGCTAACCTTAAATCTACTTATCTGCTCATGATAAGTATTAAAAATACCACCCTAAGGGAGGGTACACCTAATCAAAGTTGAGTAATTCCGATGAAAAGAGTAGCCCACGGTAAGAGATAATTGGAAATGGTAGTTAAGAGAAATTGAAAATTCTAAGAGAATAAGCTAGCTGAAGATCAAGCCTCCGGGCGTGCATATGGACAATCTGAGAGTAAGTGAATGTCATTTCGCCTGGTAAAAAAATAAGCAGATGGGACCGAATGAAAAACAGCTGGCGGCGACACTATCAAACAAATAAAAAATAAAAAAATTACATGCACAAGTAACTCAAGAATTAATACATGTTTATGAAAAGCAGATGACAACTGTACTCACCAATAGATACTTAACATGAGTAGCTAAGTAGATTTAAGGTTAGAAACCTAACAATTAACCTAAACACAAACACGAGTTACTGAAATCTACACCTGTAATAAAAGAAGATAAGAAGCTCATACAAATAAAATGCTAAATATCTTTATATTTTGTTAAGTTCATTTTGAGGTTTAGACTTGAGATGTCTAATACAAACCTCTACATTACATAAACACCTTATATAGTTTCATACTTTACTTTGATTCATATATAAGCAATAAAGCAGATTAGTTTTCATAAATACTTTATATAATTTCGAAAATGGTATTTACTTGTTTACTTTGTTCTAAATAATAATTATAATTTCAAATATTTACAGTTAAGCTTTTCGCGCAAAAGTAGCTTCGCACAAAAAATTAAAAGCTCAAGAATATATTGGTGGCATTGAGCTACACTAACAATGTACTAAAGTGTTAAAAAATTTTGCCAGAACAAATTAAATTAAGATTTTTTAATTCACATGTGTAGTAAAAATTTAATATGTTCGTCGTTAGAATAAATGTTCACTCTCAAGTTAATAATAGTAGCTTAACCAAAAAGAAATTTAATATGTTCATAAGATTAAATGTTCAAAAGTTAAAAATAGTAACTTAGCCAGAAAGAAATTTTTAATTTCTTCGAGAAACTTACAAAAATTAAACTTTGAAATCAAAAGTACTGTAAGCTAACAGGCAAACTGCTCTTAAATAAATTAAAATAATATAATTCAAATGCATATAGCTCAAAGAATTTTCATAAGATTTAAGTGTCACAAGATGCATGCAGAAAATAACATACCCCTAACCTCAACAAAATTATTTGCAAAGTCGTGCAGTATAAAAACAATAAGTAAGAATTAAAAGTTTAATTTATATACTCATCTATATGTTTATTTAAGTTATATAGAGGTAAGTGGCATTACTAAAAGTCGTTAGAAGGTTGAGTAGAAATCCTTGAACCAGCATTACTAAACAACAGCTGCAGAAAACACTGCAACACATGTTTTCAACACAAGTATCTGCAAAAAATGATGGACATCTAGGTATGCTAGATTGAAATCATCCTAAGAGTAATGAAAGCGTAAATTATGAGATGATAAATATTATTTACAAATACTGCATTAAATCAAACGAACTGAATTTATCAAACGTAACTTCATACATAAACTGGTTTGTTAAACTGTGAGCACCATAATTTGTCAAATGCATAAATTATTAGTTATATAAGTTGTAATACTGCAAGCATCATAATTTGTGCATAAAATATCAAACTATATAAGGCGTACAAGTTGTGAGTTTCATAATTTGTATAAGTTGTGAAAGTTGAGGTGAGGATAACAAAAAATGTAACTTTCAAAATACAAATGAAGGATTACTTACCATTGTAATCATTACAAAACCACTTAAATAATAATAATAATTAGGGTTGAAGAGTCCTAATCACTTCTACCATTACATGTTTCCATGCATTTTTCAAAAACCAAGACCAAATTAAACCGTGCATCATGGCCAAAGCCACAATAGGCACGTGCTTCCAAACTGGTCTCCTAGTCAAAAATGACCTGTGATAACCACTAAACGAGTCTTTAAGCTGCTACGACAGCAGAGGATGGTTCTAGATAATTCCAAACCGGAAGTGCAGTAATACTACAAAATTTAGGGAATATTTGTAATCTTAGCAACACACAATCTTCTAAAATAATTTAAATTTAAAATACTACTACGTCGATGATGGCAATAACACAAACTGATTTAATTGTTTTAAGCCCGTGGCATGTGTATATTAACAAAAGCTACTAGTAGTCTGATTGGTGGAACACGTCACATGACCAAAAATATAAATATAAGAAGCCAACCAGAAAGGGGTACGTATTTAAGAAGTACTGAAGAAGTGCTCAATAAGAAAGTTTCACACATTGAACAAGTAAAGACTAGATGTAGATGATATGAGTCAAAGACACATGATAGTTCAGGTGCAGCAAAATAAAATAGATTCGAGTTACTAGAATTTCAAGTATGGAACTAAGAATTCAAGACTAGGATTGCATAGCAAATGTATTAAGTATCCCGGATGATTAGAGGAGGTATATTTGACTGCGTTATATAAATTGGGGAAAATTTAACCTCGTATGAAACGTAAGAGAAACTACAAGTTCTGTATAAAAAAACTATTCAGGATATTGAGACAAAAAAATTGCTTGTTGCAGCTAGCCAGCAGGTGAACAAACACACAGAAACTTGTATATCTAAGGAGAATAATTTTATATGAAGAGACTGAAAGTTAATATAGATTCGGTACGTGATGATTGAATTTCTGTTTAAAGTTGGGAGCTATGTTCATATTGAGAAATAGCTCGGATAATGAAGTTGCTAATTTGTAAGGACATAGGTTTAATAATTTTGTATAAACTGGAAACCCGGGTAACAAATAAATAGAGAGTAAGGTGGAGCCCATTTTTATTTATATGGTAGGTTGCTTACGATTTTGTATTCCAGAAATTATATAAAAGTTTTGTTCTAATATATGTCAAGAAGTGTAATAATGTTAACCGATTGATTTGGAGTTAATAACTATTCATGAACTGATATTGGTTTCAAGGTATATATCTATGCTAATAATTTTGACAGTAGTTAGTTGTTTAGGTTAGAGGAACTGGTATCTCCTCAGATATATTAGCTATCCACCATTGTACAAAATGAAAAAGTTTGAAGACATTTTAGGAGAGTCATCCAAACCTGCAGAAACCATCCATGCGCCACCGCTGTAGCAAACCGAAATATTAAAGTACAACATTACAGAGGTTAAATTGTAACTGCATAAGTTGACAAAGAATAAACCAGGCACCAATAACTAAATATTCATAATATATTATTGAACAATTAATAATCAATGCATGTCAAAAATACAAAAGTCATACACGCCTTGTTCTTTTAAAATTAGTTTAAAGTAGAAAGAAGTAATAAAAAAGGTTACATGTTGGTAATTGCCTATTGAAGTCACATGTTGTTCCTAGCTGTATTAATTTAGTGTACTTGTTAAGGTATTTATGGATATACATTTATAAGTGCTGTAACTAATACGATAATAATATTAAGCCTTTGTATATTACAACATTATTAGATCAAGATAGCTTAATCGTTAATATTAAAAACATGAACCAAAACAAAATACCTTGCTTAGCCGATGTATTTAAATCAAAAATGACAGATTTTGAATTACAATTGCAATCTCTTGTAACTGGTTCTAATGTTATAGATCCACATTCTACTATGCAGTTAAATAAAAGTTTTGCTTTCTTTAAACAATCAACTCTGACCATGTTAACAGAACTGAATGCACGTATAATTGATCTTGAAAATCAAACATATAACTTGGATAATTATAGTTGTATAAAGGGTCTATTGTTTAATGGTATTCCGAATAAGCCTGATGAAACACCTGATGATATGATGTTACTTTTTATTAGAAACAAGCTATATATTATGGATATAAATATCGAAACAACTAAAGTGTTCTAGAATAATAAAATTCGCTTCCTACAGATATCGGCAACACAAGTGATATAATAAGATGCTCAACAGAACTTAATCTGTTCTTACCAAATCCCTCTCAACTTGTAGATATAAACTTCTTAAAGCAGCTATGTCAAAATTTGGACAATGCATAAGTTGAACATTTGATATTAAAGTCGTTATACTTCTCTCTACTGGCCATAAGAAATACATTACTACCACGTCTGAGTTGAACGATATTGGTTATGACTATATGACAGGAACAGGCATATAGCTGTGTAGTAAGACAATCACAAAAAAATAATAGTTTACCTCTTGAGGATCTGCGACATAATTTACCTGCATACAAAGAGAAATGTATTTATTTCGGAGTTTTAGTACTAATTTCTGGATTATCGTATTGATTGTATTTAGTATTTTTAATATATAATCCATTATGTTAATAAATCTTGTTTATATTGATAATTTTAATTAAGTGACAGCAGTTATAATTGGAACTTGATACGTAATTGCACTGTTGAAAGCTGACCCTTACGTTTATTTTCATACTCAAAATTTTAAAACATGTAGTGATTAATTGCCAGCAACAACTGTTTATTGCTATTAGCTATAATTTAATTTACCAAATCATGCATTGCCATATTTAAGTAAAAATAATTCAGACAAAGATAGGCAAGTACAAATATTCAAGAAATATTTACACATGTTTTAAAGGAAATTCTGTAATAATTTTAAGATGTGAAAAGTTTGATTAAACCACTGACTAACAAAAATCCATCTAAATTGAGGAAATCTAATACTTTGTTGTATATACGGTCGATACCTACTTGAGGCACATCTTCTTTGGTAAAACTTTTACTTCCGCTTATAGACAGAGACGATACAGAATCACTCACATATTTGCTAGCAGGAGCAAATTCTTGTAAAAAGCTTTTCAACGTAGAATCTTGAGAAATGTAGTTTAATAACTGCACATACTCTGCTAAAGAATCAACACTACAGAGAAAAAAGTCAGTCATTATCAAAGAAAATAAATTACTTTTTAGCTTGTAATTCTTCAACCTTGGCTGTAAACAAATCTGGGTTGGGTGAAGATCGTGCCAACTGCTGTACGCTATTAATATTAATTAATGGAGATCCTGACTCAAGCTTATTAGGCTCTGTTGAAATTCTTTTTTGGAGATATTCCACTAAATCCTTGGCTGTGTCATCTTTAATTCTAAAACAAGGGTTACAACCAGCATAAAATATTATTTAAATACCCCAATTCATCCACAAGTTGTTTAACTAAATGGTGCAGTCTAAATTCTGTCATCTTGAATATTATATTTCAATAAAGAACAATTATTTGGTTTTATTAAATAAATAAAAATCAGATCATTTTGTATAGTGCAGAAAACGGATTTTGAAGTTAAACTGACTGTTTGAAAGTGTAGACATATCCAATCTATAACCAATTTATAAACATAGTATAAACAGTTGCAATGTTGCCAAATCGACTAGATTCAAAAAGCAACAAGCTGCGCCAGCATGACCAATGACATGCAACAATTTTTATCAAGTGTATGCTGCAATTCTGTGCATTTGATCGTAAGCCTGTAAAATCGTAAAACTGTAGCTTACAGGATATCTATAACTTGTTTTCTTATAGATCTACAGAAACTGGTATTCAGTACAATTTTCAGTATCTGTATTCTGTACAAAATTATTCTGTAGGTTGCACCTATTTCATGGTGTTGCTTTCGAACTATTTTTTTACATTTTGAGGTTAAGTTACTTGACTCAAATACAAATTTGTGGTTTTTAGCAAACTATAAATTTATATGTAATACAGTAACAATGTCCACAAATGTCAATACCTAAAGTAATATTTTTCGAAATTACAAATTCTATAAAATAATTTCATATATACATTTAAACCTGCAAAGAACCCTGTGTACTTTTAGATGTAACGGTATTGTTTCAGTTTGAACTGTGAAGGGGTTTAGGCTTGTAATCAGATCTAAGACACTTCTTTTATCTAAACGAAACATTTGCCTGAAATGCATATTTAGCATTTCAAAAAGGTTTATAATGTCCTTTAAATTTTTTTTACAATACGTATGCGATTCCTAAAGTGTAACCTCATAAGTATTGTCAACTTGTAAAGATAAAAGCAATACTAACTAACTACCTAATCCTCATCTTCTTCTAAAAGGGCCCCAATAAATAATATTTGCTTTACATTATTCATTTTTACTGACGAGAGGCACACATGTCAGTTATCTTTAATTCAACATAAGGTTAACATATAACCAAACTGCTACTGTAAGTGTTTAAGAAGATCTGTAACTAATTACAGAACCTATAAGATACAGGATATGCCCAGAATACCACTTTGACCTATAATGCTCATAATAAACTACAGATCTTTTACAGGTGGTCTACAGATGTAACAGAATTGCAGCAGTATTGTCATAACCATAAAGAAATGTCTAAGACCATATGAGTTGTGTTTATAAAAACTAATCAATACATAAGAACAAACGTGTATTTTTTAAAAACAATGCAAACAAACTAATAGTTGATTTCCGCACTTACATAAATTTTGGCAAGCTCTTAAATGAATATCATTCCTAAGATGCTGCTGCTGCATTTTAAATGGTGTACTAATTCACTATTCTTGTAGCTTAATAATTATATCAAGTGAAAAATTTTTATAAACAACAAATCCTGTTTAAGTTCACCTTTTTTAAAAATATGATACCACATATAATTTAATTAACTTCAATGTTTCTCATGTAAAATATACCCTTAAGTAGATTGATATAAATTTATAAGTGTTAAATTTAATTCAAAACCTTGCACTGGAAGCTCTGCAATCTTTCAAATACTTAATCCTACTATAATCTTTACTTTGATAAAGCAAATATTGGCATGATGTTTTAAGAATACACAGAATTCAGAAGGAAAGTTTCAGGCTGTATGTTTTTACCAGATCAGCATAATTTTAAAAATTTGGAAAGAGTAACGCTAACATGTACTTCCTTTTCACCAGGTAAAACAACCTATTAAGAATATAAAATGTACCGAATGTATTAAGTAATTTTACACAATTGATATGTCTATCGGAATTCTAACAGAAAGCCGCAGGAGCCATGGTAAAAACGACGAATAATAACATTCAATAAACCGCGTTGTAGTAGAAAGTAACCTTCTATAGATATTGTGGTCCGTGTGTTAAATTTGTTATAATTGAATAAATATTTGAGTCCTAAGAATAAAACCTTCATAAAAAATATATAAACCAAATTACTTGCGAAACGACAGATAGAATTAACATTAATTTTTATTTTCGAATTGCTATTAGTCTCCAACTAAAGATAGCCGAACGTGCTGCAACAGAGACTAACCGGTGTCATAAAATGATTTAAGAAAGATGATGCCGCGTGGGTGAGAATGTGATCCATGAAAGAACACAATTAGATATAGTTTTGTACACGAAGTCTTTTGTGAAAATTTAAAAATGCGAACAGTTGGTGTGCGTAAGAAACAAGAACCTCTAATTGCAACACTGTTGTATTAAATTAAGTAATCACATTAGGCGATTTTTCGCGACATAAACTAACATACTTAATTATGTGTGTATGTGTTAAACTTGCGTTTTGGCGATAAAATTTACTGGAGGGGAAATTGTACGGCACCATTCTATCAGATAAACGAACATACCCTGATCTGTACCAGGTTATGCTTGTGTATGTTAAACACTTGACTTTTACCGGGTAATTATTCAAAGCGAGGTTAGGAAACTACAATACGTTTTCGCGGTGCCGCACAAGTAAATATTTTTTAGATAGTGGGGGGATACTTCTCCATACCATACTCGAACAATTCAAGTATGTCACGAAAAATCGCCTATTATATGAGTTTCTTCATCATTATTAAATCTTCAGAGGCACGTTCATAATTAACACTCACTCGGGGCGTTGTTAAAACGTTCATGAACAACATTTTACGCTCTAGTTATGTATTTTAAGACTTTCATAAATTACTGGGAAAGTGCACTCCGAGAGCGACTTATTTAACTCAGTCTGAAGCTGGTATAAATTTTTATCCGACATGCGCAATGCACTGTTTACTTTAATTCCACGCCACACTTTCAATGCAATCCCGAATACGACGCGGAGCTTTGTGTTGATGTCACAACCATTAAAACGGTCTGTATCCATTTAACTATTGATAATTTCTACTTTTTTTAAAACGTTACTCACTGCTAAAGTCATAAGGACAAACAAACAACTGGAACAACTTTTTGCCTTAAAAATTCCTTTAAATTCAAAAAGTAAGGTTACAAGAATATAAACAAATAATACGTAAACACGCTGGTGAGTTACCAAACCGTTCGTCAATCAATTGGGCATTGTATGCACTACAAATACATCTTACCCCAAACGTACGCTTTACCCGGGGTATTCTTTATGAACGCACCCCAGTTGTAGAAATGGTTAGACGCGTACGTCCATTGTTTCCTACTCTGAGCTAACTTACACATTCCTCTGAAATTTTCACAGCCTACATTTTTGACTATCTGTATGTAATAGTTTAACCAAGGTTTACCTCTACCTCTATTTTTCCCACATCTGCTTTTAATCTTTTTCGCACTATTCCTGCATGCCTTAGTATGCGATCCATCTTCTTATTTCTCTTATTTTTTTACTGTTTTCCACATATTTCTTTTTTCACTTACCATTTGTAGAACCTCTTTGTTCCTAACTTTGTTTGCCCATGATATCTTCATCATACTGTAGCGGACTACTACTAACGCGTTTCACTAATTTAAAACAAGTAGTAATAAAAGTCTTTATTACTCACTATTCGTAAGTCCAAATAACAGTATATGCCTTATTTATAAATGTTTTCAGTCCAATTAACAATGAAGCACTATCACACTAATGCTATTTACAAGCACTAATATCTTCTTAAACTAAATTCTTAACCATAGGTTTATTAATAACACTGAACACTACTATTATTTATTTATTACACTTTTGTCTATTTATGTATCCTATAAGCTGACTGTACAATATAAACTTCAGATCACCCAAATTTATTTTTACTCTTGGACTTTCAAAAGCGTATAACTAACTTTACACGATGTAATTTATATTCGACATTTAGATATCGACAAAACTCTTACATTAATCAGCGGTTTTATATATACACTGAATTAAAATAGATGCTTCATTCTCTGGTATGTGCTCGAACATCCTAGGTTCCTGGAGAAGATACAGTGCTTACGGCGATTGTCTGTTTGACGGGTTGCCTAATAGTAGCTCGTCGCACTGCCCCCTCTTTAAAACCGTTACGTCTCGTAACTGTAAATACATTTTGACGCCAAATCGATGACCGATGACGGAATCGGCAGCTATCTCTTTTAGTGCATCCGCCGCGTCGTTAGAAATAACAGTAAACACTCTTTTCCTGGTCTTGGTAGGCAACCGATTGATAGCAACAAACAAGGACCTGGACGTTGGTTTCCTGGAAAATCCTCCAATTTAAGCAATCTAGTTCACAGCTGAGCTGGCACCGCTAGTCTCGTTACTCCATTTTCCATCATCTGAGCTTTAAGACTCAGCAAAGCCTCACATAGATGTCCATAACTAGGTCTCTGCCAGGAAGAATTTTTGGTGACCAGATAGTAACTTTCTAGTTGCCGCTTGAAGCGAGCGGACTTGTTTTTGTCGAGCTCCCGCTTCAGCAATAACAGTAAGTTTTTATCTAGGGTTTATATTAGTTATTGTTGTATTATTTTATTTGAAGCTTTGCTTTTTATTATGTTTTATTTTTATAATTGTGTGCCATCAAATTTTAAATACAGAGCAGTAAAATAAAAATTTTAAAACAGAATTTAAACTAAATAAAAACTAAATAAATCGCGTTTTCTTTGTAATTTAAACCAAATCCGCGTTTTAAAATAAACTAAATAAATTTCGAGTTAATAAAACAAAGGTCTACTAAACTAATATTCAAAAATAATTTCGAAATAACTTAAAAAGGCATTTTTAATAATAAATTTTAAACAAAAACCGCGTAAATCGAGTAAAAAACCAGGTAAAACAACCAAAAAGTGTGAATTTTTTATAGTGCGCGTATAGTCAAATAATAACCAAGGAACAAAAATCTAAGCCTTTTTAAATCAAATAAATATCTCAAAAACTATAAATTTTAAAACAATTTTAATATAAATTTTCTGTAATTTAAGTACACGCGTATTTAAAAGTTTCTTTAAAATCGATTTTGGTGTAATTAAGCGGTGTAACAGTAACGGGTTGTGCTAGTTACCAAGTGATTAAGTGAAAGATCATTTCCGGTTACCACATTCCGATTGCGCTCGACCTTATTTTGTTAATTACACATTTAAAAATAAAGTGTTGTTATTTATAAATTAGATATTTTAATATTTTGAAGTAATTAGTTTATTTAAATTTGATGTGGCGGTTTAAAAATTTAAAATAAATAAATAGTGCTCTTTACGGTACATTTTGAATCGATATATTTTTATTGCGTTAGGGAATTTATTTGATTCTAGTTGTTATTTTGACGCTTAGTGCTTGTTGTATTTTTTTTTTAAAATTTGATATTTAATTGGGCGGTTTGAAGTTTTAATAAATACAAGGTTGTTTACGGTTCACCTTTAAACAAAACATTTTTATTGGACCAACGTTTTGCGCTCTTCTAGCGTCGTTCTTTTAGCGTCGTAACGGTCAAGTCGTTTTTTGAACTGCGTTTTAGGTGTCATTTTTTGTTGATAGTTTTGTCAGCATGGTGGTTCACCGCGACGAGGAGCCGTTGCCCAGGAAGAAGAGGGGAGATCGGTCGGAGTCTGATAGGTCGGTGGCTGAAGGCGCTGTTGGGGAAAAACAACTGAAGGTAGTTTTAAAAGACGTTATGATAAGGATTCAGGAGGAGGTAGAGAAGTTTGTGTCTGCGGCGGTCGTGTCGGGGGAGTCGGGGCCACCCGTGGTGGTTGCGGCGCCAGAATTGCCCTCTACTTCGAGAGCCCAGCGCACGATGTCGACTGGCAGCAACGTTAGCGTTGATGCTAGCGACCTCGATGAGCTGGAGCTCTTGAAGTTCAGGGTGAGGAAGGCGCACGCTGCCGTCTATGGGAGGGTGCCGACGACCTCCGCCACTATCGTCGTTGAGGATAGGAAGATGGTTCGGCACGCCGTGGATGATATTCGCAATGTTACGAACCAACTTATAGGTATGGTTAGGGCGCTTCGTCTTTGCCTAGATAGTCCTGGGAGAGTTGGTGTTGTCGGGGGAAATCCAGCGGTGGTTGCTTCTGTTTCAGGGCAGCAGTGTTCCCGGGGCCAGAAGGTGCCGATGTCGCGGAAGGTGTCGTATGCTGCAGCTGCGGCGGGTGCAACGCCTACCTTTGCAGTTAGGGTCGACGCCAGGCCAGGCCAAAAGGACGACGTGATGACGACCCTGAAGCAGAGGGTCGATCCCGCTCGAGATGGGTTTGTTGTTGTCGGAGCTCGCAGGACGCGTCGGGGCGGTGTCGTTGTGGAGTGCTCAGGTCGCGACGACGCCAAGAAGCTGCAGTTGAAGGTTGGAGGGAACTGCAAGGAACTCGTAGCGAAGACCATCGAGAAGAAACGTCCACGGGTCGTTCTTCCGGGGGTCGAAGCGGGGATGAAGGCTGAAGAGCTCGTGCGGTTGATTGCGAGCCAGAATCCCCGCTTCGGCGATTTGAAGCTAGAAGACCACCTGAGAGAGAAGTTCAGGTTTGGTGGAAAGGGCCCTAGGGATCCCTTCGCCAACGTAGTCTTCGAAGTGACCCCCACACTTCGACGGCGTATATTAGCTGATGCTATTAACCTCAGGTAGCGAAGGGTATGGGCCCGGGACCACTTCTCGATGACCCAGTGTTACCGGTGCTACGAGTACGGCCATCGATCGATGGAATGCAGGGAGAAGGTACAGTGGTGCGGTAATTGTGCCGAGGTCGGGCATGAATTCAAGAATTGCCGGAAGGCAGTCCCCTGCTGTGTGGTTTGCGCTAGGGCAAACGACAGAACTGGCGGTGGCGCGAAGGTCGATACGCGCCACGACGCCAAGTCGAGTAGATGCCCCACGATGCAGCGTCTGAAGAACGCAATCACACGAAACATCGATTATGGACTGTGAAGATAAAACAAAGTCCATAAGAAGCAAGAAGATTAAATTCGCGCAACTAAATCTCGGGAAAGGTAAAGGGGCAACAAATAACTTCGTAAAGTTATTCTCCGAAAATAATATCGACATCGGGCTTATACAGGAACCGCACCTGTATAACCACAAAATAACAGGTTTTGGGAAGGGGGTTACCGTTTTAAACGCAAACAGCGAACGACCGCGTAGCGGAATAATAATAAATAATGGGACGTGCGCCGGAATAATCCTAAACAATCTGTCGAATGAGTTCATAACCACCGCAGAAATAAAAACGGGGTTGCATACGTTTTACGTGATAAGCACTTACCTTCCGCCGATAGATTCCCGGCGGGAGAATCCTCAAACAGAGGACTTAATAAATCAAATTGAAGGAATCCTTCGTAAAATCGGTAGAAATAGAAATTTAATTATCGCGGGAGACTTTAATGCTAAGTCGCCATTATGGGGCAGCCCTATCGAAGACGATAGAGGCTCGCAGGTTGCTGATCTTTTTACGGGATGGGACCTTAGTGTGATAAACACTAATGATTCACCTACGTTTGAGACGCATAGAGGCAGCAGTTTTATAGATATTACTGCAGTCTCGCACGAAATGTTAGAAACGTTTTGTAATTGAAAACTAAGGTCGGGCGAGGAAACGCTCTCTGACCATAAATTAATAACATGGGACGTTGAAACTAAAACAAGCGCAAACGAGCAGCTAACTATATTTCCGCGGTTCTGTAATAGAAAAGCAAATTGGGAGCGGTTTAAAGAAAAATTTGGCGAAAGTATCCCTGCGCTCGAAAATGAGCTATTTAACTGCCGAGAGGCAGACGAAGTAGAAACACTCGCGAAAAAATTGAACGACGCGGTGGTAGACGCGTCGTCGTATTCCATGCCGCAAAAGAAAACATTTAAAGACAGCGTACCCTGGTGGACCCGGGAACTAACCACCAAGCGGGCAGAAACGCGTAACCTAAGGCGCCGCTATCAACGCGCCTCGGGAGATATAAGAGAACAACGGAGAATAGAATATAATCAAAGTTACCGCGAATATAAAATATTAATAGAAGAAACGCGAACGAACAAATTTAAAGAATTCTGCACGCAAAACTCAGAGAAAGAACCCTGGGGAACCGCATACCGCGTAATTAGAGGAAAACAACAAAAAATCACGCTCAGTAATATAAAGAAAACAAATGGCGAATACACGGAAGGTTTTAAAACCACAGCGGAATATTTACTAGAGAAATTTTTCCCATCGGATAATCCCGAGGGGAATGAAGGGTCGCACGATTTAGTACGTCGGGAAGCTGCAGAGGCGCAAGGAACAGGTGCCGATAAGGCAATCCTAGTTCACGAGGTCGTCAGGGCTCTTAGGAGGATGAACCCTAAGAAGGCACCGGGGCATGATGGAATCACTTCAGACGCAGCTCTGCAGGCGTGCCTGTTAGCCCCGTGTGTTTTTGTTGGGTTGTTTAATCTTTGTTTAGAAAGGGGCGTTTTTCCGCGTTGCTGGAAAATCCAGAATGTGAGATTTATACCGAAACCTAAAAAGGCGGATGCGTCAGATCCGGGCAGCTATCGTCCAATTAGCTTGCTACCGGTGCTGGGGAAAGTTTTAGATCGCGTTATGACTACGCGTGTTGAGCACCTAGTGCGAGACAGCGGCGGTTTTAATAACCGACAGTTTGGTTTCGTGGATGGCAAGTCGACTATCGACGCGTTAGAGTTCGTTGTCGGGGAAATTAAGCAGGCAAGAGATGCTAAAGAGTACTGTGTCGTTGTTGCTTTGGACATTTCAGGAGCATTTGATGCTGCCTGGTGGCCATTAATCGTTTGCGAGTTAGATCGTAGGGGTTGTCCGCGAAACTTGATGTCTTTGGTCAAGAGCTATTTCTCGGGCGATTGGCACAGGTTGAAATTCCGGGTGAAGTTCTGTCGCGTGAGGTGGAAAGGGATGCCCGCAAGGGTCATGTTCTGGTCCCACATTTTGGAAGTTGTTGTATGAGAGCATCTTTAGGGTCAAGTTGCCTGCAGGATGCTCAATCGTTGGGTTTGCAGATGACACACTTTTAATTGTAAGATCGAGATTGTTAATGGATATGCGCACAAAACCGAACGAGGCGCTTAATAAATTACACGAATGGTCGCGGGCGGTAAAATTAAAATTTAACACGGCGAAGTCAGAGGCGCTTTATTTCGGCACGAAACCAGGACAGAGACCTCCTAGGTTAGAGCTAGAAGGGGAGAAAATCCCGTTTAAAGATTGTATTACCTACCTCGGCGTCAAGATCGACAATAAATTAAATTGGAAAGCGCACGTACAATACGTAAAAAGTAAGGGCGGCGAAATATCAAATAAAATGATGGCGGCGGCGAAAATAAAGTGGGGTTTCAGGGGCGAATCGCTGAGGACGGTTTATGGCGGAGCAATTGAGCCGGCAATACTGTACGCAGCTTCTGTATGGGCAGAAGGTTGTAAAGTCCGGGAGATGCGTCAAATGACGAGCGTACAACGCATAACCGCGGTAAAAGCGGCGAGGGCGTACACGACCACCTCCACGAAGGCTGTCCTGGTGATCAGTAGGACTCTCCCTATCGAATATGTCGTTAGGGAGATTAGAGATAGACGATTAATAAATATAGGAAAAGGGCGCGAAATTATCGAAGATCTTAATCTTGGTAATAGGGAAAGATCGTTGTATCTGAGTTGGGGCACCCGGCTGATATTAGAGGAATCGAGTTTGTCGAAGGTGATGAGGTCGCGATGGGTATCAGAATTTATACGGACGGTTCACGTATGGACGATGGGCAAGCAGGCGCGGCGTTTGTCGTGTATAAGCAGGAAAGGAGGTGTTTCGGTTTCAAACCAAACTCGCGAACTGGTGCACTATCTTCCAGTGCGAATTGGTAGCCATACGAGAGGCTATCGATTACGTAATAAACCATACGGGCAGAGACGAGTATTATATAATCAGTGATAGTAAATCGGCGCTAACGGCTTTAACAAACATAAACACCTCGACAGATCTCCAAGCGGACGTCTGGAGGATAGCGCGTACGGCGCTCAAGTTTCGACGTTTAAAGTTCTGTTGGGTCAGGTCGCACAATGGTAACGTAGGAAACGATAGGGCTGACGAATTAGCTAAAGAGGCCGCGACGGGCGACTTTCGGATCGTCGATACCGAAGTCTTTAATCAAAAGAAAGCTGCGCGAAAAATCAATTCGACAATGGGAAGAGAGGTGGAACAACGCTGCCACAAATTCATATCGAGCATAGAAGCTAGAGGTAGGATCGAGGTCAAGCTCGATCACAAAATGGTGCAGTTGATAACAGGGCACGGCGCCCTAAAGGCGTATTTACAAAGGTTCGGACTAACCAACAGCGACCGCTGCGAATGCGGTGAGGGCGCGGAAAGCGCAGAGCACGTGCTTTTCGACTGCCCGCTTGAGGCGGGAAATCGAGGGTTGGCTGATAGCAAACTAGCTATCCTAGGTCTGGCATGGCCTAAGAGCCTAGAGGAAGTCGGGGAAGTGGTTATCCAGAAGGCGTTCTGGACAAACTTAAAAGAATTCGCGGTAAGGGTCGCGAGATTAGACAATGATAACCGCGTGTAAAATTCGGTGGGGTTGGTGGGAGGATTGGAAAATTTTAGATTGACTTGGCGTGAGTAAGGATACGAGCATAGATATAACCAAAACCTGATATTAAAAATTAAAAAATAATAATAATAATAATAATAATAATAATAATAAAATAACATGATAATTATACCCAAATGTCCAATATGCACGAGAAACCCCCACACCATTAATACAATCACTGCCTATCTTCATAATTATGTGCGGAAAATCGGGAAATCGGGAATAAATAATAACAAATATACAATAACAAATAAATCAGAAACCCTCATTAAATTAAATCAATAAAATAAACAAAGATAATAAAATAGAGTGAAACCGCGCATCCCCCCCAGGACTTGAAAGTGAAGTGATAGTGATTGTGATCCCCCCCCCCCCAAGAACATTTAGTGCATACCCACCAGGACTTTAGCAGTGCACCCCATCCTCCCCTTAGAAGTAAGTTACAGTTAGATGTAAGCAGAGGACCAGATCTTCGGATGCAGGAGAATTTTATCATGGAGGTAAGACTTAAATTGTGGCGGCTGTACTCGCACAAGCATTGATTTACATTAATTAGTAGTTTTTGAAATAATTTAACAAGCAAGTTTTGTGTGTAATGGCGCTAGCCGACATATGCTTGTGGGAGTACACCTGATAAATAGGATTTACAGTTTAATCCTTGACACGAAGGTATCAACATATCCAGCAATCTCTGTGAGCAACCGTTGGCTGGTTTATCTTTTGTGTCGTCCACACAACGTTTAATATGGCATACTGGAATGCAACTTCCCACAATCATGTCTCTTACAGGGTCACCGTATGCGGATTAATGTTTAGCACCCTCACTGGTATCATACTTCGAAACTTTACTAGCGATCTTCCAATCAGTAATCCCTCCTGACCCATTCTCGATTCAGTTGCTTTCATCATGCATACTTGTCCTTCCCGGAGCTTACCATCCGGGCGTCCCATTACTATCATTTCCGCCTTTACGGGTATTTTCATATCACAAATCATTCGAACTTGCTTCGTCTGGTTACTCGTCCCTTGAAATGGAATCTCATAATCATCTATCCGAAGCACATTTTCTTTCATGTTTACATGAAACCCATATTCTCTCATGAAATCCATTCCCAAGATCACTTCCTCTGTAATTTCAGCTACCAACACCCGATGACTAATTAGTTTGTCTCCAATTGCCAACGTAACAGCAGTCTCTCCATGAGTAGAAATTTTCTCACCACTTGCCATTCGAAGACATACCGATGCAGGTAGTACTTTTCTACGTCCAACCAAATCTGGTTTCACAATAGTCCTTGTCGCTCTTGTATCCACGAGTAATCGGACAACCCTACCATTACTTCTACCATTAATATTGATGCTGTCCTGACTTCCCATCGACGATGCAGCACGGATGATAATCTCCGGTGCACTACGTTGTGCTGTCGATGTCCACCCCCTTACGTCGACTTGCTCTAGTTTTCCTGCCGCTCAACCGGTTGTGGTTTTGATTCAGTACAGCGGTTCTGTATATGACCAACTTCACCGCAGTTCCAGCATCGCAGACCCCATCTCCGCGGTCGTTGTCTTTCAGGCCTTTCCGCCTTTTGTTTTCAAACACGCGGTTGATTATTTCTTCTACACTGTTCTGCGATTGGCTAGGTTCTTCTAAGACAGACCGAACTTTGTGACTCATCCTGTGTGATGTCTGTTTAGCTGCTTCAAATTCAACTGCATGAGCCAGCGCGTCATCTAACATTTTTGACCGTGCTAATCTTAGCACTTGCTGGATATCGCCGTCTTTAACGCCATCCACAAATGTTTGAACAGCCAGTTGTTCGAGGAAACTATCTGATGCCGTTGGGTATGCCAATCTAACTAATCTGGCGATGTCAGCTTCGAATTCTTGCAGACTTTCATTTGTTTTCTGCGAGCGATTCTTAACTTGTGCACGGTAAACCTGTTGAAGGTGAGCGTCTCCATATCTCATCTCAAGCTTCGATGTTAAGAAGCCGTAATCATTCTGCTGGTGATCGAGAATCGTTTGCAAGCTTCCCCCCGTAGGCCACTATTAAGGAGATAGCTATCTTTTTGTTGCACCAACCGTTGGCTATTGTAGCAACTTCAAATATATGGGCCAAGGTGTTTTACCATCGAATGTGGGTGGTTTCACTTTAAATTTAAACGGTATTGACTCGTTTCTTTCCATGCTTCTTATTTCTGGAATGTTTTGATTTACAACTTGATTTACTAATTCAAGTGGCCGCGTTATTAGTGAAATCATTTGTTCTTGCCGCCTCATCACATCTTCTTCCATTTTTACCAATCTACTGTCCAACTTTTGCTCAACTGTTTTTACCCGTTCAGTGAAATCTTCTTTCAATGCAATGGAGCTTTCCATTAATCTTTGTTCTAACGTGGCTGTATTTTCACTTAACTTTTCTATAAGAATTGATTCCAGTTCAACTGACTTCACTGCGTTTTTATTTAACTTTTCTTCCATACCGGATTTAAAATTCTTAAGGAAATTCATTAAAGTTTCTGCGTCCATTTTATTTTGGTTTCTTGTAACTGGCATATATAAACTACTTAAATGTCTTTAGACTTGTGTGTTTTTCCTTTTAAATTAATCACTATATATCCCCCACAGGTCTGACACCAGTGTAGCGGGCTACTACTAGCGCGTTTCACTAATTTAAATCAAGTAGTAATAAAAGTCATTATTACTCACTATTCATAAGTCCAAGTATATGCCCTATTTATAAATGTTTTCAGTCCAATTAACAATGAAGCACTATCACACTAATGCTATTTACAAGCACTAATATCTTCTTCACTAAATTCTTTACCATAGGTCTATTAACAACACTGAACACTACTATTATTTATTTATTACACTTTTGTCTATTTATGTATCCTACAAGCTGACGGTACAATATACACTTCACATCACCCAAATTTATTTTTACTCTTGGACTTTTAAAAGCGTTTCACTAACTTTACACGATGTAATTTATATTCGACATTTAGATATCTACTAAACTCTTACATCAATCAGCGGTCTTATATGTACCCTGAATTAAAATAGATGATTCATTCTCTGGTATGTGCTCGGACATATTCGATTTCTGGAGAATATACAGTGCTTACGGCGCTTGAGTGTTTGACGGGTTGCCTAATAGTAGCTCGTAACAATACGTCTGTAGCATCACATTTCAAAGGCTTTTATTTTTTTCCTGTCCACTTCTCATAATGTCCAGGTTTCACAGCCGTACATGCTATGCTTCACACATATGTTTACAGCAATCTTTTCCTTCTTGCTATATTTGTTGTCTTTGAATACACTAATTTCTTTTTCTTATTAAATATAGCAGGACCTTGTGCTAATCTTTGTTTTATATTTTTTACGTTTCCCCATCTTGCGTTATTTGGCTTCCAGGTAGCAGAAATCCTTAACCTCTTGTATGTTCTCGTTTCCTATTTGAATTCTAATTTTTTTATTTATTTCCCCCTCCTTTGCATAGTATTGCTTTAGTTTTATTTTAGTTAATTTTCATACCGTATCCTTCTGTTAGTACTGTTTCGATTTCATTAGGAGCTGCTTCTGACTCTGTCTTGCTAGATACATACTGCTATATCATCTGCAAATCTAAGCAGATCAATCTTTTGTGCCTGCATAATAATTCCAACTGTCTTCCTGCATTTGATAGTATTCATTGCCTCTTTGATGTAGAAGTTAAAAATTAACGGTGATAGGGTATATCCCCGTCTCATCCCTTTCCTAATATCTACTTTTGTACGTTCCCGCTTTTATTCTATTACCGCTGTTTGTTCTTTGTATAAGCTATGTACTATTCGTTTATCCCTAAAACACATTCTAATCTTCTTTAGTTATGGTTTAGAAACATACTTTTACGAAAAATGGTTAATTGTTCTAATAAAAGGCATGGGATTATATATGTTATATAAATTCCCTATTGACTTAGAACACCGAAAAGGGTGGTTGATATATTGTAAAAGAATCAATTAGATTTCCAAATCAACTAGGTATTGTCATAGATGTTCTCTATGGGTATTGTGTAATGTATGTTTTAAAAAGATTTGTTTAGTTGTGAACTATAATTTGGTTTTTTGAACAGGAACATTTTGAACAGTTCAAACAGTAAGAGTTATGTTCTACTCAAACCAAATTCAATTTCTACAATAGTTTAGTATCATGGTGTTCTAAAAAGCAAACTATTGTTACCTTAAGTACAGAATTGAAATTAGTTGCTCCTTGTGCTGATATTTATATTAGCATTGTTCATTAGGTTACTATAAAATTTTATGAATAATCAAATATTCGTGCGTATAGATGTAAAATTGCATTTTATTTTAGATCAAATAAGTGAAGCTATCATAAAAGTGGGCTATGTTTGTATTAATTAGCAGTTGGAAGGTATTTTCACAAAATCATTATGTTGTGAAAAATTATGTAACGTAAACATACAATCTTAAAGTGTTGGTGATTATTAGTAGGTTATAGTTTAAAAGGAAAAGATTGCTTAAAACATATGTGTGGAGCACAGCACTGTACGGCTGTGAAGCCTGGGCAGTAGGAGAAGCGGACAAGAAAAAGGTAGAAGCCTTTGAAATGTGGTGCTACAGGCGTATGATGAAGATATCATGGACAGACAAAGTTAAGAACGAAGAGGTACTAAAAATGGTAGGGGAAGAAAGAAATATGTGGAAAACGGTAAAAAATAGGAGAGATAGGATGATAGGCCACATACTACGGCATGAGGGAATAGTGCGGAATATATTAGAAGCAGAGATAGGAAAAAAGAGAAGAAGAGGCAGACCTAGATTAGACTACTGCACACAGATAGTAAAAGATGTAGGCTGTAGAGCTTTCAGGGAGATGTGTAGGCTAGCCCAGAATAGAAATCAATGGAGGTACGCATTCAACCAATCCCAAGATGGATAAACTAATGACGAAAAGATAACTGTGCTTAAACATGATGATTATTATAAGTAACTACAAGAATTGGTTGGGAAATATTCTCGAATAGTGTTAAGTGTGTGAAAGGATTTACTGGAAAACCATTATTTCGGCAAATGTCTTAGTGTTGGGGGATCTTGGTAGCCACAAGTTGCTTAACCTCCTTCACTGAATCTCGGTAAAATAGGGTATAAAATTAGAAAACAAAAGAAAGGGAACGAGCTGAATACACATGCTGTGTGAGAATTTCAGGGAACTATGTAGGCTAGCTCAGAATATAAATAAGTGCAGGTACGTGTCCAACCAGTTTTGAGACGGAAAACTTAATGACGAAAAAATAAGCGCAGATAAATCTGATGATTAGTATAAACAACTAGTTGTTGGTTGCGAAATACCTGCAAATAATGTTGACTGTGCGAAAAAATAAATTGGAAAATATATTAAATCGTCAAATGGTTAAGTGTTGGGGGAACTTGGCAGCCACAGGCTGCTTACCTCCCTTCACAACCATTGAAGGTCGGAGAAATAGGGCATGTAACTGTAAAACAATAGAAAGTGATCGAACTGCATCTAACAAGAAAGAACAGCGCCTATGAGGAAAGACAACAAACATAGAATAAGAAGAAAATTGTTGAAAGCATATATGTGGAGCACAGCACAGTATGCCTATGAAATACGGGCAGTCTGAAACGCAGACAGAAAAACGGTAGCAGCCTTTTGAAATGCTGTGCTTCAGATGTATGAGGACGATAGCATGGACAGACAAAGATAATAACAAATAAGTTACAGAAATAGTAGGGGAACAAGGGAAAAAGAGAAATAGTAGGGCGGAATACGTTCTAAGGCATTTTTGGGGAATAGTATGTGATATATTACAAGCAGAGATAGGAAAAAAGAGGTAGATGTAGACCTAGATCAGACAGTTATAGATGCAAACTGTGCATATTTCAGGGAAATCTGTAGTTTAGTTCAGAATAGGGAACAATGATGGTACGCGTCTAACCAGTTCTAGGACTGAAGACCTAATGATGATGATGATAGTTTAAAACCTTTCAGGTTAATCATTCTATAATGAATCGCTAAGTTGTAAATATATCTTCTATTTATACACCTTACTGCTGTAGTTTCTTTAAATGTGAACATTAAAGTTAATTGCCATAAGTAATTAGTACTGATTATGGATGGTATATAACAGCTTGTTGAACAAGGTTTGTATAGTTGAGTAATAATATGATTATTTTAATCAATAAACATTCATTTGTTTCAGTTACTAGTATTTTTTTGTGATAAAAACAAAAATTATGTAACACTATTTAAATTTTCTGTATGTTTGTTTTGGTTTGTTTTGTATTTTTTTTAATTTATCTTGGGTATAAATCGTTGTCAAAATAATTACTAATTCGACAACGATGCTAGGTTATGGAGCGAAACGTAAATAAATATAATTTTAAAAACTCTGAGTGGTTTAATACCTAAGATAAATTAAGAAAAACTATTTAAATTTGCCGCTTGCTTTTGGATCTAAAGTGGCGGATCGTCCTGCTCTCAAAAATTTTTTTCTTAACCATCCTCCCGAGTCTTTACGTTCGAACGAGTCCTAGGTTAGGTTACTGTTAAAAATAGATATTATTATTCAAAAACACAAATCACTCAACACGCATATAAAAAGTCTGCACTAGTTTTAACAACAAAAAAACAAGACTGTTCTGATATGTGTGTTAAGTGATTTGTCTTTTTTAATAATAATATCTATTTCTAACAGTAACCTAACCTTAAAATGCCTTTCGCAGGACTCGGTCAAACGTAAAGACTCGGGAGGACGGTTAAGAAAAAAATTTTTGCGTTCTTCGGAGCATCTATTCAAGGCATGCTCCCTAGTAAATGACGTTTAGCATGTTGCGAACTGATCCAGAACCTCGCACATACCTCACACGTTAGCGTGTGGTTAGTCATGACGTAAATTTTGCCATGACAAACGTAAACAAAAGATGTTTGTCTGCTTAAAAAGGTTTTTGGTGGCCCACTTACATAACGAAAATTATTTATTAGTTTTAAGTAAGGATTTACCGTAAAAATGCTTATTTACGAGTGTTGCAGTGTATACTCTTCCCATAAATTGTGAAACTATAAAACCTACTTGTATCATACCAATGGTTTGTTCCTGCTTGCTTATATAGTAGATGGGACAACCTGAGAGAGACCTTAAAATATTAAAAATTTTGGTTTAGAATTGATAGACAGAGATGAACATAGGTATAATTGACATGGACTGATTACTTGAGATCCTCCTTGTTATTTAAAAACTTTCTTTGACCCTCTTATCGTTTCACCTACTATAACCTAGTTGATACTGTAGTGCTTATATTTCATTCGTGGTTGTATCTTGAAGGCATACAATGGGGGAGATAAATTATATCCAAGTAATGTTTTCTCTTATGACTTTATTCATTATTATCCTTGGAAGTTTAATCAACTCTTTTGAAAAGTATTTGCCTTTTTTTATTCAGCAACAATTTCGATACGGGAAATATTCTTATAGAGGTAGTGCAACCTTTATTAAGGCAACCGAGATACCAAAGAGTTGGTTTGGACACTTTTATATTTTTTCGTCCATTCTTTGTAGTGCAACGTTGATATTACTGATTTCAGTATATTTATATAACTTTTTGGTTCCACAAATCATAATTGATTCCTTGAACATTGTAGGAGGAAATAATAGAGGCATACATGGTATGTTTTAGGACTAAAATTGTGTTAATGATCAACTTCTGACCTTTGTAGTTAATAGTATATCAGTAGTATTAGCAACTGTTTTATTGACATTGCATTGCTTTCAACGATACTATGAAACTCATTATGTTTCCATATTTTCCAAAGATGCTAAAATAAACTTTTCACATTATATAGTGGGCCATCTCCATTACTTAGGTGCAATTCTTGCTATACTAGCAGAGGCTCCAAAATTTACAGGATATACATGTAAAGTATATTATACATTTTATAACCTCTTATAGTTCTGCATGTTTCAGTACACCAAAGTAGTTTTCGATGGTCTGATGTGACATACATTCAACTGTGTGCTATATTGCTATTTGTATGGAGTTGCTGGCATCAATATAAGGCAGCCGTTATATTATCTAATTTGCGAAAAAATGACAAAGGTAAGTAAACATTAGCTCATACACAGATTGACTGTCAGAGGCCTTTTATTTATTTGGAAGGGGTCTTGCGCCATATTAAGAGGGTGGGTAAGGTTATGGATTTGAATCTCGACAAGGTCTGCTTGAACAACGTTAGGCAAGCTTTTTTCTCTAAAATATGCCCTTGTTCGGATGAGAGGTAAAATGTAGGTCCTATGCGTGAGAGTTGTCACGCACGTTAAAGAACCACACCGTGCTAGGAAAAGCTAGGCCTTTAGATGAAGCATTGTAAATTCAAATGTAGAGTAGTGAGTCTGATTTTTGCTGAAAAATTTGTGTCAGTCGTGGTTAAATTTTTTGACGATTATAGTTCAAATTAAATGTTAACAACAGAACATTAGTAGTAGAAAAACAAGTTTCTACTATGAACTCGTTAATGTTTAAATCAAACTATGAGAAATTACAAAACAAAACCTAATTTTTTGTTAGGTACTGTTCGATTACACATACCAAGAGATCTTGGTGAAATAGGGCATAAATTTAGGAAACAACAGAAGGAGAACCGAGCTGTATCTAGGCTGTGGGAATTTCAGGGAATTGTGTATGCTAGCTCAGAATAGAAATAAGTGAAGGTATGCATCCAACCAGTTTCAAGATGGAAAACCTAATGACGAAAAAAATAATTGCACTTAAATCTGATGATTATTATAAACAACTACAGCTATTGGTTTTAAAATATTTTCAACTACTGTTGATTATGCGAAAGGATATATTGGAAAACTATTAATTCGGGAAATATTCAAGTAATGGGGGATATTGGTAGCCGCAAACTGCTTAACCACCTTCACATACTACTGAATATCTAGGAAATAGGGTGTATATTTATAAACAATAGAAGGGGAACCGAACTGCATTTAACAAGAAAGAGCAGCAACTATGTTTGAAGACAACAAACATAGAAACAATGAGAAAATTGTTGAAAGCATATGTGTGGAGCATAACAAAATATGTTTATGAAATAGGGACAGTAGGAAAAACAAACAGAAAAACGATAGAAGCCTAGTGAAATGTTGTGCTTCAGATGTATGAGGATGATAGCATGGACAGACAGAGTTAATAAATAACAAAGAGGTTATAGTCGAAATCAGGAAAGAATGAATGCACGTCATTAATTTCTGATTCAATGCAAGATATACGTCCGCATATACAACGGTCGTATTTTATGTGTAAGAGAAAGAAAGAATACAAGTAGCACGTGTTTTGAGCAGAGTAGCTTAGTAACGACTTACGCTGTAGAGTTTATGATACGTAAAGAATGGGAGCAGTAAACTGCCGCATGTCCTAACTATATTACACTTATATTAATGAAGTCTTTAAGTTGATTTGTGCGGTTTTTTAACACATGTCATTTTTAACACAACATACCTAACATAACCATAACTTATAACTGCGCCTTTATATTTGGGTTTGCTTTTATATTTTGTTGTTTTCATTATATTATTTTCGTTTCCAATGGGAATATTTCTTGAAATCTTTATTAAAAAGTCAATTGATTAATCTTGATACATACGAATACGGTTGATGACGTGCATTCATTCTTTCCTGATTTCGACTATACAGAAGTAGTAGGGGAATAAAGATATCTGTGGAAAAAATATAGAAATAGAAGGGCATGATTCTTTCTAGGGCATTTTTGGAAAATAATGCAGGATATATTACAAGCAGAGATAGAAAAAGGAGGTAGAGGTAGACTTAGATCAGACCATTGCACACAGATAGTGAAAGATGCAGGCTGTAAATTTCAAGGAAATGTGTAAATTAACACAGAATAGGAAACAATGAGGGTACGTGTCTAATTGTTCCAGGACTGAAGACCTAATGATGATGATGATGTTCGATTTTTTGATATATGGGCCAGCATCGGCATCGAGTAATATGAGAAGAGATGAACATGTTAAGCGACTTTTTGACATGTTGACTGAGTCAAGTTTCGAGTATCCTCGAAGCTGAAAACTTCTTTCCGTTGTAGCTATACTGGTTGGGTATATTAGTGCTGTTTTTTCACCTAATGTAAGGGAAAATATTTTCATCGCATTTTTTGTAAGCTGAACCAATATTGTCTGCTACTGCATTTGCTGAATCTTTTCATAGATTTTGATATAACTTGGTGAAATACTTAGTAATTCAAGTAACCTTTGCCCAGCTTTAATACACAATAATCAGAGCATTTTAAAGTAAAATAATTAAATGGCATCTTCTTGAAAATCAAATTGTTGTAAACATGGGACATCTAAATTAGGAATGTGATGTCCAAATGTAATCTTTCAAGTATGATGGAGGGCGATGATTACATACTCTTCTGATAGATTCGTGAACTAGAGAATTTTCTACTAGTGAAATAGAAATATTTGTTGTTTTTAGTTCTTCAATAGATTGATTATGAACATTGGGAGGAGAATTTGTTCTTAATGAATCAAATGTGATCACAGAATCTTCTGAAATGGACTCTGATGACTTTTCAAGTGGTGCAAGATATCTGTTAGAAACAGTTGTCTCCTTCCTATTCGGCACTAGATATGAGAATATTCGGGATTTCCTTCCAATAGTAGCATTTTTTCAACCAAAGACTCATCTATATGTCGAACTGGCCATCTCATAAAATTGACCCAGGGTTCATTAGCCATGAAGGTGTAGTCATTCTATTACTGATTCTTCTAGAGAAACTAAACATTCTCTCATGCGATGTTGCATTAGTCAAAGTGCATAATAAAGAACGTATGGAATGTAGAGTTTGTTGATATACTTCTTCCCACTTAGTAATATCAAGCTGATGATCCCTCAATGGCAATTCAATAGTTTTCCAGACCATTCCAACATAATGTTCGCTTTGACCAATACATTGTGGATTTTAAGTAGTGGTCCGACTAGTAGCAACTCCTGTACTACTGAAAAAGTACTTAGCTCGTGTGACATAAAACTTGAACCTTGGTCTGAATGTAGATATGCAGGTATGCCATGCAAGAAAAACAGTTCTTTGAGTTTTAAACTGCCTTTGGCAGACATCTCTCGGCATGGAGAAGCAAATGGAAAGCGTGAAAATTCATCAACCAGAATTAATAAATATCAATTTCTAGATGAAGAGGGGATTGAGTGGTCTCTTGAAATTCATGTTGATCCTTTCAAATTGCTGTGTAGCTTTAACAATATGACCAGCATTTTTGTGAAAACGTTGCTTAACCATAGCACAGACATTACAGTTGGACATAATTTTTCACATTTCCTCTAGCGTGAAAGAAAGATTTTTACTACGGACCCGTGCTACATGCTTGTTTCTCCTGGATGGCACAAATGTTCATGTAACAAATGTAACTGAGGTGTGCCCTTCACAACCGATGGACATATTCGCGATAAGGTGTCTGCCGTAATGTTTTCTTGAGATGGTTTTCTGGTGTAGTCTACTATGCTCAAGGTCCCTGATTCGAATCCCAACACGTTCCACGTGAAAAATGTTAGGCGAGCATTTTCACAAAAACATGCCCTCGTTCAGATGACTGGTAAAATGGAGGTTCCGTGTGTGTGTGTGTGTGTGTGTGTGTGTGTGTTGTCATGCACATTAAAGATCCATACCTTGCTTGGTACAGCAAGGGTTCGTCAAAATTGAAAATTTTCCAGGTAAAAAAACTCGCTTCCTGGCTGGAAAAATCAAATGTAGTGAAATGTTTCGTTGTGCAGGTGTATAAATTATCTTGTAATTATAACTGGAAAGTTCCAATCGCAATGGCATAATTTTTCATTCTTAATTTCTTTTAAGTGATTTTTATTGAACATAAAAGAAACTTGCTTCTGATCTGTTAGGTGTCGACAACTTTTATTGATTAGATAATACCTCCATTTTTTCAAAGTCTCCACGATAGCGTATGCTTCTTTTTCAACTGAACAACGATGCTGCTCTGATTTAGATAAAGATCTTGAAAAGAAAGCGACAGGTTGATTGCTCTGAAATACTGTAGCAGTAATTGCATAATCGGAAGCGTCGGTTTCAACAGTGAAGGTATCTTACGGTTTCCAACGTGTTTCATATTATTGTGCAATCGTGTAATATAACAATTATCTCGTGTGGATCACATCGTGCCATTGTTGCATCCAAATTCTTATTTGTCCATCCTCTATGTTTGTCGTAGGTAGGGCGAGAAGGATTCAGGTAAAGGCACACGAAGATAAGGTAAAAGGGAACCCACATCCTAAAAAAGAGAAAAAGACACACCACGACACAGGTAGCTGTTCTCGGCTTCAGGCCTCGTAGTCTAATCGCGTCGTATCACACACCGTGCACTTGTGCCATTCACTCCATGCCTGTGCATTCTTTTGCGCAAACGCAACTGTCCGGAATGACAGAAATTGACAAGTTTATTTGAAATATATTTAGTCTAAAGGTGATACATAGCCGATTTTTGGCATGTAAGTAGGATGATCAATTGATGAAACAACAGCACTTTGATTATTTAGTTTTAACTTCTCAAAAGCCCTTATTGCGCGAGGGTTGAAAGGGAAAGATGCTCTGGTAAGTTGCTGTATTTCTGCAGCAAATTTTGGAATGAATTGGCCATAATGTGATGACATATCGAGTACCCTTCTAAAGAAGCGAGTGTCATGAGAAACAACCAATATGTAGTTAAGTTAAAAACATTCAAGGTTATTGTATTGATTTATGACTAATTATATATTTCAGAAGGTGAATCTCTCTCATGGAAAAGAAAAACTTTTGTTATATTTAAAATCAAGTTGTATTTTGAAACAGCCTTCATTAACTTAAAAAATTTGTCATACTCATCTTGGTTTCGGCCACAGATAGTCATTACGTCCAAATATGCCTCTATTCCTTCAAGATCTCCTTTAGAAATGATACTAGTAATCACTCTTACCCCATTTCTTACCCCAAACGGAACATGTGTTAATTGGTAGAGTTTCCCACATGCTTCAAGTGCTGTATACAGTTTGTCTTCTTCACATTTAGGTATCTGGTGATAAGCATTCTAAAGATCTATAGAACTGTACACTTGATTAGAAGCAAGTTTATTTACAATGTCATCGATTCGTGGTAACAGAAAACCATCTAGTTCTGTGTAGCAACTTATGGTCTGAGAATAAACAGCTATCATTCTACGGTGATGATTTTCTGATGATACTGTTATGTATATTCTGGCTTATCGCTTTAAGGGCTTTCACGAGGGGTTTACATAACATGGTATCTGCATAGATACGCTGGGATTAGGTAACTGATCGTAGGGACTTCATGTGAGTTGTGACCAAAATGATTACGAAGTGTAATGAGATATAAATCAACACATCTAACTAACAGCTGTGTTACATTTATTTAAAGCATTCAAGCATAATGTATAAAAGATGTTACTTTACAATAACGGTCTATTCTTAGAGGGGTTGCTACTGGCCATACTGGATAATGCAGTCTTCTTAAGTATCGACTTGTCGGATTGCCGTTTGAACCACTAATGTCCTTATCCCGTAACAGTACTTTTCGATGAGTCTCATTTAAGGGAGAAGTCGAGCTCACTGTTGCAGGAATTGGTTACCCATGTATCCTGTGTATGCCAGTAACGAAACCTCTGATGATCTCATGCTCATGAAATAATTTAATGTTCATGAGATCATTGTTAAATAAATATTACTAACTATAATTAATTTGGAAATGCAAACAAATACAACAATACTACTAACACCTGGGCTTGTCATGGTGAATTGCTTTTTTCTATTATACCATCGTTTAGTAGTTTTTTCACCTCAGATTTAACAAATTTCAGATCAAAAGTTGTATGTGTGCAAGATTTTGTGGAAATTGGGCATGTGGCAGTACTTAGACAAATTAGTAAAAACCTTAATGGGTTCCAAAGTAGCTGCTGTTACACTACATATTGTTGTAACATGTTTAATTTCAGTAGTAATTATCCGCATTGAATTACGAGGATAATGCGCTAAGTGTGCATTGTTCCTTATTGATCTACTTATATTAATATACCTGTGTCACATAAAGTTATTTCCACACGCATTTCTAGTTGTTTCTTTCGTATTCCACGCCTCTAACGTCGCGACGATTTGGTTCTTGTTTCGTTAAGTTAGTCGGCCGCTGGCAACAGCTTTATAAATATGTATTCTCGGCTAGAGGCTGGCGACCTTCGCATTAATTACTAACTATTAAGATATCTTCTACTAACGGTTGGTAAAGTATATATTTTACGAACTAATCTAATTTGAATTAATTTATTTAGCGCGTCATGTAGGATCCAAAAATTTAGAATTACCGTTATTTGGGAACTGTCGATAAGAAATTTGTCTACAAAGAAATTATGGATGTTAGTTTGGATGCAGTCATATCTAGTTAGAAATGGCTGGTAACCTTGTTTGAAGAACGTAAATTTCCATCTCGATTTATCGTGGAGCAACAAAAGCAGTTGGGTTCGTTATTAGTTGTAAGATATTTCATGCATGTGTTTTGAAGGTTAAAGCACGTAAAGTTGCTATTATGTTTACAACATGTAAATTGTGTAATTTTCAATTATTGTTGAACTGGTTTTATAAGCCGTAGAACAAAATTTTGTCAGATTAGGTTTCTATAATTACAAGCTTTGTTCCAATTTTAACCTTCGATAATTTCAACGTATGTTTTCGATGTCATATTTTTTGTGTTGAACAATTGACAGATGTTGTCATGAAAGCAGATGCTCTGTGCAGCTGTAATTGAATTTAACATTCCTATTTTTGTGATTAGCTTTTATCTACATATAAATTATTAAATTTAAATATGGAAGTTCAAATCCACGTTATGTAAGATTCTAGAAATTGTATTCTACCTGAAAAGATCTGCCCGGGTTAGAACGTAATTCAGTGTATTATGCTTACAAATTATTTTCACTCAAATATTTATAGCAGGTTCATGTTTAAAGTATAGTTGGTTGTTGTAAAAAAGTCAAAACTTTAACTTTGATGTAGTTGTTAATGACAATTTTTTTTCCTGTTAAAAAGTTCCGATATTTTAAAAGAGTTTTTTTAGTAAACAATTAGTTCAAATTTCAGGCTTTTATTTTGGTCAAATGCGATCAAATCTAATTACACAAAGGTAAAATTTTTTGAGTAATAATTTAGTGCCGATATCATATTGGATATACATTTTTTATTTTTTTTATACTTTTATAGGACACAAATGGTGTTCTACTTTTTTTATTTATTTAATCTTTGCAATTTCTTACAGGAGCTGCGTCTTATTTAGATAAGACAGGTTTTTGTTAACGAAGGCGATCATTTTATCTTTGGGTTTCTACGTCCGCCTTTAGAACTGTGCTCTGCTATTATCGTAATTATCTCAGGACATGGTGGCGCCTATTTGATTTAGCTTGGCTTTGGTTTGCAAACAGAAATCGACTTACCCTCCCACTTCTTATTGCTCTACCCAGGAATAGACCCCTAGCTATGTTGAAAGATTTTTGTTCACTAGCGCCTTAATGTAGAAGAAATAACGTTTCAGTGGTGCTTTCAGTACAATAGAACAAAAAGACGTTACATTGTTACTGGTAAAGTGAGTGCTAACTTCATTACATTTTGATTTGTTCTGAATGGGCGGGGACCCCGTAACCATATAAGAATGCGTCGGCTAACTGCAGTGTTGCGTGAGTGGGTTCCTATGGAAAACTAAAAAAAGAAAAAAGAAATTTGAAATAACAATACTAATTAAACTGACTGAAATAAAAATTTCTATGTTACACTAACATTTTCTACTTTTGTCAAATTTGAGGGGTCCAAACCGCTGGTAACAGCAATGCCTTTTGGATATTATATCTACACGGAAGAGAGTTTTTCCGCATAAATTTCCCTTGCTTCGGTCATAATTAAATAAAATTGTAAAATAAAATACTTCTTTCAAATAAGATCCCATCACTGTGGTAGTTGGATATCCTTTACAATTAGCTGA
Organism: Platerodrilus igneus; assembly: GCA_036346225.1. Lineage (NCBI taxonomy): Eukaryota > Metazoa > Arthropoda > Insecta > Coleoptera > Lycidae > Platerodrilus > Platerodrilus igneus. The sequence goes on along the minus strand of JARFIW010001109.1, from coordinate 2,627,392 downwards.
CTTTACCTAGTTCCTAAATGAATTGAAATAAAAATTCTACGTAGACCTAAACTCGATTCACACAAAAAAATATCAATCAAAAAACATTTTCTTTAAAAAAAAAGAGACAATTTCTGAACCTCAAATCGAGCCAGGTATTGCTAAAATTGCCCTAAGAAAACATTAAATTATATCTAGCAGTAATAATAATTCATTTTAAACTTACACTTTTCCGTATGAATCGTGTGACATTATAAATTCCAACTTGGTTGGCAATGCACTTAATAACGCATAGGAAACAACCTTTTCGTTCTACTCTTTTGTTGTCCATTCTAAAAATACCAAGTTTTTATACTTTTACTAACATTAAATTTTATCAATAAATCTTTCATTTTAGACTTAATATATACAGTTCCATCACTAATTTGTCCAGCCAAATAATTATTTTTACATAATCTTTTATTACCAAAATACATACCATTGTCATTTAAAAATACATAACGCTGTGTTTAAAACATTACATAGAAGCTCATAATAGTACTCATTTTTTAATTTCAGGATTTCCAACAACTGTCCAGTATTTTTCCTTTCATCATTTCTTAGATATCTAAACACAGCAACTCCCTGACTCAACATACTATTAAATCCCAATTATTGGAAGGGTGAATTATCCAGGTTCTTAATCGTTTTATTTTGAAATGAACTATTCGACATTATATCCAAGTACACACACATCTGTGAATCTTACCTTGTAACTTGCCGGAATATTTTACTTTCATGACGCCTGCTGCGTTATTTTCCTGCGAGAAAAAGTCGGTCACATCTTGAAGTTTTGTATCATTTACCTTAACTTTTAACTTGTCCTCATGCCACTCCAACATGTGGTCACGTTTGCTTTCGTATAACTACATGTTGATGTTTCTTATTTAACAGTTCACTGATAATTGATTTTGTTTTTTTGTCTGATGTAACCATAGTCATTCAATCCCAACTACCTGAATCAGAGGGGTATGTTATAAATGTGTCCAACACGTGAAAGATGTATGTCTATCCATGATTTTTTGTGTGCTTATTTATTCCTTTTGTAACCGTTTAAAACATTGTAATTATATCATATGAAGAAGATCAAATTATTTGTTACCTTATACTTGTGTATTTTCCTTACATAGCGTCTGCTTGTTACAATGTATTATAAAATATGATTAAAGTGCCTGTGGTTTTCTTTGTACTTTCAACTATAATATTGAAACTATGTAACATTGGATTTAATTTATTTAACTAAAATATCTAAAAGTTCGTATTTGAAATGCATATATAAATTTCCTGTTATTTACTTGATTTTAAAGCTTTCTTAAAAGAGAAACATTACCAACCTTTACAGTTGTTTTGTTTATATTTTGTGGTGTAAAATAATTTATGATCTTATGGTGAGTTTAAATATGTATTTAACAGGGATAAAGCAATTATTTTTGTGGCTTTAAGTTTATGATTTGAATAAAACTACCACATTTTCTGTCTTAATTTTAACACTATTATGCATAAAATCAAAATTGTACAGGATGCTTCAATAATAAAAGAGAACTTAATCACTGTTGAGACCAAGTAAATGTCTTTGTTTTATTACACAAAATGCTTCAAAATTGTAATTTTTGGTTATTTAAGAATTCAATACTGAGTTAATTGTATGTCCAATTTCATCACCTTATTGAAAATCAAATTATACTCTAAACTGCATTGAAAATTGTTATACATTTGTTTTATAAACTGTGTAAAAATAATAAAATATAACAGAGCACTTTAAAAACAAGTTCACTTTTTAAGCACCACACTTACAGCAAATATGAGTGACAGGTGTCAAGTAAAAGAACAATGGAGAGATTTTTTGTGAGGTTAGTTGGTTTTTTGAATTTTGAAGTTGATTATTATTTATTATTTGTTAATTGAGGGAAAAATCGTATTTGAGTGTCATTTATAATTAAATTGGTATGCATTTGAGTTTGAGCATATATTAATAAAGTCAGCTGCAAATCGGATTTTCAACTCATTTATTGAATATTTAACAGACATTATTAGATTCTGTAAGTTGTCCTGCCAACCTTATTAAACCAGGCTTTATGGAAGATACAACATGCTTATATGAAGGCATTTATTGTCATATTATTGGCTTTTTTTGTTAAATATAAATCAATAAACAATATTCTTATTTACATAATGCAACCCAATACTTTCAATACCTAAATATTGAATAAGGCTTGAGGTTTGATTGACATTTATTTTGTATATCCTTTAAGCATTTTTAAATCTCTCACACAAATTATTGTATTAGGGTTGGTTGTGACACAAGCATATAAATTGCCACACGGAGATTGGTTTAATTATGTTTCATCACCTCATAATTTAGCAGAGATATTAATATACGTTGCACTAACTATTATACTATGGAAAAATACTACATGGCTGTACATTTTAGGATGGGTTTTAACTAATCAGGTAAAACAATATTTAGTAGTATTTTACTATTTATAAATGTTTAGGTGGAAACAGCATTGCTGACTCATTGGTGGTATCAAGAAAAATTCCCGAATTTACCTAAAGAAAGAAAGGCTATAATACCTTTTATTTATTAATGCACATGTACTTTTTGTAAACTAATTATAATAAATTTCTATTTTTTACAACTTAATATTTATAAATATTGTTTGTATTTATTATCTGTCTATTCTTCATTCCATCATTTTTTGAAACTTGTGTTTCTGTCAGCTATTTGTATCATTTCAAACACATCATACATTGTAGATCAGTTTTCTACGAAAAAGTAATTGACAAATTTAATAAAGAGAAGAAATGCATAATAGAAAGTGATATAGGTATTGAAAATGGCATCGAAAAAATAGTGACATCCTTTTACCTTGAGAAAAATATATATATTGAGGTTTATCAAATCACTTATTTGAATAATTTAGGTCATGGAAAAATATTAAAAATGACCTTTAGTATGTAGATCATATGATTGTAATAATATGTTAGGTGTATATTTGAAATACACAGTTATAAATCATTGGTGTATTTTGGTGTACTTCATACTTTGCAATTAACATACATTTGTAATGACGAATTTTCGTAGTCATGGGATTTTTTAAAGTTGTAATCATAGAAAAGCAGTTCTGTTTGGAATATAGTTTTGTATGAAGTAGAAACAACTAAACCATATATTGGTTGTCTGTGTAGGCATAAGAAATGCATAAATATCAATTTCAGGTGAAATGAAACGGAATTTTTGCAAAAGTTAGTGCATTATTAGTACAATTTACTGCATTACCCAAAAACAAACCCAATATTATTTTTAAGATACAGTCAAACTCAAAATTGAAATTGACAGCTGTTTAATTGTGTTTTAGTTTAGTTTGGTATAGTTTGCGTTAATGTATATTTATTTATTTATACTTTATCAATTATCATACAGAACTGTTACTGTATGATCAAATTCTTCACAATCAATTTACAGCAACAGCTTAATGTTATAATATTTTATTTAATATGGTGTCAGGAAACTCTTCAACTCACAAGCACAAGAGCTCGTTTGAAAGCGTTTGAGCTATCTGAAGAAAAGAAAGAAATGGAGGATCCATCCTGTCAGACACTACTGTTTATGAGGTAATGATGTAACATTACTTTGTGTTTTCTATTGTTAATACTGAAGTATTATTTTAGAGGGTGACTTGTATTTTTGATTTTTCTACTATAACCTTATCTTCCATTAAACAATGAAAACATGAAATCGTGTACTATATTGTCTAAACAAAAGAGGCCACACAGGTAATTCTAAACTAGTAATTTGTTAGATATCACAAAAATGTAACGTTTTAAACGCACTCTACAGCATTTACAGACAAGGTAGAAACAATGATTTAATTAAAATTTAATATTATTGTAGGATGTCAAGTTTCACTGATGTCTCGAGTTGGAAGTAATGGACAGCAGTTTGGAAAGGGTTAATTAGCTTGAAGAATTAATAAAAAAAGCATAATTAAAGAGTCTTGTTATATAATGATTTATATAACAAGGGGTATTTAACCAAGGGAAATCTGACTATATCCACCCTCACAAAAGTCAGACATGAGATGGAAAGTTAATCTGTACTAGCTACACAGCTTTGGAGACATCCGGACTAACTCTGAACCAGAGCTGTGACCAGTACCCAAAAAAGTACTGGAAGTAACCAGTACTCAATAATATTGTTTTACTTACAGTATCAAGTACTAGTACTCTTCACCAAGTACTTACAATATTCAATTATGTACTGAAAACAAAAAATTTGCAGTACAAGTACACTATTTGGTTCAGTATTTCGTAATTTGGAGTACTGCAACTACCAGTACCAGTACTAGAAACACACTAAGTAAATGATTTCAAGAACTTTTCCAAAATCAAAATCATCAATAATGTGTAATAATTACATTTACTATTGAAGTAGTAATAAGTTGTGGAAATTGTTGTTGCAAACTTATTACTCCAAATCCAATACTACAATAGTATAATGATTTTGGAATCTGTGGGCTGTGCTGTATGGTGAAATGAATATATCAAAAATTAAAGAACCTTTAACTAAGTAACTACAATATTTTACACAATCTAAATACAGTTCTCAACTACTAAGTCCCTAAGTGGTCATAATTAGTAGACAGATACAGATAAACTATATAATACTGGAGCACGGAAGCACTTGTGAGAATATTTTCTTCACCTGTAGGTTTAAGTAACCTTATCTAACAATCATAGAAAGTAGAGGCTAGTGGTTAAGGCCTTTTAATTTTAGATATAACCAAATGCTAAGTTTATAAAAAAAAATGTGTATCTGTACGAGCAGAACTGATACAAATTTTGCAACTGTTAGTGTAATTGTGTAATAAATAATAAAAATGATCATTTACATTTACAAAAGGAAATGTAACATTATATACAAAAATCATTCAACAAAGATATTTCTACTTAAAACCTATATTGCTTTTTAATAGAACCAACTTTTCAAAATTAGTGTCATTAAGTGCATAGCGCCTTGGTGCATTTATAATTTGTGCAAATGAAAATAGTCGTTCCACTGGTACGGAGGACAGTAAAACAGTGTCGTATTTTATAAATAATTTCCGTATAACTTTATAATTATTCAACATTTCTAGGTTAGTTCATTTATCATTTAAATATTTTAACAGTTGAAATTCAAACTGATTTTGCAATACCTCATTTGAAATTGAATATTGTAATTGAGGTGTAAGTATTACATTATCATCTCTAAAATCAAAAAAACATGCCTGGAATGTCTTCACTGTCACTGGCTACCACATCAGGCTCCACTAAATCTTTAAACTTCAAAGCAGCATCTATTATCCGAGATTGAATGTCTTTTAGTGTAACCGAGACATCTGTACTGGTAAAAGCATTAAACCACCTGATTTTAAACATAGGATGTGTTACTGCAGCTATAAAAGATTTTTGAGATTGCAACATAAATATGTCTTTAAATCGTTTTTTAACTATGGAATGTAAAATGTAATTCAGAGACAGTTGTTTACTATTCCCGGACAGCTTATTTTTTCCAATTTTGTATGCATTGATACAATACTTGGAAGAAGGTACCCATAATAGGTGTTTTTATTCCCTTGGAGAAAATTAAGTCTTTCAGCGAGTGGTTTCATAATTTTTGAGTGTTCTTTTAAAAATGAAAAGTCGTTTTCACTTAAGTTAGATACAAGTAATTTATTGCAAAGCTGTAATACCTTTTCCTTGTAAGGTAGAATTGTTTGTATAGCATCATTTGTTGAATTCCATCGAGTTACACCAGGATAACTTAATGTGCAACCCAGAACTTTTTTAATTATCTCTGCTGATTTAGGGCTTCTAGCCTTGTTCCAGAGGTTTGAACATTTGTTAAAAGTTTGGCAATTTTTACTTGTAAGTTGATGGGAGCTTTGTAAAGAATTGTTGTAGTCTGTGGTAGCAATTAATTTTTTGTGTGTGATACACATCGTAAGTGATCAGGTAAAAAATTACAGAATTTCTTCTTCTATTTTGTCAAACCCATTACTTGTAGCTTGCAAACCATCATTTAACATAATTCCAAATTCTTTAAAACATTTTATAAAACTTGCGCCATTATCTGTGATAGTTGTAAGCATCTTTTTATTATTTAAGCCAAAATACTTTTTAATTTCATCTGAGTTCTCCAATTCTGTCAAAAGAATGAATTCCAAATTGTCTACATTATAATGCAACTGAATGACATGTCAAATCATGATCTATCCAGTGGCAAGTTACTCCCATAAAACTTCTTCTTTTGGACAACCAAATATCTGCAGTTGTACAAACAAAGTCACAACCGGATAGTTGTTTTATATATGTGATCATATTTTGATACTCATCGTCAACTTTCTTAATAGCAGCAAAGCAGCCCATAACCTATAAATTCATGCCCTCGAAAATGTTAATAAAGCTTTGGTGGCATATTATAGATATTGGCGACGTCCTTTCCACAATAAATCTAATTATTCTTTCATTAAAGTCTTTTTGTGTAACTTTACTTTGCGGAAATAAAAATTGAGCCTGTTTTAATGGACGTTGGGCTTTTGTTAGAGATATTGAAGATGCAGTTAATGTAGACGTAGAGCTATTACCATCCTAAGTTTTAATGTTTCAGTTTTTAAATTTAGTTTTTGTTATACGATTCTGTCTTTTTTCTTCTTTGTACACACTGCAGATTTCAATGAGTAAAAAGTGAGGTGTGAATATATTTGATAATCACAGCAACAAAACAAATAATCTGGATCATCATGACCTGATGTTTTCGTTTTTGGTGTCATGGGCTAACTTTTTGAGATCAATTTAATGGTGAAATCAAAAATGAGTGAACTTCTTTTGTTTTTAAATTATAGCCAGAAAGTGATATTTTTAACAATTTCATTAATTCGTATAACTCGTTTGTTCGTAAAAATGTCAAAAAATGTTGTAGAAGTCTTTTATGCATTGTTATACGTAGATGCCAGTGGCACACGCAAATGTTTAATATTTATAACATTTTACAAGTTATAACATAAACTTGCATCTTTTAAATGGAAACCGCATGTGACTGCTACTTAATTTAAAAGCTTTTTCGAGAGCTTTTCAAAAATATATGGTTTAATATAGTTATTTTTTCAAATGCCAGATTTATTCCATGTTTTCGGTATAATAAATTAATTAATTTTAGCGGTAATAAATAGTTGGCCGCGAAACAAAAGATAAACACAAAATGACAATTGTTTATATAACGAACGTCAAAGAGCATCAATCATAATTATTACACATGCCTTAAATTGTTTTGTTAGTTTTTATGCGGAGTCATCTATTACCAAAAAATGGCAAAATTACTAAAGATACGATTTGCTAATTGCATCGAGTCTGCAAGAATTCCTATATCAGCATAAGCGTTTTATTTTAACAGGCAATTGTGTGACTACTACCAACCAAATAATATTACTATTTCGTTTGTAAAAAAATACATCAGGTATTGACAACCGAATATTACCGCTTTTAGATTAGAAAGTAATTTGCAACAGTGGATGTTATGATAAACCTAGAAAGAAACAGTATACTGTATGCAATTCGTAATCAAGAGCAAACTTCTGTTGCAACCTTAGCATGTGTGGAGGCGAATCTAAGAACATAATGTAGGAAAATTGTGAAAGGGAGATTGGTGTCTCCAAATCACCAGATTCAAGAATATTGAAGGGTAATAAATACTCTATAAATTTAAAATTATACGTAGCTTGTTTCTAGGCGATTTTCAAAAAGAAGACAATTTTGTCAATGGTATCTTCGTAAGTGTGCTGCTACTAACGAAATGGTAATATTATTTGGTATTAGTCACACAATTAACTGCTGATATAGGAATTCTTTCGAACTCGATATATGCAATTAGCATATTGGAATTTTTGTAATCTTCAAATTTTACCATTTGGTAATAGACTGCATCACATAAAAACTAACAAAGCAATTTAAGGCATGTGAAATAATTATGATTGACATATGACGTTCTTTGACATTAGTTATGCAAACAATTGTCATTTTATGTTGATCTTTTGTTTCGTGACCAATTATGTATTAGCGATAAAATTAATTAAAACATGGAATAAATCGACCATTTGAAAAAATAACTATATTAAACTATTTATTTTTGAAAAGCTCTTGAAAAGAGCTTTTAAATTAATGGCAATAAAATGCGGTTTCCATTTAAAAACGTGCAAGTTTATATTATAACTTTATAACTTCTAAAATATTATAAATATTAAACATATGCGTTCCTCACTGGTATTTAGCTAAAAAATTGCATAAAAACCTTCTACAGCATTTTTTGACATTTTTATTTACAAATAAACGAGTTATACGAATTAATGAAATTGATAAAAATATCACTTTGGTTATAATTTGAAAACAAAAGAAGTTCGTTCATTTCTGATTTCACCATTAAATTGATCTCAAAACTTTGGCTGATGACTGCAAAAACAGTTTTATTGTATTGTATCTTTAATAATAACCAAGTAACCCATTAACAGCATCCAATTTAGGACACACTACATTTTGAAATAAAAATTCAATACAAAGTTGTTATGTACTTCTTATGTTTTCATTAAAGTAGCCAACTAACCCCTAATCCATTACATTTTAAACCTTAAATAATCAGGAGTTAAAATGTTATTGATGTGCGTCATCTGATGATAATGACATGAAAAAATGTATATGATGGACTTGGCTTCTTGTAATTACTTCAGTAGCAATTTATAATTACAAGATTATTGCAACCATGTCATTTAAATTTTATAATTTATACAGAAAAATTGTTGAATAATGTAATTGTTCACCCAAGTATTACCTTTAATTATAATCTAATCTAATCGCATTGTCGCAACTACTAAAATTCTATTCTACGGTTGCATTGCATGTGTTGCGTCAACCGTATTTTTTAACTATTGACTGCTGTAACCGATAACTTTGTGTTTAAGTTTTGTTTTTGTTCCTATTTAAATTTAAATATACACAAAACACAAATGAAAGGACACACAGCTATGCTAAAAATGATGCCTATTCTTTGTAATTTCCTGATCACCAACTGCCTTTGCATGTGCTATTTCAGACAGTGTTTAAACGCCTAAGAAAAACTGCTTCGTTTGAGAAGCGGTCTTATGATTCTGGACGGCAGAGAATAGCATGTTCTCCACGGATAGAAGATCGAATGTTGAATACTATTGATGAAAATCCTGAAACTAGTCTTAGAAAAATTTCTACTCAAGTGGGTGTAAGCAGCTATCGTGTTTGGAGAACTCTTCATGAGCAACTCCTATATCCCTACCATATCCAACGGGTACAAGTCCTTACTGCTCCGGATTATCAAGCAAGAATGACTTTCTTTGAGTGGTTTTTGCGGACAGCTGCTGATCGGCAAGATTTCGCTGATAACATCCTTTTTACTGGTTTTGCTAAAAATTGGAATATTTAATTTCCACAACAAACACGTTTGGTGTAACGAGAATCCTCATGCTATCATTGAAGCTAGACACGAGCAACGTTTCTCTCTAAACATCTGGTTAGGCATGATAGGGAAAGGGTTGTTAGGACCGACTGTTTTGCCACATTGCTCAACACGTCTTGCATGAGATTTTCCAATGCTCCACTCGAAGGTACTACATTGGCCAGGAAGCGAGTTTTTTTACCTGGAAAATTTGGAATTTTGCAGAACTCTTGCTGTTCCAAGCAAGGTAGGGTAACGTGTGTGACAACACTCACACACAGGACCTCCATTTTACCTCTCATCCGAACGAGGGTGTATTTTTGTGAAAAATGCTTGTCTCACATTTTCAAGCGGACCGAGTCGTGATTCGAACCCAGGACTTTGGGCGTGGTCTTGCATACCTTACATTTGATTTTCCAATGCTCCACCCGAAGGTACTACATTGGCCAGGAAGCGAGTTTTTTTTTACCTGGAAAATTTAGAATTTTGCCGAACCCTTGCTGTTCCAAGCAAAGTAGGGATCTTTAATGTGCGTGACAACACTCACACACGGGACCTCCATTTTAGCTCACATCCGAACGAGGGTGTATTTTTGTGAAAAATGCTTGCCTAACATTTTTCAAGCGGACCGTGTTGGGATTCGAACCCGAGACTTTGGGCGTAGTAGTCACACACATACCACTACGCCACAGAGCTGCCAGGTCTTGCATTTCCGCGAGTTCTTGGAAAATACTTTATCTAAACTTTTGGTAGATTTGCCTCTAAATCTGAGACTGTATCTCTTGTTTATGCAAGATAGAGCTCTACCGCACTTTACGCTTGCTGTTAGGAACATCTTAACAATGAATTTCCTGGGAGATGGAAAGAGTGAGCAGGTCTCATTGGTTGGCCTTTAAGATCTCCCGATCTAAACCCATTGGACTTCAGTATCTCGACTTATTTGAAAAGTTTAGTGTACACAACACCAGTAAACAATCTTCCAGAGTTGCGCCAATGAATAAAACACTGTTGCCAGATAATTCGAGAAAAACCTTTGTTGTTTGAAAGAGTGCACACTTCTACAATTGCCATAAAGTCGCTGTTATCCCGTAAACAGTTAATTTGCGGACATATGTTTATTATGACTTTTAACCTTATTTTCGATCGTAGTACATGCCCTTAAAATCTTTAAACGATGTTTCAAAACACCCTGTATAGTTTAGATTTTCATTTACTTCCATCTTTTTGTTTCTCAAAACAGGTTGGCATAAACCGCATGCATTTGTTGTTACCACAGCGAGATCTCTGCATTGATAAATTCATAAAATTTCTAAAAATAAATTAAAATTAGTTAATTTGAAACTTTTATTACTTGTTGGTCTATGTTAATATACAAAGTTTCGTAAAGTTGTTGGGGTCAAAATTCACATCTGTGCACATAAAGAGAAAATTCTATTTTATTTTATTGACAAGTTTTTTTGTAATTACTATTCAAAAGCTTATACAAATTAAAGGCAATTAAAGACATATTTAAATTAAGTAAATAACATGGAAATTCTAGTAATGCATAAATTTTCAGGCTTGTCTATATATTAACATTTCACAAGCGTCAATACTGTATTAGTACATTCGTCTCTGCCATAAAAAAATTCCATATCAATGTTATTGATCAACAGAAATTTATATATAGCATTAATTAACATCGTTATGGTAAAACTTGTTTGACACCATGGTTTACATGAAATAGAGAAATGCAGTTGCCATTTTTTATATTGTACCCAGTAACTTAACGTGCAGCTGTTGTTGTGATCAGGTAATTGATGAACAGACACCATGAGTGATATAAATTTGATTCAAGGAATGTTTTTAATCAAGTCTTTACTCTTAATATTAGTGGGTTGTTTTATTAATTTATTTGGAAATTATGTACCTACCTTTATACAACAAATATATCGATACGGAAAATGTTCCTATGGCAGTGGGAAAGTACTTATTAAAAAAACAGAGATACCAAAGTCTTGGTTCAGACACTTTTACATTTATGCATTTATTCTTTCGAGTCTAACAATGACTTTAGAACTAACTGTGTATCTGTTCAATTTTCCAGTCCCTCTAATTATAAGAGATATACTAAACATCACAGGAGGAAGTAACAGAAAAGCCAATGGTATGTTATACTATTTTTATACTGTACTGAAGACAAATTGTTTTAGTTGGTAGTGCATCAGTATTATTAGCAACTGCTTTACTCACGTTACATTGCTGTCGTCGATGTTATGAGTCTCACTATATCTCAGTATTTTCAAAGAATGGAAAAATGAACTTATTACATTATTTTATTGCAATTCTTCATTATACAGGCTTGGTTCTTGCCATTCTTACAGAAGCTCCAAAATTTTCGGAAAATGCTTGTAAAGTATAATTATAAATAATCTTTAAACTTTTAATGGCGTATAACTTTTAGTATATGAATGCCGTTTTCAATGGTCTGACATTACTTATTTTCAATTGATTGCTACTCTTATTTATGCCTGGAGCTCCTGGCATCAATATAAGATCGGTCTTATATTGGCCAACTTGCGAAAAAACAACAAAGGTGCGTATAAACATTGTAGCTCTATCATAATGTATATAAGGAATTTAAATTTCAAAGAAAAATATAAAGAATAATTCGTAGTATGCTTTAAAAAAGATTAATACAAAATACCAAAAAGAAGTTTAGAATATACTAGGATTACCAAAGAAAGTATCTCAAAAGTCATACATTGTAATGAAAACACTAGTGGCTGCCGTGTTCAATTTAACCTTTTATAATGATGAAGATTTTAAAAGATATTTAAAGCATCCGAGTCATGAATAGAGTCTTATTAATGTAGGAGCTAATGGTTTAAAATTTTGAAAGTTTATTATTTTGAAACGCAACCCAAACTTTTATGGTATTAATGTATGTATAATTACCAAAAATAGCGAAGCTAAGCAACAACTTCAACTATACAAATTTCTGTAGGCAAAATGAGTGTCTAAAGTTTTAGTGAAATGGAGAAATCGACAAACTACAGATCAGGACCCGAATTCTCCAACTCATTTTTGCTAGGCATTTTTAAGCGCTCAGCGACTATGACGGTAATATTTGAGCAGCTCAATCACAAACGTATTCTCTAACTACTGCTCATTGTTATGCAAATCGCTTTAGTTTACCTGTCAAACGTTTTCAAATAGTGTGCCCCCTACTAATTGTTTCTAAAACGCTTAGCAGTTTTTACGATTTTAAAGTGAGAAGGTTTGTACCCGAATATCGAATAACATTATAATCGCAAACTAAAAATTGAAGTTATTTACCAATAAATTAATTTGTTTTTAAAATGTTATTAAAATTTATTTGTGCTTCTAAAGCAGTTGCTATTTGAGTTTTGATTTGTAGTCTTTCCTTTAATATTTCTAACTTAGCATTGTAATAACTTACTTAGATTTGATTATGAGTTGGTACAGAAGCATGTTCTTCTCCAAATTCTAACAACAATCGCTTCTGCAGTTGAGTTATTTGTTTTCTTTCGCCATCATTCGACATGATTAATAAATTAAACTGCACTGTTGAGGCATTACCAATGTTGCTACGTTATTAAATTAACGATATGTCTACTAAGGTAGTAAATGACAGTTGTGATAGTAACGATCTAGTAGCTCTGAAACAGTTTGCGAATAGCAGAAACATTCAGCATTACAGAATTCAATATGGATGCTGCATGTCAAACCCGCCAATCGGACTTTTGCCGTTCACATGCTATCTATTTTAAATATGACACACTTTCGATGACAGAGTTAGAGAATTCGGGCCCAGACCAAATGGTAAATTTTTAATCCGTGCATTTACATTTCCAATGATCCATTCGAAGGTACTACATTGGCCAGGAGGCTTGTTTTTTGTTGACTGTAAATTAAAGCGTCGCCGTGGATCAATGTAGTAAGCGTAAGACTACGGATCCCAAGGTCCTGGATTCGAATCCCGACACGGCCGACTGCTTGAAAAATGGCAGGTGAGCATTTTTTACAAAAATTACGCCCTCGTTCGGATGAGAGCTTAAATGTAGGTCCCGTGTGTGAGTGTTGTCACGCACGTTAAAGATCCCCTACCTTGCCTGGAACGGCAAGGGTTCGGCAAAATTCTAAATTTCCAGGCAATAAAAAACTCGCCTCCTGGCCAATGTAGTACCTTCGGGTGGAGCATTGGAAATTTAAAATGCAATGACTGAAAATTTAGACTTTTGCCGAACCCTTGCCGTTCTAGGCAAGGTAAGAATATTTAACGTGCGTGACAACACTCACACACGGGACCCCCATTTAACCTCTCATCCGAACGAAGGCATAATTTTTGTGAAAAATGCTCACCTGCCATTTTTCAAGCAGTCGGCCGTGACGGGATAAATTTCTAATCACAGGCGAGATTTAGAATTAGCTAATTTGTTTGTGCCAAAATGCATTTGCTAATAGCAGTTCAAGCCATGAAAGATGATACTATTGGTTGAACCAATTTCAGATTACAAATGGTTAGTAATATCCAAGAATCATGCTCGGCTGATGTTATATCTTACTTTTACAATATGACTAAATGACAAGGAATTACAAATTTCTTAAAATTAAATGTCTGTAATATGTTGTTATGTCCCATTTAGTAGTTTGAATATTTTCTGCATTTTACACTCTATATTCTATTTTAATAAATCTTTGCTTTCACGTCTGATGAACTGCTTAATTATACAGGCTTATGATACATTGTTGTTCGATATTAATTGTAATTAAATGACCTAATTTAATTGTAATTAGATAAAGCAACTGTGTAATCTTTGAATGTTAGAAATACGCCCAAAGTTGTTGCTATTCTATAATGGGTTTTCTGTGATTGTTCTTCAGAAATCAATTTTATAATACGTTCGTGGAATGGTTCACTTTAGTACAAGTGTTGGTTTGCATGGTTTGTTTAGTGATATATATTATAATTCCAACAGGGCAGTTACAAAATCTTTATGTAAACTTACTTTCCTTTTATGTGATTGGTAGATAATTGAAGGGCAATATTTCTTTAATAAAAATTTTAGTGTTTTAGTTCAGATTTTAACACACATTCTTACCCTGGATTTTAACGTACATTCTGAGCCTGGATTCTAACCTACATTCTTAAATTCTTTGAATCAATGCTTACTTGGCATTAACACGGAAACCTCACATTGTCGATAGAACGCATTTTGTTTGGCAGCCATTTGTACATAGATTGGATTACGATGAAATGAGTACATTTTCGTTACCAGTAACCCTTGAAAGCTTATGTGGGGGATGTCATCATGGTTAACAGGTAACGATAGCTTTACTCATTTATGGTGTGTGAATTTTTACATGTATCATAGAAATATTAAGAAATTAATGAGCAAATCATTGTTGTTTATTTGATGCCATTATAATTCAAATAAGGATAATAGGGTAGGTTTTCTGTGATATTATTTTTATGTTAATGTATTACCAAGTGGATTGGTTTCAAAATTATATATAGACTTGATAATTCTCTGTCAGCTGTGGTACTTGATTACTTACTAGTGCTCGTTTGTGTATTGCATCTAAAGACACAATTGTAAATATTTAATTTGTTTCTTAGATTTAGTAGTTTCTCTTGGGGCGAGCTCATTGCAGTCACCATAGTAAATAAGTAGGTAAGATCTTAGTTATATTTATATTTGTATGCGATATTTAGTATTAATATGTATTGTGGGGTATAAATATGACTAAAATGCTGTTACGGCCGTTTGAAGCATTAAGTTTTTAAATTTAAAATTGCTCAAAAGGGGCGGGAATCCCTAACAAAATAGGAATATACAGTCCAACTACAGCGGTGCGGGAGTGGTTTCCTATAGCGATAATGGCAGAAAATTGAGTAATGATCCAAATTTTACCCAGGTGTAATTTAAAGCTATGCTATTACTAGCACTTACTCTGTTAGGTTTTCAATCCGTCAAGTTTAAAGGGCGCCAACGACGTTTGGGGTAATAGGAATTCCTCTGGCCAATGTGTAAACCAGGGGAATGTTAATTCTCTTTGTGAATAGATTTTCTTACAAAAGATTTCCTGTCTATTTGAACAAATAAAACTAATCTCCACCTATCTGACTTAAATCCATTCTACAATAACATGCTTAAACGTTTATGTGAACAAATATGCATAAAACAATTTTAAATGTACTTACAATAATAGTCGGGTTAGTGACTTACAAATATTCCTATAACAAAATATACATTAAACAAAAATTGCTAAAATTCATTATCAGTTCATTTTTAATGCATCTAACCTTTTTGGTTAAATATCTTAATTACTTATTATTAAATTCACAATGTCCAAACCTTATCTTCCTAAAAATGTAACACTGCACATTGGGGAAGTACTTTGTAAATGATTACCACAAATACACTACATTTGATTTTCCAGTGCTCCACCCGAAGGTACTGCATTAGCTAGGAAGCGAGTTTTCTACCTGGAAATTTTGAATTTTGCCAAACCCTAGCTGTTTTTAGCAGAGTATGAATTTTTAACATGCGTAACAACACGGAACCTACAATTTACCTCTCATTCGAACGAGGGCATATTTTTGTGAAAAATGCTCATCTAAAATTTTTCAAGCGGACCATGTTGGGATTCAAACCCAGGAAATTGGCCCCGGTAGTCACACTCACACCAAGTGAGCCACGGAACCGCCTCTAACAACAAGCACAGTTCAAGTTACATATCTACTTCTATAACAATTTTACCTTACAGGTCTTGAATACCATTGAACCAAGAGACCATTTCATCCTTTGGGGCCTCGAATTCTAAATAATTCTACTGAAAAACAAACCGTCCCAATCTCAATTGGTTTGTAAGTTATTTCGAAAATCTTTGCTCAATTATGTTATGTATAGAGTGGGGAGCGCCCAAGCGACGGTTTTACGGGAGTTCGTAAAACGAGGACATTATGTTGACGTGCATGATTAAGAATGTTTGTGTGATTAGACGTTGTACACTAAAGTTAATAAAGTTATTACAACTGTGTTTTTATTATTAATAGCTGTTAATTAATAATATCCCAAGTAATAACATAACATTGGCGACGAGTCGGTTTTAGTAATCCACGTGAGTGCAAAAAATCTTGATTGTAACGTTCGCGTCAAGGTCAGTTGAAGCACGTTCCAGTTTTTGTTAGTTCGGAAGTTAAAAACAGTCTGTTTTGGTGAATGTTTTAGTGTAATTAATATTACACCAGTTTAATAAGTTTATTAAATATTAGAAATGGATAAAAACGACGGAAATGGAAACCGTTATAATGTAGCTGTTCCACAGTTAGGGATGAATGAACCCTTTCAAAATTATTTGGAGCGGCTGGAACTGTTTTTTGAGGTTAGTCACACAAACGAGACCGAAAAGGTTGCTACACTGTTAGTGGTAATCGGTCCAGAAATCTATGGTGTACTGAAAAATCTGATGGTTCCCGTGGAACCTAAAAATAGAACGTTTCGTGAATTAGTTGAAGAGCTTAAAAACCATTATGCTCCACCGCAATTAGAAATAGCTGAACGCTTTAAATTTTACACGCGACGTCAACAAAAAGATGAATCAATCAAAGACTTTATTGTTAGCTTAAAGAAGTTATCAAACACGTGTAATTTTGGCGAATTTTTAAATGATGCCCTCAGGGATATTTTAATTGCTGGTTTAAGAGACGAATCCATGGTTCGTAAACTTCTTTCAGAACCCAAGTTGGATTTTGAAAAAGCTCAGAAATTATGCATTGACATGGAGTTGATAAAAATGCAAAGTCAAGTTTTTCAAGAGGTCACAAGTTCAAATGTTAGTAAGGTTTCGAAAGTGAACGCAAAATCCAGTTTTGTTCCTGCAGTTGTTCAACATCCGTTGAAAAATTTTTCAGGTCCCACCCGTACAAAAACAAAAGTTGTTTGTTCAAAATGCAATCGCAATCACCGTGTGTCAGAATGTCCTAGAAATAAATGGAGATGTTTTGTTTGTAATCAATATGGTCATATTGCTAAAGACTGTAATAAAACAGTGAAAAACATTACAGCAGATGGCAACCTTAATGTGCAGATTGTTTCCCAAGCAATAGAACCAGTTGTTGTAAGTTTAGGAATAAATGGAATTCCCATAAATTTCGAAGTTGATTGCGGATCAGCAGTTACGTTGATACCAAATTATTGGTACACAAAGTATTTTAAATCATGGCCATTAGGTAAGATTGAAAATTTAAAGTTAACGGCTGCTAATAGTGAGCCCATCGTAGTAATAGGTATGTTCAAACCTCAGGTATCTTATAATGATAATCATTTTAAGTTAACGTTAATAGTTACTAACAATCGATTGCAAAGACCTTTATTAGGTCGAGATTGGTTAGAAATTCTAAACCCTAGTTGGAGAAATTTGTTATTAAAATGTAACGTAGTTACTGACAAAAGTTCTATTGTTGAAATTTTAAAAAGTAAATTTCCAAAAGTTTTTAATGTTGAAAATTTTGAGCCTGTAGAATCTTTTGAAGTTAGCATAGCTACAAAAGATAATGCTCAACCAGTTTTTCAAAAAGCTTATAATGTTCCATACAGTTTAAAAGATAAAGTTACTACTGAAATTAACAATTTAGTTAAGCAAGGAATTATAAGTAAAGTTATGTCTGATTATAGCCCATGGGCCAGTCCGTTGGTATGTGTTACACGCAAGGATGGAAAGTTACGATTATGTGCAGATTTACGAAAAGTTAATCAGTGTATAGATATAGCGCAATATCCATTGCCCGTAGTCGAAGAATTGTTAAATTCTTTTCATGGCTGTGCTATTTTTTGTGAAATTGATTTACGTAATGCATATTTACAGGTTAAAATTCATGATGCATCTAAAGAATTATTGACAGTCAATACTCATTTAGGTCTGTATCGCTGGAATAGATTATGTTTTGGTTTAGCCAGCGCACCAGGTTTATTTTAATCAATAATGGATCAAATACTAGCAGGTTTGAGTTACACACGTTGTTATATTGATAATATAATCATAGGAGGTACTAATGTAAGTGAGTGTGAAACACGTTTGTTTCAAGTGTTTACACGATTAAACCAATTTAATGTTAAAGTTAATATTGAAAAATCTCAGTTTTTTTGTAAAAGTTTATCTTGTTTAGGTTATATGTTAAGCGAAAAAGGTATTTCACCTTGTAAAGATAAAATTACAGATATTCAAAATACGCCCAGACCTGAAAATGTTAAACAGGTAAAGGCTTGGTTGGGTTTACTTACATTTTATCATAAATTTTTACCTAGAGAGTTACCAGTCATCTTAGAACCGTTACATAATTTGACTAGAAATGGTGTATCCTTTGAATGGACAAAGGATTGCCAAAAAGCGTTTGAAACAGGCAAACATTTATTGTCTGAACAAACCCTACTTATGCTGTACAATCCCACACTACCGTTAGTTGTGACTTGTGACAGTAGTAGCGTTGGAGTTGGAGCAGTTTTAGCTCAGTTAGTTGATGGAATAGAAAGACCTATTCTATTTGCTTCCTCCACTCTATCTCCTACAGAAAGGGGATATAGCCAAATTGAACGGGAAGCGTTAGCAATTGTTTTTGCTGTTAAAAAGTTTGCAAAATATTTAATCGGTAGACACTTTACTTTAGTCACCGATCATCAACCGTTACAAACTATTTTTAACCCTATGAAAAATATTCCACCAGTTACAGCGGCAAGATTGCAGCGTTGGGCAATTTTACTGTCAGGTTTTAATTACTCTATAAAATATAAAAAGGGTAGTAACATCCCTAATGCTGATGCATTATCGAGGTTACCAGTTAATCAACCCACGTTAATTGATGATAGTTTAAATATTGAGTGTTTTTTTGTTGCTCAAAAGTTTGTTTCGTTTCGTGAGGTTGATGAAGCCACGGCTCATGATCCTATTTTACTGGAAGTTAAAAATTACATTGTTAAAGGATGGCCAAAGAAAGTTAAATACGAACTTAAACCATATTTTAAAGTTCGTACAGCACTATCAATTAAAAATAATTCGATTCTGTTTGGGAATAGAATAATTATACCCACAACGTTAAAAAGTAAAGTTATAAACCTACTTCATGAAGACCACACTGGTATTGTTCGTACAAAAATGTTAGCCAGATCAGTTTTATGGTGGCCGGGTCTTAATGACGATATAGACAAGATGATTCGATCTTGTGAAAGTTGTCAACTTACCCAAAATGATAGTGAAAAGAAAGTTCACATTCCTATGTCCAAGTCTACACAAGCTTGGCAAAGAGTGCACATTGACTTTTTAGAAACACATCAAGGGAAATTTCTATTACTAGTTGATGAGCACTCGAAGTGGTTGGAGTGTTGGGTTATGAAAAATACTACTGCTGAAGCAGTAATTGAAAAATTAAGTCAAGCTTTTGCTTGTTTCGGGTTTCCACAAGTGGTGATATCCGATTGTGGACCTCCGTTTAACAGTTATGCCTTTAAATCATTTTTAGAAAGTAATAATATAAAGGCTGGAAATAGTCCCCCATACCACCCTAGTTCTAACGGGTTGGCAGAACGTGGGGTGCAAACAATTAAAAGAATGTTACTAAGGTCAGTAATTTCTAGTAGGAGCAATGATTCCTTGGAACTGAAACTGTTAAAATGTTTATTTACATACCGTAATACACCGTGTACTGTTACAAAGCGCACTCCAGCTCAAATCATGTTTAATTATGTAGTTAGGACACCTTTGTCCATGATCCACCCTCAAGATAAATTTCATCCGTTGTCTTATAAGGATAATAAAGTGTTTTCCCGTTATGTTGTAAATGACAAAGTTCTTGTTAAAAATCCAAAAAAGGAGATAAGGAAATGGATACCAGGTAGGATTTTTGAAGTAGTTAGTAAACTTACCTACCTAGTCCGTTTAGAAAGTGGTGTAGTTCGTTTGGTTCATCGTAACCAAATACGAAAAAGTTATTTAGGCGATAATAATCACCCTCCGTTGTGTCCCGGTTTTGAGGATGACTGGTCAAATTTAAAAGTTATGGTTGATAACTCGCCCAAACCTAATCCTGTACCTGTAGAGCTGAAACGCCCAATTAGAACCAAAACTGTACCTATTAGGTTTAAAGACTATTTGTAATTTATTTAAAAGGGAAAGGAGTGTTATGTATAGAGTGGGGAGCGCCCAAGCGACGGTTTTACGGGAGTTCGTAAAACGAGGACATTATGTTGACGTGCATGATTAAGAATGTTTGTGTGATTAGACGTTGTACACTAAAGTTAATAAAGTTATTACAACTGTGTTTTTATTATTAATAGCTGTTAATTAATAATATCCCAAGTAATAACATAACAAATTACTTGTACCCTCATTTACTATTCCATAATTAATAGGGTGTGGACAATAGGAGAGGCAGGAAGAAAATGTAAGCCTTTGAAATGTGGTGCTACAGATGTATGATGAAAATATCATGGACAGACAAAGTTAAAGACAAAGAGGTTCTAGAAATGGTAGGAGAAGGTAGAAATATGTGGAAAACAGTAAAAAATAGAAGAGATAGGATGATAGGACACATATTAAGGCATGTGGGGAAAAAGAAAAAAGAGAGGTACAGGAATACCTAGATAGTGAAGGATGTAAGCTCTGTAAATTTCAGGGAAATTTATAGGTAGCTCGGAATAGAAAACAATGGAGGTATGCGCCCAACCAGTTCTAGGACTGAGGACCTAATGATGATGATGACATAATAGAGTGTTTACGACAAACCTGAACCTTTACTCTTTTTCGTGTTGATAACTTGACTGTAATTATTAGTTCAAGTAACTGTCCTTGGATGTCATTATCCTCACTTTCTTTGACTCACAAGGTTATAGTATTAATATATATCTAACATTTGTAAGATAAAATGTTGCCTTTGTGATTTTTATAGAACTATAGAACTATTTATTGAAATAGCTTCTTAAACATTATTATACTGAAATCAAAATTACACAGGATTTTTCAATAATAGGTTGTTTGTTTTAAATTACTTTATCCCTTTCTCATCTAATTTTTATTTCTTGTAGCACTCAAAAGCTACACCTCCAAAAAAACCTATAATTATTCTGTTTATTTACTGTGTTATTAATTGAATGTTGTATTTTATTGTATTGGACAGACTAGTGTTCTGTTCGCATGTTGATGTTGTATCCGTACTAATCATTTTATTTTTTCAGGGCGATTTGGATTATGTATTCCATTATTTCATTCTTTAGGTCTCTCAATCTCTGACTGTGTTAGCATAGCATTCATTTTCTTCCTATTCCTTCTCTGTCATTGCAAGTTGGGCGAGCATCCTGTTCCTGATTTGGGTTTTTCTTCCTAGACTGTTCGTCTTGCATGTAGCAATGTAAAACAGCTTTTAAGATTGCTTACACTTGTGACCTCTTCAATTATTTCCCATAAACACAAACATATCAACACTATAACTATATCTTTAAACTGTCACCTAATTGTTTGACATTTTCTGTTCACTTTATTTAAACCAATGAGAAAGAACTACGAATTAACTTGCAATTTTATTAATTGAGAATAAAATATTAACTAAACTGGAGTAAGTGGTTTCCTGTAACACTATACCGCAGTACATCAGTTGGCTGGGCTCAGGTTTAGACCTCAAGAATTGCTACCTTAATGTATACTTTGTGAAAATGCTGCGACTGCGGATCTCCTTGCTGGTTTTTCCTATACATTACTGATAAGATTCTGCGTTTAGGCTAACAGTTTCTAAGATCTTTAGGATAGATGATCATCGCTATGTCAGTTACTTCTATATTCTTGAGTTTGTCATGCCATTTTGTTCTTAGAGTTAACAGTTAGGATAAAAATGTTTAGTGAAATATTTTTAATCTTAACTGCTGCATCCCATAAGTACTCCTCCATCTGCTTTTTTATGCTAGTATTATTTCCTGGCGAATTTGCCTTTCCAGATACTCTAGCAGTTTGGCGACATTGGGAAACTATTTGACAATTTTACATTATCATACTTTCTCAGTAATCTGTAACAAAAACAATTATCTAATCTTAGCACCTGCTAGTTCTTTGGTCATCATTTGACTAAATTCCGGTGACTAGTTTATTTATGCCTATATTTTCTATTACAAAAAACTGCTTCATTTGTTCCTGCATTTCACACTCCATTTCTTCACATTGCTAAATACGACAATAAATTACTCAACTCAATCTATTTTTTGTGGTAATGGGTTGACCTTCTCCGCCTTCTCATAATTTTGGTGCACAGCCTGAATGTCAATTATCTAAGCCAATTAGTAGATGAGGACATATTTTTTTCGATTCTACTGGTATACCTTTGAAATTAGAATATTCCTTCTTTAGTACATTCGTGGAGAATGATTGAATTGGCAACTTTAGCATGAACACCCTTCTAACTCCTGGTATTTTACTATGATTTTTAGAGTTCAAGCTTGATATTCTTAAGTTAGCCTTAATGGGGTCATTTTCGTCATGGCAAGTTCCATCTGTCCACTTACGATGCAATGGTGCTGAAATAAATTTCACCTTTAAATTCAGATACTAAGCTTTGATCGATTAATGATAATGATGATCCTTCATCAAGGAAAGCATACTTTTTACACTGATATCATTTGTAAGAATCTTAATGGAAGTTACACGATACCAAATTCTCGAAAATGTATCATGATGTGTGTTGCATTCAGCCTTTTGTATGGGCACCAGTATAGTACTGTGCAGAATTATGAAGAAGACTATGATATCGAAATGAACAATTGTTAACACCATACACACCTTTTCCAGTATACAAATTCCCTATATGCTTTTTCAAACAAGTACGGCATTTGTGATTCTTACGAAAAATTAACCATCTGCTAGATAAGTTCAAATTGGCAAATTTTTTACACTCTGCAATGATTGAGCATGATCCTTTGCAAACGATGCATAATTTTTGTTTTGAAGTGATTTATGACGAATCTTTGGTTTCTTCTGAGTGGTTCATTGGACCACTTGGTTTCTTTGCTTCAAGGAAGGGTACAACTGAGATAGAACTAGCATCTTCCGCCATCTTGCACCTCTAATCATTAAATTCAGAAAGCATTACATTAAACAGAGTTTGCTTGTAAAAGACCCAAGAGAGTATGAGACTAGTGGGTAGTTTACCAATTATTTTCTTGGACAGAATTGAATTCGTGAAGTTATCTGGTAATTTGTATGCAGATATTGGGAGTATAAATTTTTTATTGCAATGGTGTATTCGACAATACCTTGTAGATCGTCCAAGTTAGGTGATGTTAGTAAATGCAATTTATGGATTAGTGGGAATTATATTTTTCGGTCGATTGTAGAGCATTCCCAATGCTATTGACGTGCTTGGAATGCTGGAAGGATGCGTCAGATCCCTCGGGACTAATTCATATGCCTTGCTTTTTAAGCACCTCTGAAGGCAAAACATATTTTTGTAATTTGAATAACTACACATTTTTAGGATTTCAACAATTGCAATCCTCTGGTTTGCCATCTAGATGGAAAGTCACAGTGCTCTAACATGTGTGCTGCTCGTTGACTTTGATTTAAAAAACTTGGTTACCTAAAATTGCTAGATGCGGATTTGGGTTGGAACTTTTATTTGGAGTATAATACAGATTCATAGCAACCGACCCACATACCTATATATTGTCTTGTTGGACATATCAACGAACTTCGTTCATTTATGAAATCTATTTGTCTGTGTGTCTGTGTGTCCGAGGCCTTTTTAATGGTCGGACATCAATGTGTGATACATCAATCGATTCAGCTCGGTGTCTAGAGCTTAAGTTTTGATGTCAGTTAAAATCGGGCCACGGGGACGCCGAGCCCCCGGGAAAATCCACAGGGATAATTAAAATTTTAAATAAATTTAAAATCAATATGCGACACATATTTGAACAATTTATGGCATTTCATGCCAATTATTCCAATATTATAGACATTGTTTAAACTTAAATTTTGATTACCGATAATAATTAGATTCATATAAAAAAAAAAAATTCCTTATCTTATTAATGAGAACTAATATATAGCTTTTAAAATATTTATTCAATAAAATAAAATATATTAAAATGTCTCTTTTGTTGTTTATAAATTTTTGTATTTTATCTGAATACTTATAATTATTACAACATAATAATTTTAATTTCTTTAAATTGTTTTAAAGTAAGTCTACATTTGGAAGTTCGTTGCGACAATGCCTTGCATTTTCAACTTGTTTTTTTATGGAACTAGGTAGGGAGCCACTTTTGTTTAACTGTAGCTGAGCGAAATCTATACCAGATTCAATACGACTACATACTGTTCTATGTGTTGAGTAAATATCTTTAGCCACTCAGCGGTATGAATTGTCATTAGCTTACTAGAATCACTACTTGCTACTGAAGGATTTTCACTTTGGTAGGTTGAGCCATCGCAAGGGTCATCGTGTGTTGCTAGTTTTCAAAGAATTTTGTACCACTTCTCACATCAAGCCTCGGCTGTGTGCATTCTTCTATATTTTTTGTCTTATTCCTCCAACTTACTTAGCATTAATTGCAATAGCTTTTTATGTGAGGTTTTGAAAACTTTTGACAGTGTATTTGTCTTTTTAGATAGATGATTGCTGTTGTGATACTGCACAGGTTCTGGCATTGTTCACATCTTCACTTTTGTGATTGTTTTTGTTTATACAATTATGGCATGACCATGGCTTATTTTTAATGGAAATCTCAACTTCAACATAAATACCTAAAGATTTTTAAATCGATTTTTACTGTCATTCCATTTGCAGTAAAAACAGTCAACCGCCAGCGCATGAAGAATGTATAAACGCAGCAATTCAGTTAGAGCAAAACGAGTTGCTATTTGAAAAACCGTGTACTATAACAAAATCTTCATCCAAAATTATAATTGTAGGTCTGAACTCGTTTGACAATTATAAAATAACTTTCAGATTTGTTGCTCAGCATTTCGCAGACCATACTGATATTTCTCTCAATGTATTTAGAAAGATTATAATCCAATCTTCCATATATCATACGCCATATGAAGTTGGTGTGCGGAATTAGATATGCAAATTTGACAACTTGCATTTTTATTTAAATAAGAATTATTTAGTGAAGATTCCACATTTGCTGTGGATTATATGTTATTTACCAAAGAAACTTTAGAGTACTTTTTAGAGATATCTCAGGTCGTTCTCAACTATGCTAATACTTTAAGAGAACTAGCAGAAAACGGTGCTCCTAATATAGATCTGTTTCTGTTAGATGTATCTGTGGAAAGCTATAATAGGAATGATGTTTTAATGAATATTGCACATGATATAATTGTTAATGAATACGGTTTTAGGTTCTACATTACTTGGTTAAATCACAACGCTTACTAGTGTCAAAAAATAATAAGATCGCGTTGTCCAAAATTATAAAATAAGAAAAGCCGTCGTAGTTTTGTCAAATTTGATATATGTTTTTTAAGTCATGTAAAAGCTCAATTTTTTTGTGCTCGTTACAAGCTTTCTGATTAAATTATGACCTAAGAAAGGTTTGGGTAGATGCTCTGCTCGTTGTGATGATTCGCGTCGTTTTCTCACGTAATTAAGAAAGATAAAATGTTGGCCTGTCAAACTATAACTCTTGAAGCCCAAGAACACATGCGACGGACTACACTTGTATCGGGTATTTATAGTGCAGAATTCTTAACTCTCAAACAGATTCATTGGCGGATTTAGCACAAACACGTTGACCGTCCAAGCCTTTCTCGATTACACTTAAAAATTGGTGTTTTCAATTTTAATTAAAACAATTGTTGTACAGCTGGTTCAGTCACATTTGTGCGCTTTAAAATCATCTGTATTGCAAATATTTATTAGAAAGAGTGCATCATAAATATAAGTTGTTTATAATTAGTTGTAATCAAAGCTCTTGAACTACCAATATTTATACAAAACTGCTTTGGTAATAAGTGCATTGAGTGGTAAAGGGCGTTCAGCAACTCTTGTTCATTCTATGTTTTATTTACTAACTCATTGTTTTAATTGTTATAAGCATTAATCATTGTTTACATACTTATTTAATCTACCTCTAAAAAGGGGCAATTATTGCATTTGTTGTTTAATTAAAATTGCTTCCCTTTATATGTTTATGAATAGAAATATTTTGTTGCGTATACTTGTTGTTAATCTTATTAACTCAAAGATACAAAACGAATTGCCCTAAAAATACAGCTTACTTTAAGATTGTTCCAAACAGAGATCAATCGCACAACTAGTGTTACAAGTGTTTCTTAAATAAGGGCATCTGAAAACAATAATTAAAAGTAACTACAGTAATAGTGATATTGGTGCTATGTTATTCGAATTAATAATAACCTATCCAAGCTTATTTGAAAATAGTATTTGTAGACAAGTTGAGTATATAGAAAAGTACAACAGGTTTTCATTCCACACATTTAAGAACGATGTTTAAATTTTAAACTATAGATTTTAGGAAAATTTCTGTTATTATAATCTTGCATATTACAATTTATTCTCTCATACCTTTCTAAATTTTTGTACTTTAACTACAGATATTAATAGCTGTAAATACAATTATGTTTTAGTTTTAAATAAAACGATCCCGATTAATAATTTGGTAAAATGTTTATAGTACCCTTTTAATAAATACACATCTTTGTTACAATTCTTTTCATAAGAACTTAGATACCCATTTCAGTTATGTAGAAATTCGAACAATTAAACAATATCAATGTATACTTTATATTTTATAACATAATCAAGCTAACATGTACAAAAATAATTTCTAAATTTACGTCATCTAAAAATAAAGGTAGCAGTTAGAGCGATGGCTCGATTTAAATTTTTTTCACAGATTTCGATACCTTAGGAAATTCTATACTAATTTGATAGGTTGCATAATGGGTTTATCTCAAAAGACAGCGCAATGCTGTTTAGAAATAGATTAAAGATGGCTAGGAGTCCAGTCCTATTTACAAAATTCTTTCAGATTCGGGTTGCTGAGAAAATTCTAGACTAATTTGATTGGTCACATGGTATATTTATCTCAAAAATAGATTGAAAATGAACACTGTTTTGGTAAAGGGTTAATTTCTAAATCAGTAAGGGATGTTAAGATTTGAAGAACTTTAAAAGATTTGAGAAGTTGTAAAAAAAACGATGTTGAACAACATCTTACACGGCAGGTTTATATTAAAAATATCGCTAATGATAGTTTTTAGTAAAAATTCTAAAAATGGCGGAGGTGGCTAGAGGTCTGCTCCAATTTAAATTTTTTTAAGAGATTCGAATAGCTGTAAAATTTGATATGCGGCACCACTGGAACTTGGAGAAATTTGTTATTTGAAGAAAACTTTTGTAGTGCGGGTGCTGAAAGTTAATCATGCATAGTTGAAGAAAACTGTTACCGAGGGTTGTAACTCTGTAGCATGGTTTGATTTGAAAAATTCCAACAAATTTCAACAGAGAAACCACATCCCTATTATGTGGTTAACTAAGAAATCACACCCTTATTATGAGGGTAGATATAGAATTCAAAGTGCAAAAATTGTTCTGGTTCCCCTATCAACTTTGGATAGTTTTGTGGATTGCAAACAAATGAAAACTGTCATTGCTGATGAAATGAAATCAGAATTTTGTAAATTTATTGCATCTCCTCATGTTAAAAAGAAAATATCAGAATTCAAACATGAGAGTGAAAGATTTGATGTTTTATATTCTTCATTGATGGATAAAACTACAAACTATTAAAACTTATTCATGTTTTTAAAAAATGTTCTGATTAAGTAACATGGAATGCAGCTGTTGAGAGCGGTTTCAGTATTAATAAAGCTATGTTGATTGAGAACGTGCAAGATAGTCAGTAATTGCATTGAGAACTGTTTTTGATGCTGTTAGTAGTTTTAGGGGTTTATTTAAAGAAGATGTTTCAAAACAAATGGTGCTCCTAGTTACTATCATGAAGAACTAAAGGCGAAAAAAGTTATTGAGAAAGAGTCTGAAGAACTATCAGCTAAAAATAAGAGGACTGCAGAAGAAATAAAAGTACTTGGAGAAAAACAATGAAAATCGAACAAGAAGCAAAGAAGGAAATAGCTAAACTTGATGGCTTGATAAAAGATCAGAAACATTAATTTTTTCATTGTAATTTTAAAATACCCAGATATTTTTTTGTTTATGTAGTGTAATTATTAGATTCTTAAAGAACTACAGCAAAACAAAAATATTAATATTTTTTAAAGATTATTTCATTAGAGTCAAGTTTATTATTTTTTTCAGTTTATTATTGAATTTAAATCTTAACTGTTGCTTTGTGATTTGTTTTTTCTGATAAAGAAAATCTTTTTTTAAATACTCTGCATTCATTAACTTCAAGTGTGCATGTGAATGTGTGCATGTGCATGTGTGCATGTGCATGTGTGCATGTGTATGTGTGCATGTGTAAGCCATATTATTTTATGTTTGGGATCCACTTTAAGTAGTAGGCTCTGATTATTGGTTCTTGTGTGCATAAAATGGCTTTAGAACGACACAACCAACCATCAAAAAATACCTGGAAAATTTTTTGTTTTGGGTATGAACACCTGAAAAGGTCGAGGAAGTTTGAATTTTTTTTTTGAGTAGACATCCTGATACTATATTTGTAGTCATGAGAATATTGCAAATCATTTGATAGAAGATTCTGAAGAAAGATAATAGATTTATTAAATTACGTACTGAATATATTTGTTACTTTACTTATCATTCGCGTACTTTATTCTTTTTGTTTTGAATGACTTTTGAACAAGTTGTTTAGTTAAGTCTAATTTGTGCCAATTGAAATGACCAGCTTTAAATTACTCATACAAACTGTTTTGACAGGGATTGTTGTAACAGAAAAGTATAAACTACCACATGGAGATTGGTTTCGTTATGTTTCTTCTCCACATAATTTAGCCGAAATATTGATATACATCTCATTAGCAATTATATTGTGGAAAAATACTACATGGCTGTTTATTTTACTATGGGTATTCTGTAATCAGGTTAATATCATTTATGTTACTATTATTTTACTAATAGAATTTTTTTAGATGGAATTAGCACTTCTAACTCATTGGTGGTATCAAGATAAATTTGCCGACTTACCGAAAGAAAGAAAAGTTTTGATACCATTTATTTATTAGATATTTACATGTATATTTTACAGAATTCAGTTTCAAACAAACAATTTTCAATAATTTAAATAAATTAACATTTATAGTAAACAAGTTTCAATATAATTATAATAATTTTTGAATATTCAATTACAGATTGCATAAAATATTCATTTAGTTGTTGCTATCTAAATTTAGTAAAGTCATTGTCTGGGAATTATGAAAGTGAATTGGTTCTAAAATGTTTTACCATGCCTCCAAACTCTATTCTTTAACTTATAGATTGCACACAAAAGCAATTTAAACTCTCTATATTCTGAAAATCCCAATGCTTATTACGTATCTGCGACGTCAACGATTGCATAACTCCGGGGGTAATTGCCGTGAAATAGATCAAGCTAGCAATGTAAAAATTAGCCAGGGCTTACCTTTTTATTAGCTGGAGCCAATGGCATCCTCCGCGCATCTTCAGAGGTTATGGGAGGCGTGGGATTAGTTTCTCTTATGTTTAACCAAATTCTGGCGGTGAAGTGCGATTAACATTACACTTACAGAACACGAGATATTTATTAAGTAAAAGGAAAGGTAAAAGGATGCAGAAGAGACTTCGCCCGGAATAAGCGCGCATCCGCGTTCGATACTGTTCGAGAGACGGTAGTCAAGTCCCCCTTTTAGAATGCGGCGTTCTCATGAGCCTCCATACAACGCTTCTCACTGGCTAGACATAATAAACGCGCTTTGTTCAAAACGTGGAAAAATTCGTATTTGGACGGAGTACAGGTAATAAATTTGACGTTCTTCACTTTTAGTTTGTGGGAAATTACAACCACAAATTTTAAACGCAATAACTTAATTGAATTAAGGATGGGAAAAATCATTCCTTTACTGGATTTAAAATTCCCCTAACCCTAATATTTAAAAGAAACTTAAAGCAACCAAAAAGGCGCAACAATTATCTAAAAGCTTTAAAAAGAAAAAAATTAAGAGAAAAAGGCCTCTGTATGAGAGCACACATGCACGGACAACTTAAATTAAAAAAATCTGTAGGCGCTACCTGGTTTTTGAATAATAGCAATACTTACGATACCAGGAAACGGAAATGAGTAGCTACTCGATATTCATGCTAACTCGTCTAAGCGCGCAAAAGGCTTGTTTGCCGTCGTACCAACCGCACAAATTTAGCCGAAGGGAATAAGACTCAAAACACTTAAATTCACTATAAAACTAAATACTAAGTTCATTCTTATCGTTGCATTTAATGCATACAAATTTTTATTAATATATTTTAAGGTATTCTCTTAAGATAAACAAATTTCATATTGACTTTTAACAAGACAAAGACAAAATACATTGCAGTAAAACAGTAAAACTGTAAAACAGTAAAACAATAAAACAGTAAAACAGTAAAATAGTAAAACAGTAAAACGGTAATACGGCAAAACGGTAAAACGTTAAAACGGTAAAAAGGTAAAACGGTAAAACGGCAAAACGGTTGTAGAGGGGTGGATCCGTTTACTAATTGAATTATCGGATAGTTCAGACGATCCTTCATCAATCCACCACAAATAAAAACAAGATGCTTATTATTTGTAAAGGTATCAACACTGCAGGAAACACAACACTAATACAGATTAACATTTATTTCGAATTTACTATTTATGTGGAACAGCTATACACACAGACCATTGAACTGAAAACTGTGGTAATCTACTCACAGATATATTAACTATATAATTAGTGATATTAAGATATATGCCTAAACTATTAACAAAGGAGGTCTTAGTGATCCTACGAGCGCAAAACCGCTCCGCTCTCCAGTTATTGGATGCTCACGCACCTCCGACTTTCATCCTAACCCTTCACCGACTGCTTTCAAATACTATCTTTTCCCTGCACTAATATTGTAACGTATCCGCATCACAGGGGCGCACTCGCTACTCTAATCATATTCAGAGGCGTACCTGCTACACGGTAAAACGGTAAACCCGGAAAAGGGTAAAACGGTAAAAAGGTAAAACCGTAAAACGGTAATACATTAAAACGACAAAACGGCAAAACGGCAGAACGGTAAAACGGCTAAAGGGCGAAACGGTAAAACGGTAAAATGATAAAACGGTAAAATGATAAAACGGTAAACCGGGAAAAGGGTAAAACGGCAAAAAGGTAAAACCGTAAAACGGTAATACATTACAACGACAAAACGGCAAGACGACAAAACGGCAGAACGGTAAACGGCAAAACGGTAAAACGGCAAAACCCCAAACGCCGAAACGGTAAAAAAGTAAAACGGTAAAATGATTAAACGGTAAAATGATAAAACGGTATAACGGTACAACGGTACAACCGTGAAACAGCAAACCGTCGAAACGGCAAAAACGGAAAGTGCAGCAAAACTGTGAAACGGCGAAACAGCAAAACGGTAAATCGGTTAAACGGTACAACAGTGAACAGTAAAACACTAAAATAGTAAAAACAAAGTTAACAAATTACCAGTGCTACTGCAATTACGATACCCAATTCTCTTAATCTTATCCTATCAAATACAAAATTAAACGTCAAGTTGGCTCCTTTCTTTTTTACATAAATCCTACCTTTGGTCATAAATACCAAAGATTCGGAACATCAAATAGATAAAGTAATTTTTCAAAGGCGTTTTCTAAAGAGAAAGATATAGAGAATTTATTTGCTTTAAAGCAACTGTAAGATAAAGTATCTTCTCAGAGATAAATGCAGAGAGAAAGATAAATACCCAACTATTTATGGTTTAGAGTAGTGGTTCTCAAACTGTGGGTCGCGACCCCCAGGGGGGTCGCGTGGTGTGTCCAGGGGGGTCGCGGAATAAGGAGGAAAATCAAAAAAACAAATCAGTCATAGCTGTAGTTTTTATTAATAACAAAATTTATAGGCTACACAAATTTGTAATACACATACAAGTTGAAAAAGGCCTAATACTATTTAATGGGAAACATGAGCTTGTTTGGAATTAACCAATTTTTTTATGTCCGGAATGAGTTTTGTAATACACAAAAGAATGTCATTTTCCAGGGTCAAACGATTTTTTGATTTTGTTTTGATATTCACCATTATGGAGAAACCTTGTTCACAGTTATAAGACGTAGAAAATGGCATCAAAGTCTGTAATGCTTTTGTGGACAGTTCTGGGTATTCATTTTTAATACCTATCCAAAATTTGTCGATACAAGCACTGTTCAAAGTGAGTTTTGCTGACTGATCACTTGAAATTTAGATCAATTGATCATGTTGACGAGCAGTTAGCTCAGCTTTTGTTACGACTTGATCACTGAACGGATTGACTACCCACAAAACCCCACTTGTATCCTTATTTGGAATGTAATCTGTCAACTGTTCAATCAAACCTTCGAGATGAGAAGATACTAGTAAGGAGAGAGATGAAGTGTCAGGGGATGTACAATAGGATGTAGACAGAAACTCTATAAACTCTTGAGTTAGTGTAAAATTTTCAAAATCTTCTTTCTTAGCTCTTGCGTTCCAAACACTGAGTTTTTTTACAAATGCATTTACTCTGTCTTGAGCATATAGCATATTTTTGTCTGGTCCTTGTAGGGATAAGTTCAAAATATTAAGGTGAGAGAAGATGTCAGCCAAATAAGCAAGCTTAACCAACCACTTTTTATCACTGAAAAAAGTGGAAAGTTCGGGTTTACTATCAACCAAAAATAACAACATTTCTGACTTTAATCCAAACAGTCTGCTTAATACATTACCACGGGATAGCCACCGTACTTCAGTGTGAAATAAAAGATGTTTATGCAAGGCTCCTACCTCTTCACACAAAATATTAAACGTCCTACTTTGCAGCGGGCGACTTTTGATGTAGTTCACTATCTTGACAGCTTCATTTAAAACATGCCGTAATTCATCTGGAATTTTCTTAGCTGCCAAAGCTTGCCTATGTAAAAAGCAGTGGACTCAGCTTGCATTCGGTATAAATGATTTCAACCTGGCAATCAAGCCACTCTTCTTTCCCGTAAGGGCAATTGCTCCATCACTACAAATTGAAACACATTTCTTCCAATTAAATTCAAATGGTTCAGTTGCTTGAACAAACACCTTATAAAGACTTTCACCTGTTGTATTATTCGGCAGGGGCTTACAAAACAAAATATTTTCATGAATAGCATCACCGTAATCGTACCGGATGAAGCATAAAAACTGAGCACAGTTGGCAACATCTGTTGACTCATCCAACTGAATTGCAAAAAAAGTACTGTCTTTTATTTGCTTCTTTAGCTGGTTCTGAATATCTTCAGCCATGTCACATATTCTTCTTGAAATAGTATCATTTGATAATGGGATTTTTTTCAATTTTTCAGCATCTTGAGGACTGATTATATTTGAAACCACATCAATTGCAGCAGGAAGAATGAATTCGTGTAACAACCCGATTTTTAATCGCTTTGTTAAGCATATATTTTATCATTATTTCTTATATCATGTTACGCTACTGCGTACCAAAACTTATTATTTTCAGTTGACATAATTTTAATTATTACTTGTATACGTCACGAACCGTGGTTGAATTATATGTACGGTTACAAAGCCTGCATAGACCGTGGTGGAATTAGTTTACAAGCGAACGCTTCTATATTAATAAAAGTTTACATCCTAAACGAAAGGTTGGGTTTTTACGGACTTACGTTTCAAACTTTTGTTATAGACCAGTATATTATATTTACCTTTCGCTTGCGGAAATGTTTGTATTAGTTTTACTTATAGACGCTAACGACGGGGTGCGGAAGTGTTCGTCCATTTAGTAAGGGAGCTTGTGGCGAGCTCAAGGCCGGACTAGTTTCTTGTGCATTTATGTTGACATTAAATTACGTTTCGCGTGTTCCGGAAATTATTATTGAAAAGAGCATGCGGTATTACCTCATGAGGCGGCTCCGTGGCGTAGTGGTATGTGTGTGACTACTACGCCCAAGGTCCTGGGTTCGAATCCCGACACGGCCGCTTGAAAAATGTTAGGCGAGCATTTTTCACAAAAATACACCCTCGTTCGGATGAGAGGTAAAATGGAGGTCCCGTGTGTGAGTGTTGTCACGCACGTTAAAGATCCCTACCTTGCTTGGAACAGCAAGGGTTCGGCAAAATTCCAAATTTTCCAGGTAAAAACTCGCTTCCTGGCCAATGTAGTACCTTATGGTGGAGCATTGGAAAATTACATGTAAGGTATTACCTCATGGAATCCCTTGATTTATTTGTACATACGTGATACCCTGTTGAAAGGACAGTAATGCCTTGTTGTGTTTCAAGTATTTTTGTTTATTTAATTAAATGTCTTAGGTTAATCATAGTTAGGCTAAAGATTAGGTATATGTTGTCGACGTGCACGTCCCTGTAAAACAGTTAGGTTAGATAGAATTACCTTTTAATTTATTTCGGAATAGTGGGCCCTGTAGGCCTTATTTCATTTCGAGTTCAAGACTGTTTATTTATTTGTTTATATATGCTTTTCCTGACCGTCGATGGTTTAATAAAATCTTATTCCTTTTTCTAAACTACGAAGTTTTATTTTATGATTGCTTTTATTAGGTATCAGTGCCTTTCCGCTGATTGGCGCCCATGTTTATTATAAATTGTTTATGTATATATTGATGATTTTTATTCATATTGCATAATTGGTAAGTACAAGCAAGGTTTTAGTAATGAGTTTGAACCACGACCTACGCCGCTGAGTTTAGTCTGCCTGGCCTTAATTAACCGTCTTGACTGGTCTTCACCTTTCCACGACGGACGGTTGATTAGCTTAATATCACATTCTTCAGCAATTGTATGGGGTTTCCCTTTTTTAGCAATCTTCAGTGCTACCTCGTATGAAGCTTTAAGAGCATTCTTATTAACATTAGCAAGATCCGTAATGTTTACCTGTTGACTTCGAAGGGATAACAGTTTTCTTTGGAAAAATTCCACTGGTTTGTCTTTCAAAGCAAAATGTTTAGTTTCAAGATGGCGTTTCATTTTCGAAGGCTTCATGCTTTCAGCTGACAACACTTCACTACACACCACACATTGAGGTTTGTTTGCCAGTTCAGTGAAACCGAATTGTATGTACGACTGGTCATATTTGCGGAATTTTGTCTTTCCGCACTCACTAGCACTAGCATCACTACTTGACGACGGTCTTTTCAAAAACTTATCCATTGCTACTTTTCAACGAACTTCGTTCGTTTATGAAATCGATTTGTCGTCCGTCTGTCTGTCCGTCTGTCCGTCCGAGGCCTTTCTAATGGTCGGACATCAATGTGTGATACATCAATCGATTCAGCTCGGTGTCCAGAGCTTAAGTTTTGATGTCAGTTAAAATCGGGCCACGGGGACGCCGAGCCCGCGGGAAAATCTACAGGGATAATTAAAATTTTAATAAGTTTAAAATCAATATGCGACACATATTTGAACAATTTATGGCATTTCATGCCAATTATTCCAATATTATAGACATTGTTTAAACTTAAATTTTGATTGCCGAAAATAATTAGATTCATATAAAAAAAAAATCTTATCTTATTGATGAGAACTAATATATAGCTTTTAAAATATTTATTCAATAAAATAAAATATATTAAAATGTCTCTTTTGTTGTTTATAAATTTTTGTATTTTATCTGAATACTTATAATTATATAATTTTAATTTCTTTAAATTGTTTTAAAGTAAGTCTACATTTGGAAGTTCGTTGCGACAATTGCATTTTCAACTTGTTCTAACTGTATTTGCTCGCAATACTACTCACAAAGTACACACACAGTGTTCAGTGATCGACTCAAGAAGCCAGACTGTCGTGTCGTCTGCCGGGCACCGGCTAGCAGAGAGTGCGCTCGCAAACAGGCCCCATGAGTCATCATTGCTTTGTCCTTGTTCGTGCCACGAAGTGAGTTATCCCACTTTCTCTTATTATAAACAATTCAAGTGACAACAATTTGTATTTATTTTTACTAGTTAGTAGTATTTTTATGGATAAAACTTAGCCAATAGTGTTTTTTTTTCATTTTTGTTTATATTTAAAAATAGGGGGGTCGCCGAAATACTAGGTCTAAAAAGGGGGTCGCAGTGGCAAAAAGTTTGAGAACCCCTGGACTTTAGAGTATTGTATAAGTAAGCTAACATATCAAACTCACCTTCAATTTCTGTCATAAATGTCAAACTTATACAAATAAAGACAATTTTAAAAACTCTGAATGGTTTAATACTCAAGATAAATTAAGAAAAATACAAAATAAACCACAACAAACATACAGGGAGTATATCGAAGACAATTTCGACTATAAAGATAAATAACAAGCCATTTATTGTTATAAGCATTAACGAGGTTAGGTAACATATCAGATATTTTCACGAAAATATAATTAACCAACCATTTATGGCAATACACTAATTAGATAAGATCTCCAAGATAACTTCAAAAGGAAGATAAGCACTAAACGTTAATAGTTTAGCCTAATAATTAAGATAAGGTAATATCTTAAAAAAGATTTAAAGCAAAGATAACGTAAAAATTAATTTTTGTTTCAGAGGTCTTATACTTGTTAAGGCACACCGCTCCCCTCTCCCGTCCTCCACAAATATAATAAAGAAAATGGATTCTCGAGAGTGTAGAGTGATCCCATAGTAACTTGAACAGGGGCTTTTAATCATGCCCTCCTAAAGGAGAAGTTCCGTGAAGCGATAGTCGTTCATACAAACAGGTTGAGGTACCAAATAGAAAGGAGAATGTACTCCGTGCATTTATGAGTTGATTAAAAGAGGATCGGTTCACAGTCCAAATCAGATAGCAAATTCACTGTCGACGGATTTAAAGTAAATCAGCGATAGATAGTGATGATACAAAGCTAGAAAGGGTTCTCCACATCCACAGTCTAATGTCGTGATCCAATAGTCCCCGAACTATGCAGATAGGGCTCGAATAAAAACGGTGGATAGCGAAGCACTACTCGACCAGCCAAGTGTAGTCAGCAGCCCGGAGTGAAGTAGCACTGCTCTTATGTGATGACGTGGGCATTTGCTTCTATCAACGTTCTGACAGGAAATGGAACTTGTTTCCTCGGTATTCGAAATTGGAAAAGAAAATTATTAGAATTACCTAAGAAATCATTGCGATAAGACACATTTTGTTGGGAAAATTTTGGTTGGGATTTTGCTGAAGGATCATATTTTCCAACCAAAATTTTACTTCTCATAAAGAACGACAAAGGTCTTTAATGTGAGAGATAGAATGGTATTTTGGATAGTATGTATTTAAATTTCGAATTATAATCTGTGTCCTGTGTTAAACTTCGATAACCACACATTGTGGAGATAGTGCACAAAGTTTATATAAGCGGAACTTTCAACTACTTATCAGTAATACTTCAAACTTAAGCGGCGGCTGCAGGATAAAGAACTGTCGACCATGTGTAAAACTCAAAATTTAATATCTGTAGAACACCATAGCTACGATCACACGAGCCTTTCTACAACTGTCGCTGCACACCACAACAGAAAGCACTTGAAAGTTAATCACGGCAAAATCTATAAATTATACTATATACACGTCGGAGGGGAATTGACATAAAAGCTACATCATTTGTGATACTTAAAAGTTAATTTTAACTATAAATGCAAACGAAACATAACACTCCGCAAAATGCAAATAACTACAAAGGGCGGAACTGAATGGAGGAAAAAGTAATTAATATAAAAAAACCCAGGAAATATTTACGCGAACAAAACCAAAACAAAAAACTATGAACACAGATAAAGAAAAATCTACAACGAATGTACAGAACGGGCTTAGCGACAGGGAGCTTCAGTTCGCTTTATGCGGTTTGGAGAGTGACAACCCTAACTACCCGATCAGCGCCTGGAAGGACGACAACAGCACGTTCAAGGAACCATCGAAGGGTGAAACGTTATTGGCTTCAACCAGCAGTAAGGTATCCACCTGAACATGCGGAGGCGTTGTGTGCCATTTGGACCGTTGTTGAAGCGTATGCAAGTACTCCTTAGACCACCGAGAGTAGAAATCTTGATAAATTTGCTGGAGCAATTACCAACGAGACAGGCGGTTGAGCGGAAGGTCAAAAGAGTAGGTTCTGAAATAGCGACTAAAGGGGCCCAAGTTAGAAAGTGACCTGGTATCAGACAGCTCAAGTCGTTGGGACCACTGATCACGGGAGTGAGAGGACGCGAGTTTAAGATGACCTCAATCTAAACAAAAACAGTGACTAGTTCCTAGTAGGTCAGAACTTGTTCACCTATGGTACGAAGAAGCAAGGTTTTGACCAATTTCACATCCGCCTCTCACAAACCACCAAAATAAGGTGCAGAGGGCGGTATAAAGCTCTAAGAAATATGTTCTTTTGCGGCAGCTGATTTTGTGAAAGAAATTAACTGTCTATGGGAACCTCCAAAAGTTGTGCCTCAATCCCTTAGAGATGATCACAGCAGCCACACCGAGCAATACATCGGCGTAGAGTAGTTAGAAAGCCGTTGGTTGACAGATCAGAAACTAACTCAAGGTGGAATGCCTTGGAGCCATGCTTATAAAGAGACAAATATGCTTTCAACGTTTTAGCCCCCGTACTCGCGACATGGTAGTAGAAGAGAAGAGGCTATCAAAATCAACGCGTGAACTCAAAAAGGGCTCGACTTGAGTGACTCGGCATGGACGAAGGTGGAAGGAGGAAGGATGTTGCGATGAGATAGAATTAGTCTTCTAACAAGTCACACACTAACTTAAAACTCGACGAATGGACTATTTACTTGAAATAATCCAAAAATGTTCACAAACGATAAAATCAGCCATTTGAACACAAGCGTGGAACTCAGATGAACAAAGTTGATATACAAATCCGTAAAGCGACTTCTACTAGAGCGGAACATTTCCTGTCGGAGGATAAGGGTGCGTGAGATTGATAACCACCAACCCATAAGATTTCCTCTAATAAAGGGTGACAATTTGCGAAAAGTTTTTTAAAATTGATCTAGACTGGATGGCATCCAACTCAATAGAAAAGTGAGTTTGTTTAGTATATTTAATCAGGGGGTTCAAAGCGAAACAGGACAACGGTCCAGTGTATTTTGCCAACGGATTTTGTATATTATGGACAAAACGAAGAGTCCAAGCGACAATGCGAATGATAGATTAAAAAGATGAACGACTTTCTAAAATCATTTCAATCCAAGAAGGGGAGGCGAAAGCTGTCAAAACAGTAGAATGTTCCTTGATGAGAACTTCCGAAGAATTAAAAGGCGGAGTTCGTGGACTGTAAGGAGCGATGCAAGGTAGGCGATGTCGCCCACCATAAAGATCAATGATACAAGTTGGAAGGTAGCAAACCACGTGATTAGACATACGCAGGATTCTCAATGGAAGGAATATGATGCCAAGAAGCGCAAAAAGTGTTTTCCTGAATATAGGAAACTCCATTGGCGACGAATGTCTTCTATCGCTGCGGTGGGGAAGAAATCCAAGAAAAAACGACCCTGGAGTCAGACCAACAAACATTTTTCAAAGGTAATATGGGTATTAAAAGTTTTTAGGGTCAAAATTAATAGTTTCGAGGCCAAAGCGGGCACTAACAGTAAAAGTCTAGGCAAAGAGAGGGTACGTAGTGAAGCAACTTTAAATGTAGTACAAACTAAACGAACTTCAACAAAGGAAGAGGTAAGAAAACGAAAATAATCGACAGCACAATAGCCGCATTCGGAAGCGTCCGCAAAGCAAAGAACTTCACACGTAGAAAATTGTGACGGAAGTAGCAAGCGTGGTAAAGCAAAGTCTTCCACAAACGGAGTAAGTCGGGGGAGGGATATTGTCCCAGTCTGATTTCAAAGAGCGCAAACGCTGAATTAAATGTTTTACCAAAAAAGTTAGAGGAAATAAAATTCCTATTGGTTCGAAAATATGGGCTAAGTTGGAAAGTAAGTTGCGCTTGGTACAGGCGGTGCATTGTGGCTGAACTAGAAAACAAAAAATATCTAAGGTGGGATTCGATTGAAGACCTGAAATTTTCAGAGGCTGAGTGTGAGAATTCGCAAACGAACGAGGTAGTGCGAATTGTTGCGAAGTGGGAAGATCTTTTAGTAATTCTGGAAAAGACCACTTATGCAGTTCAAAAATTCTGAGTTTTAAAAGAGCGGTCAGTTGATTCCGTAAAGTCAAGGTTGACTCCATAGAATCTCCACCTGAAGCGTTATCATCGATATGTGCGAATGGCAAAGGAGGCCAAAGGAAAGGAATTTTCTTCGTCTTCAGCCAACTGCAGGAGAGTGTGTATAGCAAGAAAGGGTGCGCAATTTACCCTATAGGTAACGGTATTCAACTTGAAGTCCTGAATAGGCTCATCAGGAGAAGAACGCCAAACAATTTGTTGATAATCACGTTGATCAAGATTAACAAGGATTTGTCAAATCATCTGACAAATATCTGCAGTAATAACACAGGAATAAAGACGAAATTGTAACAAAATTGCGGTAATATCTCGACAAAGCTTGACCCAACAAACAAACGATCGAGATAGAGTTTTAGCATATGCGTTGAAAACTGTATGTAGTTTGGTACTTGCAGTTTCTGGTTTTACAACACAGTGATTCGGGATCTAATAGGAAGAGGTAGAAATAGACCTAGCTTGAATATGTTGGGTGCTTTTGGAATTTAAATAGTTGCAGATGAACGAAAATTTTAAATATAAAGAGATCAAGTATTAATTACTTAGCACCTTATCAAGTGACAGCAAATACTTTAAAGTAATAAATTGAATGAACTAAACTTAATATACTAAACGAATATCTGCCAGGCTACAATCAAATGGAAAGCGCTACAACTTGATAACCGGCGAGCTTTTGGCAAAGAATGTAGTTATTATTGAAGTAGCTTGTAGGTACAATATTCAGATCCGGCTCGAAGACCAATTTCTGCGTTAAACTTCGATAACCACAGAGGATGGAGATAGTGGACGTGTAAATATAAGCAAAATTTATCTTTGCGGAACCTTCAAGTACTTACCAGTACTACTCCAAATTTAAGTGGCAGCGGCACAACGAGAAGCTCAAACATTAATATCTTTATATCACCATAGTTACAATCACACCAGCTTTTCTACAACTGTCTTGGATCAGCATAACACAAAGTACTTGGAGGTTAATTAAAACTCATAGGTTATACTATATACCCAACGGAGGGAATTGACCTTCAAACTATATCTTATGCGATAATTGAAGTTAATTTTAACTGTAAATACAAACGAACCAACCTGAAAAGGTTAAATTCCATTCATAGACTAGTGTTGGTTTACAAATGTCTTCATTTCCTGCAGATAAAGGTAGGTATTTTAAATTTAAAGCAATTACAGCAATACCCGGGACAATGTCTAGCGTTAGCGGAGCATGAGATAGTTTATTGGTAATAAGAAAGGTACGGAAGTAGGAAGGAATAACTT
The DNA here is from genome assembly GCA_036346225.1 of Platerodrilus igneus. Taxonomy (NCBI): domain Eukaryota; kingdom Metazoa; phylum Arthropoda; class Insecta; order Coleoptera; family Lycidae; genus Platerodrilus; species Platerodrilus igneus. Next base: position 2,585,231 of record JARFIW010001109.1, on the reverse strand, counting down.
CGCTGAAAACTAACGCGCTCATACGGTCGCTCTTTTCGATCACTGATAGTAAAATACTTTTTACTTTAAGATGCCTCATTTTTACGAGCTGTGCTATCACCCCCATTTTATGCTCGTCAAGGTGAACGGTGTAACCACATAGCATTGCGATTTAAATTCTATAAATCATGGGGTGATTGTCCTTGGGTTCGTGAGAAACTCTATTCATGAACTTCACACCTAAATATTTAATTTAAGGATGAGAAAAAAGCTTTCCCATGCTGAATTCAAAATCTCCCAATTCGAATATTAAAGTAAAATTAGGTGGAGCCAAAAAGCGCAACACTTTTCAGTTATTTGATAACCACTTTCCATTTCTTATATTTAATAAATGTAATATTTTTTGTATTAAAATCCAATCTTGAGTAGGTCATAAATTAGTAGTTATATTGTAAGGTTAGAATGATTCACTATGTATACATATTCGATACGCTCTCAGAAAAATCATGCAAAACTTTTATTGTACCTCAAACTAATTTTGCCAAGAATTACGAGCACACTACAGCACCGGGATTTGACAGATGTTGTTGTGCTTTTCGGAGGACTTCAGTACTGGCCTCCATGGAAGCAACTATGCTTATTGGAAGTGGTGTGGCCGCGCTTCTTTCGATGTAGTGACCCCAATTTGTCCTTCCTATTTTTTTATCTTTTTTTAGGGAGCTACAACAAGAATGCAGACAACCATGTGATAACAAATTTAGGAAAACGCAACCAACAATCCTCTAAACTTAACGCTAGATGCTAATGAACTAAATGTAAGTTTTATTAATTTTATTATTCGTAGTTAGAAATTTGAACGAATAAGCTTTAGAAATTAATTAAGTAATGTAAAAGGGGTTTGTACAGAGCAACTTATAACAAGGTAGAATAATTGTTTACAAACGTATAAGATATGAGTGCTTTCGTACTATTAATTATTATGTAAGTGTATACATACACACGTTATCTATCTATGATATCGCGTGGGATGTTGAAGTGATCTGCAGAGTTTCTAAGTCGATTTCTCATTGGTTGATAATTATTGTAAATATTATAGTGTACATTTCGATATTTGATAGTATTTGTTAGAATAGCCTAGTAATCACTTGCAGGTTTCTGAACGCATTCCGTTATGTCAGAATTTATGTTATAATGCGCGCATGTGTAAAGACAATCGATCGAGTCGACAGGTTTAAACGACTTTGTTTTAGATTTTCAAGATGGATGGTTGAAACATTTTCACTTGACGGTTTTTTTTTATTAAAGGTAATGTTTTTAAGTTTATAAAGTAGTGGTTATTTAAGGTAATCTGACTACATCTTGTAATCAGAGCATTGTTTTGAATGTGATGTTGGTACTTGTATGGTAAAACCGTTAGTTATTTAATCATTGAAAAAAATATTTATGTGTTACCTGTTGCTTTTGGCGTAGAATTTGATGCCGGTTGCTTTACGTATGTTTAATATAGGTGATTTACGATTTTATAGCACGTTTTATGTGTAAATGAGTGTTGTTTGGTTTAACAACTGAAAACTAATATTTATTTAATTGAATTGTTTATTTAGTATCTAAATCAGAGTAAAACTAATATTTGTTTATTTGAAATAATGTTTATTTAGTATTTAATACCGAGTCGTAACCCCAATAGCGTTGCACCTGTTACAGAATCAATAGGAACTGTACTTGTAAAATATTGAAGCGAAACTACGATAGCCAATTAGGAGAGAAGAGTGGTCTGTATAAAAAATTAAGTGATAATTGAACCAACAACATATAATTAATTTTTAATCAGATCAAACGTTTACTAAAAGCACTCACCTGGTATTTATGAAGCCGTGCCAACGAAAAAATCGATGTAACATCTACTCTGTTTTTGCGGATGTTGCGAAGCACATTTCTGTCAATAGCAGTTCTGGAAAAAAGCGGTTCTTCCAATTAGGAGCTCTACGTAAACATGTAAACCAGCAATGCGGACTGTTCGAACGACAAATCGATTCTTTATTGCTTCGTGGATTTTCCAGTCACTACACTGTTAGCACATGCGGAATAACACAGAGTTTTATCATTCGCGGCACTTGTTGGCGTGTACTTGTAGTAAACATGGAAATTTACTCAAACAAATTTAAATATCCTGAGCCGGACGTAAATAATCAACAAACTCAATAGAAAATAAATGTAGCTATAAATTATTTACACCATAAACGGAACAGTACCCTTACTGTGATTGTACGAGCAAGTAATGAAAAAGTACAAACACGTCATTCCTTAAATATATTCAATCAAATTATTAGGCCGGTTTGCATATGAGTAGAATTATATTTCAATGTTGTATTTGTTTTGGGTTTTATTGAATTAACTACCACGTTGTTGTGTATATTTTTGTTTGTAATTTGTAATGCCACGATGTGTTTAATTTTTAAAAGTACGTTTTAACCGATGCAATCATAATGAATAATATTTACCATTTGCTTACTAGAGTTAATATATTTAACTAACATGCATTTATATAAACATTTAGCTCCTGAATCTGGGCTTGCTTTTATGATGTAAAATTTTGATATGTATTTGCTGCCTACATGTTTTATAATGTTTGATATTTGTAATTCATTTGATATTTTTATTTTATGTATAATTGTTTTATTTCAGCATATTAACCACGTTTACAACTGCACTGTTCACATCTGGGTTTAGCTTAATGATATGTTTGTTGTTTTGTTTATCCTATTATTTAGCCAATGTTCCTATATAATTAACTAGTATTTAACGTTTGTGATAATTGTTGTGACGTATTGAAATTGAACCTCTGGTATGATTGATCATCTTCGTGCCTTTTGCTTTAGCATTTATGACTATGTTGGAGATAATCTATTAAATAATAAGCGCCTTTTTAACTATGCCCAATTATACCATAAGTTAATTTCAGCAATTTATGTCGTCTTGTCAATGTACTTGAAGTTGTACTATGGCGAATAATAGGAAGTCGGCTAGCCTTTGTAAAATATTTTGTAACACGGGCTGGAAATTGTTAATGTATGTATGTGGGCGCGTGTGATCTAGTCTTGGTGAACATTACTAACATTTTTATGTCCGTGCGGGGAGAAACATTGGTAGTCAAGGTGCAGGTCATCTTTCTGGTGTCCCCCTCTTAAACTTGAGTTGGGTAGTATTGGCCTAGCCGACCTCAGTACCTACCAGAAAAGACTAGCTGGTTTACACTAACGTTTCTTCAGTTGTGATGTGTGGTATGTCTGGGTAACAGTTGACAACCTGTCAATTTCAGTGCAGGTGATCTGGGTACTTGTACGTTACCCATCGTTGTTGAGATGTGCCAAATGCAGTTGGAAGTGTAAAGGCAGTTTGGAGTTTTCTCTGCCGCGCTCTTTCTCCAATCGCCCAGGTTGAGTACGGCACCGTTTGCTTTGAATGTAATTTTTCTATGCTTTCATGCCAATGACCTATTTAGTGGTTATTGTTTTGATTAATAGTCAAATTAGGTAAATTCTGTAGTTTTATTTCAAACCTTCCCGCTTTAACGCCATCCTCCCAGTGTGAACTTGGGTTACATTATAATAACACAACGTAGGAGTCGTCGAGCCACTGTCACTATAAGATCATGGAGCTCGGTGTGCCGTTTATAGAGGGGCGTTTGGGTCAGCCTTCAGGTCGTGTGTTGTAAACATTACTCTACGAGTTTTCTTTGCGTTACCAACCATGCCATTTGACTGCGAATGAAATGCTCTTGTACAGATTCTCGTGAATCCGATCAAGTTTTCCAATTGTTTGAATAGTTGTGATTCAAACTACGGCCTTGATCTGTTATGACTTTAAGTGGTACGTCAAAACGTGCAATCCATTCTTCTATGAACGCTCTGGTTACCGCTTCAATGTTTTACATAGGTATTGCCTCTGGACATCTTATAAAGCGGTCGATGCATGTGAATATGTATCGAAGTTTCTCTGATACGGGTATTGGTCCGACAATGCCTATGTGTACATGTTCGAATCTTGAAGATGGTGGTTTGAAGTTCTGCGTTTCTGTGATCACATACCTTGTGGCGTTGGCTCTTTGGCAATGGATACAACATCGTGTCCAGGTGCAGCAGTCTGATTTAATGCCAAGCCAAACGAATTTTTGGGTTACCAGCTGTGTGGTTGAACTTTTCATCGTATTGCTGCGAATTGCATAGCTGTTTGAAGTCTATGTTATTCATTCTCGAGAGCGTGTCTGCGTAATGTTTACCTTCTACGAAGCGTGTTTGATGTTTGTCGAATATTGGCTTATGTAATCCAGATATCTAAATTGCGTAGGCGTACATTTTTCCAGTTTCCTTTGGTATCGAATGTTAGAGGTTTATAGTATGTGTTGATCGTAAAATATCTACCCTCTAACATGCGTTTAAATTGACAATTAAGTAAACTCAGTCGTAAGCTGAATATTTTGTTTGGGCATTAGTTCTTTTTTGGAATTAAAAGCTAAAGGTTGCTATGATTGTTTGCTGCATTGTTGAATTACCAACCGATAGCTAAACCTGAAGCATCTGTTAGTATAGATAATTTTACGTCGGCAGTGGACGTGTTAGTAGCACGGCGTGTGCTAGCTGTTCTTTGCATCATTCGAAGGAGCAAAGAAAATTGATTTCATCTTGCCCAAAGATGAATTTAGCCATAATCTTTTATTCTGTTGACGAGAATTTCGATATCTTTGTCTTGTTTTTCTTCAGACTAAGATACTACAAGATGTCGACAATGTAGTCGTTACAGAATTTTAGTTTTCTTAAAGCTTGTCCATGATTCTTTGAAAAGTGTGTACGGTGTTTCGTAATCCAAAGCTGATGTATAAGAATTCGAATAAATCAAAAGGCGTTGTTATCTCTTTTAGCTACAGGGATTTGGCGATAGACTCTGGCAAGATCGATTGTAGAAAAAAATGTTTGCCTTGTAGATTTTGTGCAGTATTCCACAAATGGGATAGGATACCTATTAGGAATTGCGCTAGCGTTTAAAGCCTTGTAGTCTCTACAGGGTCGCAACTCTTTTTTGTGTTTGGCTACTAAATGTAGCGGTGATGTCCAAGGTGATTTGGATGACCTCGCTATATTCCTAACTGGATCCTTGTGGTGAATTCGTCTTTGACGACTTTGAGTTTGTTAGGCGTCAATCTACGTGAATGAGTGTTTACTGGTGGCCCTTAGATCGTTAGGATGTGATGTTCGGTACTAGTGTGAGAAGACTTTTCTGACAGGCTTTATCTCATTAGATATGGTGATCACAATGAGATAATCTAAAAAAAACCGTTAGTGCAAGAGGAGCTTGGTGACTTACGTCTTGCACTATTCTTATGTTCTCTCTAATGAGTTTGGTGGCTTTTTTAAAAAGGGAACAACAAGAAGTGATTTGCCCTAGCGATTGGAACTCCTTCTGTAAGGGGTTTCTGTTTGTAATGTATGCCGGGACGACTCTATTTCTATTTTGAGAGGTGTAGGACGAGTTCATTGCCGGTTGAAGGGTGTTTTATGGGGATATGCTACTTAATTGCATGCTGCGCGCTTATTGCTTTCATTGATTGCATATTCCTACATATTATTTTTGAGTTAAATAATTTAAAGTACTTTTCTAGAATTGTTGATTCAACGCCAGACATCGCAAATGTTGACTAGTTATGTTTCTGCCGATGGGTGTCTTGTAAAACGTTTTCAACTTTTCTATCGCATGTTGTTCATAAAGGAGAGCAATTGAGTATCGTATTATTAAAGTCTTTAAAAGAACTAGGCATTGATTTTGAAAACCGCTGAGATCAATCCTATGATAACCCCACAAATATTTGTTACAATTGGTTGCAGGGAAAACTGTTGGTAGAAAACAAATTGGTATTTTATTTTCCATGTGGAGGGCATTCTTTAAATCCAGTAGTTAGAAACTGCGGAACTGATTGTTGCCTAGAAGCCATATTTATTTTATTTTCGCAATATATATATATATATATATATATATATATATATATATATAATAGGTTCACAAAGGAAACCCAGTTTTAAAAACAAATAGAAACGCATAATTAATTAAATTTATTTAATTCAACGTGTAATAACGTCAGAAAATGCATCGGAGTATATAAAATCAATAATCCCAAGGCGAAAAGGGTTCGTTGTAACAAACACGGACGTTAATTGTATCGAATACCGTGAAATATAAGCTCCGAGAATTGTTATTTTAAACGATCAATAAAGAACACCTGCATGTTTGAAAGATCAGCTTCTTTGTATTTGTGAACATAATAAAGCGGGTTTCAGGGAAAATATGGTTCAACCGTCAGTGGCTTCGCATAAAAGCTAACAAGAGTTTCTTAAAGAGCGGAGGGGATGCACAATCAATAAGATGCCACAGATAGAGTCTGGTATAAAAGCATTTGATTTCTAAAGCACGTATTCAACCCACGTGGAGTCCATGGGACGCGGTCAGCAATATCGATTTTCGACTACTCAAGTGGGGTTGGAACGCGACATCCAATATGTATAAGACGGAGATAACAATATTACAGGCGGAGTTTTATGATGACACAGGACTGTATCATTGGTTGAAACGAGTAGTTGATAAACAGACGAACACGCGACAGATAAATGCGGTTTTCGGATTATATCGCGTGTTCACGAGCTAAAAATTCTAGGAGCTTTAAGGCGGTTATATCCAAAATTTGCAGAAATATTATTTTAAATTGAGTATTTCGCGTTAAGTGGGCCCGGGAGGTTACATTTGAATCTTATAAATACGGGATGAAAGTTATTAAGTTTCTCTTTACTACTCTTGATTTTCGCATCGCTTTAACTACAATAAACCGACGTTATAGTAGAGTTTTGTGAGTATTAAAATTTATTTGTAACATAGTAAGGTAGTACTTATAACTTGGTATTTGGGGCCTTATAGTTATTAACGCGAGTAGTAGCGAGTGATTTAAATTAAACTGAGGTCCAACCTATACCATGTCAAGCTAGTAAATTAATAAAGCAATAAACACAAGTGTAATATACGAGAATTTGGATGCTGGGATGTATGGTAATTGGTGGCACGGAGCTCAGTATAGACGGAGTTATCATCTATAAATATCTTGGTGGATCAGAGCGCATAGACGAGAGGCCAAGGGATTTCGAGGACTGCATCGTCGACGGAGATGGAGCCTTGAAGCATTTTCCAGGTAACTCATTTGAATTGTTGTTATTTGATAAACTGTTGGCATTATTTGTGATGTGTGAGTGAACTTTGGGGGTTATTTATGGTTTTTTAAACGTATTGGAAAAGATACGTGTACTTGACTATTATGAGGGTATTTTAAATATTAAAAGAAAAAGGTGTATGTAAAGTATACTAAATTTCATTACGAATTTAAATTAGATTGTTAAGGGTACATGGGTTATTAATTTTGTAGTAATTTTATCCAAGGTGAAAAGCATACATTAATAAACTGGGTTATTATGAGCTCACCATACTCCGGTGTGCAATAATAAATATAGGGAATTATTTGGGGCCCATTTACTCCTATTGTATTAAATGTGTTTGCAATGAAAAGTTTAAACCAGGGACTTTACAAAATAGCACTTATTGAGTTGTCACTAGAGTACCGAAATGTACACATCTGTGAATAATTTTTGTAAATAGCGGTAAATAAAAATTGTATGATTGTTGTATTATTTTGTGATTTTATTGAATGGTGTGAATTTAGGTATCCATGAAGAGGCACAGCTGAGCTAGCCAGGGAAGCTGCTGAAAATATCATTGTGAAGCAGAAGATTCCGGGTAAGGAAAATTTTTATGTTTTTTTGAAAATCGGTTGTTGACGCTGGAGAGGTTAAACCCAATGACCCACGATCCACGGCAATATATATATATATATATATATATATATATATATAATATATATATATATGATGATATTCTTGACCCAAGAAAAATGAATATCCATTGAAAAAGGCTAATATAATAAAAAATAAAACATCCTATTGAATATTTAATATCCATTGAAAAGGCTAATATAATAAACATAAATCATCCTATTGAATATTTACATAGTTAATTAGATCTTAATACCCAAGAAAAGATTAATATATATTGCTGTGTACTTTCTAATATGATATGAAGCCCTTTGCTTGGGCTGTCATAATTTGCTGTGAATCCTTATTCGAAGCCCCTTTCTTGGGCTGTCATAAATGTTGTGTAGTCTCTATTGTAACGTCTCTAATTTATGCCCCACAAAATGGGATGACAAAAAAAAATTTATGCTTCCTTTCGGAAACTTCCCAAAAATTTTAAAGTAGTTACAAAAATTTTACACCTACCTGAAATTGAAGTCCTACCCACCTAGACTTTATACCATTTATCTTTAACAACAATATCCTCTGAAGATGCTTTTCACTCGGACGCCAAAACCTCCAGCTTCCTCAGAGATATCCGCCACGGCTGCTCACTCGTTCCCTGAAAATCCTAACCTACTAAAAAAAAATAATGCTGACTGCCAAAGGTACATACATATTTATTAACATTTCCGATTCGTTACGTATCAATTCAATTTACATCTCTTATGTATTTCAAGCTCAAAAACATTTTATTACTTGTGGTAAATAATACCTCAGTTTAAAGAAAATAAATTTAAAATCATACCACATCAATCCTGAAAGAAAGTAACTGGGTTTATTTCCAACCTTTGCTTTATATCCCAGGTCAAATACGAGCTCATAGTAAACCTCTTTTTATCTACGTGATAACAACGGCACTGCAATTTCCTAAAACCCTTTTACTTTTTACAAAAATTATAGTTTTCACCTTCAAGTGATATCATCAAATTATTACATAAAATTTTCATTTAGTTCTTTTTAAATTGACTCATCAATTAAAATGTCTTTATAACATAATAAAATACACAGAGTCACTAAATTATCACCCAGAAAATCACCAACAAAAACAAACAACAGCTTTATAAATAGAGTTACCTGGATTTTTGTCTCAGGCGCTTTCTACATGGACGCCATCCCCAACGTGATCCTCCTTCTCGACTGCACGTTCAAATATTTTCTCCAGGTTCTTTACATGGACACCATGTCCAACGTGATCCTTCTTCTCGACTGCACGTTTAGATACTGTCTCCAGGTGTTCTCTCACCATCAGGAACACACCGTTTCTAATTAAATTCTTCCATACAAGTGCACGGTACTACCATGCTCCCGTACACTTGCTGGTCCATCCATACATTTACTCTATACTCAGAGTACATACGCCGCCTTTAAACACCCAGTACTAAAATTGTACTTACTTGCTTTATAATTTTAGTTATTTATAGCCAAAGATATAAGAGCACCCACTTGTGCTAATTTAACTGAAACTTCACTCAATCACTTAGCTAAGTAGTTAGGTAGGCGATCGTAGGTAAAGATAAAATAGAAGAGCGATTTACCACTTCCTAAGGGTTTATATCAGCTCTAAAAGCTACCCCTCTACATCAATTTTCAACACCCGTGTCGCACTTTTCTTAGTATCACAGCACAAACAAGCCAACGGTTGAACACTTCCACAAACTATCCAATTATCCTTGAAAATTCTCCATACACTTTCTTACCCGTCGTCGAAATTTAAGAAATTCTCCGCAAATAAGTTCTATACACGGAAACCCTCATTAAAATTTTACAACCGTCGCTGTCTTCCACGAAACCCCTAGCACTGATCGTTATATTTTAGCCTCTTAAATACGCCTCCTGTCTGCGCACATATTTCTTATTTCATTCTAACTTACATTTAAAATCTCTCGTCTTATTTTATCTTTAGGTATTATTCTCCCGCTTATCCCCAAGCGCTGTTTTACCTAACCTTCACTATCGTCTTCTGTCTTACTTCTGTTTACTCAATGTAACCGTCGTGCTTTGTTTGTAAATTATCCCCAGCTGTCTTATTCCCTTACTACTCGATATATTCTGAAAACATAACACGTCTTTGTTCTCCTCATTAGTTTATAACGTTCTTGTCTAGCAGGCGTTGTCAAAGTCAACGTTTCACTAAACATATGTTATTCTCTTTCTTTTATTACATCATGTAAACTATAGTCTTTTCTCTATAAATCGATATTGTTTTCGTACGTGCTGTCTGCACCTGTGTTTTGTCCTCATTATATTTTTCCAGCTATTATTTGTTGATGTGATTTTATGCTCGTTATCTGTTTACGACTATATAGTTCTTAGAATTTATACCACGTGCAACTCGAATAACGACTGCCGCTTTAAATATGCTATCAACCTGAAAGCTTTTATTATTTAGAATATTAAAACAAATCTTAATTATGCTTACCGTAATTTACGTTTTACATACATTTGCGCAACTATGCGTCTCAAATTATGTTTCCTAACTTATTAATAACTAATATTTACAATAAAATTTTATGCTATATTCAACTAACCCTACTATTTATTGGTAATTTGTCAAATACGAACCGATTTTGTTCAAACATGGCTCAAACTTCGCGTGACCCATTTATACACTTTTTAATTTGACATAAATATAAATTTGAGCTTGCTAATGACCTTTTATGACTCTAGTAATATATATATATATATATATATATATATTGATATATATATATTGATATGATAACGCCGTACTCGGTGTTATGACGTTTTCTATAACTCCACTTCTCTGTGTTTTCTAATCAAATTTAAATCTTACTAATTTTATTATTATGCCACGGCTAGCTTTTATTATTCTCCACAGAGTGCACAACGTTACGATGATCAATATTTTTCTTCTCCAGTCAATTAATTTCATATAATGAAAAGAAATATTATTTACAAGTTTTGAAAAATATTAAAATACACCCTTCAATTAATAAATGTCATATGTATCATTTACCCCAAAATTTATATGCTTTGAAATCAATCTAAAGTCACCAAAAACTACTTCTTTTTACCAAAGAAACCTCGAACGTTCTAGATGCGTTTATTATATTACGTATTTTTAACGTACGCTATGTATGTTGCTGACTTCGTTACACTTTTTGTATAAATTGAATAAATTCAGGATTGAAATTTGAATAGAAAAAAATATCTTAAAACTAATTAAATCTGACCTGCTACAGGTTGTTCTTCGGATTGTGGATTAACAGCCCTTTGTTGTCCTCATTCATCTATCACTGTGTTACGTTTTTTTCGTGGCAGCCACGTTGGGCGCCAAAATTTATGTTACGTGAATCGTGGCTCCACGTTGGGCGCCAAAAATTTATGTTACGTGAATCGTGGCCGCCACGTTGGGCGCCAAATTTATGCTACGTTGGCTCGCAGCCGTGCGTAACACAAAGAAAATCAAAGAAATGACCGGGCTCAATCGGAGAGTAGGGGGGTTGTAGAAAGCAGACTGACATATAATGTATGCGGCGGTAAGGAGTTAGCGACAATACCTGCAAAAAAATTAGTTAAGCAAACCTGAAAGAAAAGAAAATAAGCATAGCAGCAATGAAACGTCTAAGTTATTCAGTACTTTGTAGAATGTAAATAAAAGAAACTGTTTAGATAAACTATATAATATAATAACAGTAAAAGCAATACAGAAAAATGTTTAGTACAAAGTGAGGTAATATTGGGGAGTAGCAGAAACGTTTCCTCACACACCAATTAAACATAAATCAGATAAAATGTTGACAAAAGATAAATAGATAAGACACAATTGGTATGAGTAATTTAGTAGTATTGATTTTCTTTCTTTCTTTTTTTCTTCTATGTTTTAAAATAGCATGCAAGTCTATTGTAAAAGGTATCAGAACGACAAAGATATGGTAAAGCAACGGATAGATATTTAAAGTAATAACCAGTAGGAAATAGTTCAACTTACAAAAGTCCTTCAGCAACGCTTTCTTGCAATTGAAGTGTGGGATTCACGATGTCCTGCACTAACGAAGCACTTCACCCTTGACTGTGAGGGTGTTGATGGAATTTCTTACACTTTACACTAATCACACTTACGTATTTCACTAGTGTTAGCAGCAGACATTATCATGCTGATGGAACTATGTAGCATTGATAAATTTCTTGTTAATTCTATTTCTGGAGACAATAATTTCGAAATATTTTGTAACACAAATCGAAAAAAAAATGGTAATAAAATTTAGAATCACGGGCTCTCAAGACACGATGTAATGCATTAAAACTAACAGTAACGTGAGGTGTTTTATTTGCTACCTATGGTAACAAAAAAATCTAATGCTTTTGAATAACGAAATTTGCGCAAACAACGATCTATTCTAGATTCGTTGGGGTTAGAAAATTCAGAAACTACAGTGTCAACTGTCTTTACACGTGAATGAGATACATGTTTATAAGAAGCAACCTTTCTTTCTACTAAACCTGCTACAACTGTATCATCATTGTTTCTTTTTAGAAACACTCAAGTTTAAAACTGTATTTGGATAATCCAAAGTATGCACTACTCTGACAAAAAAAGGACCACGAAAACTAGATCGCACACACAGTTCAAATATAAAAAGACAAATCAACAAAAAAAACAATTAGTAAAGCAACGCGTATCACTAAGTCAATGTTCCGTAAAACGCACGACAAGTTCTACTACTTTTATTTCCTACAGAAAAGCAACAAAAAAAACAATTAGTAGAGCACGCGTAAGCAATAAACCCGTCCGTCAAATGTCCTTAAAAACACACGTGCGTCGACCAAACACGGTTAATATACAACTCTTATTTCACAAGAAAAACAACTAAAAAACGTGCCGCGTTTGTTCAGGAACAATACGAAAATTAATCCCGCATTAATTCTCACTATTGTCAAAAACAGAAAGAAGCAGTATTTTCAACGTACTTAGTATATCGGAACAAAGAACAAACTCCGACTGTTCATATCAATTCGTCGTTATTACAACCGCACTTGTGGTCAATCAAAACACGTTCCATATAAAGCATATTTCCTTCAAATGTAATCAGAACTACACTCTCAATCTGTTTATATAAACTCTTGTCGACTATTATCGCGACTTCGTTAATAACATAAGGAACATCCAAAACGTGAATGCCGCAATCACATCCAATAATTAATTACAGCGGTTTATCATTTCCGATAAGTTGGAAAGTAATTTACGAATAATCCAATTTACAATTCATTCATGATAATACGACGCATTCGTCAACGAGTTAATAAATATTAAATATAGGAATAGTAATTTGTAGAAATGTATTTATAAATTGGGAAACAACGTAAAATGTTAAAACTACAAAAATGCCCCTTACAACTGCTCTGTTTAGTTGAACCCTTCGTTTTCCATAAATTACTGCGTGCTTCTTTATTCATTCTCGCAAGTCAAAATTGTACCAGAATTGTACCAAAATCGTCGACGCTGATTTGAAATATTATATTAATCCATTTAAAATATCCCCACATTTGAATTATTATATCTATCCACACATTTTAAGTATTATACCATCAATTAGAATTTAATCAAAGCTCCCGTTTCTATACAAGAAGGTTTCTCAGAATAATTTATTAGTGTTAATCGCGTGATCGATTTATAGTAGTGACGCGCGTTACCTCATCCTACTCTATCTCTTAAGGTTATTGTCGCATCGTATCTCTCCTACAGTGACTGCGAAAGTTAATAAATAATTCTTATCTATATTTATCGGTGTTGTAATGTTCAGGCGGCTTCCTAGAATAAATTTTTATTATTAATTAGGTATTTACGTAGTTCTAAGATGATGACTCATTCTTTCTCTATTCCTAATATTCTAGAAAAATTTTTATTTAAAATAAATTTATGTAATCCAAAAGTTCATTTATATGATTAATTTAAAGCTCTTAATGCAAACGAGTTGATATTCTATAGAAAATATTTGATATCAAGGTAAAATGTGTTTTTAATACACATAATTAAGTTTAAAATTAGGATTTTAAATACATGCAATTATTTATTTTTATGCACGGAAAGAGCATTTTTTTTATTAACTTTTATTAGCCGTGTATTTACGCTTGAAATTGTTCGATTTGCATTCGCATTTAATGCGTTTTAAGGTATCTTAAATATAATTATTTTTACATATACGGCTTACATTATTTATTATGTATTTATAATAGGCTTATTGTACTGGGTAAATTTATTCATACACGCGGAATTGGATTTTTCGCTTGTACATCAATGAATAAATGTACGCATGTATTGTACATGGTGTAACCATGAATTTTCGGAAATTTCTATTCGTTCAGGATTCTTTTATATCTTGGTGGGATTTATTTGTAAACTATATATATTCTTGATCTCACTCCTCCTTTAAACAAGATTTTATTACACGACTTTTGTCGTCGTCCCTAATTTACTATTCAATGTATGACTTCAAATCGAGGTGCTTTAGCAAACGTTTGGTTGGTTCTTTATTTACTAATTACTATATTTTATGCCTCGACTATTTGAAACTTTAATCTCAGGGTTTTCTCACCTACTCACCGTGAGTTCAATCGTGAGTAGATGTGCACTACCCAACCAAACTGCACCCTCGTTTGTTTTACCACTTTTTTAATGTACTGAATTTACTATGTATGCCAAATTTTAACAGATCTAAGTTACCTGATGCCAAATTAATTTATGTAACTATTTTTGACTTTAATTTTGACGTTCTAATATATTCACGGTACTTACCAGAATTATACCGCGCTGAAGGCCTTCTTTTAACTGCTGGCTCAAGTTCGAAATCACCGTACGCACTTTCACAAAAGATTCTCCAATATAGTCCGCTTGCGTACTGCCTCCAGGTGTTCTTAATCCAATTTCGTTGACCCAAACCTGAAATAATTTTACCCCAATTTAGAATTTAGCAAAAAACGTTATGTCAACTTCCCCTGCGTTAATTATTCCTCGTCGTACACTGCTCTCCTGTTCCTCTGCTTCTTATTCCAATTAATCCTCTCTTCGCTCAATCCAAATCAATCCCGCTGTCCTATTACAAATCACTCCTAGTCCTGCTATTCCAATTATCCATACGATGTCCTTACTGCCATTTAATCTGCTCAATCACTCCAAAAATTATCTATGTCGACGTTGCCTTCTGTATCCACTCAATTTCCCTACTGCCGTTATACCAAATCTATCCAAAACCAACACCAATCTTCCTCAAAACTAAATAATCGTCGCTTTTCCCGTTGCACTATTTAAACCACTTTCAAATCTTCTCTTATACACGCTGACTTTCCCGTTGCACTATTAACCACTTTTAAAACCTTTTTAATACTCGTCGCTTTTATACTCTCAATGATTCATATTACTTTCACTTTGACTAAATAATACTCGCTGATACATATAAACTTTTATTTTAATAAATATTTTACAACTTTTAACGCAGGTTTCATGAAAACACGTTTTTATCTGAACAAATTCGAAAAATTAAGTCTCTTATTTATTTTGCTTAGCTATAAAATCAACAACCTTAGCTTACTTGAATTACAAATTTTTAACATACAACATCCAATAACAATTCATCTTTCTTTCCGTGTCCAAAATAACTTCACTACAGTTTTTATAAATATTTTAAATTTCTACTATTGGTCCAAAACACTTCACCAAACTCCAATAACCTTTTACATTTCGATTCACTTTAAATTTTGTTTTACAATTCGTCCAAAAGTTGATTCTATTAAAAGGAAAAGCCAAATAATTTACACACGACCTGGACGCTTTGTTATATTGCAGATATCCATAAATGCGTTCGGCTTTCCGACGGCAAATGTACTCTCAACTGGCTCATAAAATATCAACTCAGTATAAAACCTCAAGTACCGTGCATTATATCAACGTCATAAAGTCATGTTATCTACCTTTTGGCACATATGTTTTAAACTGAAATGGTACATACTTTAACGTATGTAAAGTATAGCAAAATTATAGTTTTTAAATTATTTGATCTGAAATATTGACCCTATCGTTTGGCATACACCCCTATTAATACAAATATACCTTTAGAAGCCTTATACCCCCTTACATAATATTGGCCCCACTGGTTTTAATGAAATTGGAAATTTCATATGTTTTTCTCTTCCCCTGGTGTGCAAAAATTTCTGATTTTCATTCAAAACCACCCTTTCGTTGTTTCATTTTAATTTGGCAACCCGCATTCGCCTTTTTCTCACATCTAAACAAATCCTTATATCCCTTTTATTGGGTTTTGGTACTATAACTACTAGGTTCACATATGGAGTTCTCGCTGGTTCTATAATACCCTCTTTTAACATTCTGTCTATCTCTATTTTAACCCTATTTCTTATGGCAAACGGAATTGGATACACCCTTGTATTAAATCCGCTGTCTTCCGTGACCTCCAACTTATGTGTGTACCGCCTCGCAAATCTTGGCTCTTCATTAAATAACCCTACATATTTATTAAATAATTCTCCTAGCTTCATCTTAATTTCAATACTCACTTTCCCTATCTGTTCATCATTAATTAATCTTGCAAACATATTACATAATCGTACTTTAACCTGTCCATCATTATACTCTTTAATCATTCCTAATCCTGTACTATCTATATCATTTCCATTCCTATATTCCTCACTAACCGTAGGTACCACCCATGACCTATCTTTATCAAATATCCTAATTGACCTATCCTTTCCATCTATATTCAATCCAAAATCCTCTATAAAGTCCATACCCAATGTGAAGTCTAACTGTAACCCTTTCGTAATTAAAAACTCTGCATTCCCTGCTTCTTTATTTCCTATATATATCGGTACACGGATAACATTATAAATCGTCGTTAGCTTTTTGTTCATCGCTGACCATAAATTAACCCCCTCAATTGTTCCTATTCTTCCCTTTAAAAAATCTCCATGTTCGACTACTACCCTCTCATTTACCAGCGACAACTGTGACCCACTATCCACTAAAGCAACATAAACACAGTCCCTTAAACTAATATTTATAAATAACAAATTCTTTTTATTAAAATGTAACTGTTTAACAACAAATCCCTTATACTATAGCAAACATCAATCTTAACTCCTAAGCAGTCGGTCGTCCAAAAATTCGCGTTTTTTTTTGTTCCTGAGGCGTCTCGTGAATCTCCACCACCTCAATCCTATTCGGGTCCGTTGTAATTGCGCTCGTCGTCATATGCTGGACGTTTACGTCCCTGTCCGTCCGGCTATTTCCATTTTGTATTCCTCCCCCAGTCGTCCGGCCATCATCCTCGTCGTTGTCGTGCCGGCATCTGTTTTGTCCATTGTATCCATTATCCCTGTGATCCCTATTATAATACGGTCGTCTATGTACCTCGTGTCCCCAATGATTCCTATGTCCGTAGTTAAAATTTTCCTGTCTATAATTTGGTCTGTTTTCGTGGTACGGTTGTCGTCGACTGTCTTCCCTGTAACCCCTGTTTTGTTCCCAATGGTGTGTCCGCGTTTTCGCTTCAAGTGCTGTCGCTAGATCAAAATTTCTCATTACTCCTAAGAATTCCCTCAACGTCTTGACATTTTGTACCACTACCACTCTGGTAACCTCCGGTTCCATATGACCTGCCAGTAGAAGTACAATGTCGTCCTCGCTCAATTTCGGTGTTAAGTGTTGCGCCTGATTAAACTTGTCAATCGCGTATTCTTCGCGTGTGCCGTGAGTCCTGCTATAATGTCCTGTAATTAGATTCGTCCTTATGTCTGTCTGATGTGTAGTGTTCCAAAACTGTTCTATAAAGAGTCGTTTGAAGTCAGCGTACGTGTCATACTGTTTTCGAATAATGTTATGCCATTTTTCGGCATTTCCCGTCAAACTCGCCCCCACAATCTGTAGTTTTGTTCGTTCGTTTTCTGTCCCTACGATCTCGTCTAGTCGGTCCAGGAATCCCATGGGCTGTTCTGTCTTACGTCCTCAAACTTCGGTAAAGCGTCCCGGTTTAATCGAAAGTGCGGTCCGTAGTCTAGTCCAATTCGCCTCCTTTCTAGGTCGTCTAATTTCTCGTGAATTTGTCTAACGTCATGTCCTACCCTGGTTTCTAATCCCGTGACTTTGTCGTCAAGTTTTTCGTCCAGTTTTGTCCTACCGTGTACGTTTTCGTTTTGTATGGTTTCTAATGTTTGTCCTAAATTTTAGTAGTTGGTCCTATGTCGTTTGTCGCATGTTTGTATTTCGTTACTTAAATTTGAAAACTCGCTAATCATCGTTTCTTCCACTGTGTCTCCCCGTGTCTTAATTTCCGTTCTAAGGTCAGTCCGTGTCGCGTTCAAATCTCCCTGCAAATGTACCCGTGTGTGTTCCAACTTGTCGTCAACCCTGTCTACTTGTTGTTGAACCTCTGTCCGCACGTCGTCCTTTGCAATCTGTATTTGTGTTAGTAAGTAGTCCTGCGTATGGTTCATTTTAGCCGTCAGGTCAGCGTGCGCTGTTCTAAACTCGTCCCTTAGCTCGTTATGTGATTCCATAATTTTTATGGCTAACGCAGCATTCGCCTCTTTTTGTTCCGTGCGTGATTCAGTAATTTTGTTTGTCAGTTCTGTATGTGATTCTACAATTTTGTGTGTCAGTTCTGTATGTGATGTCTTAAAATCGTCTTTCATACTCATCAAAAATCTCATAATGTCGTGGTTTCCGTCGGCTTCTGTTGCTCTCACCTCTGGTACCGTTGCCTGGTCCATGTCCGTGTCTGTCACCTGCAACTCTGTCTGCCTCGTGTCCGTCTCCTGTAGGTCGCCCCCTGCGTCCAGCTCTATGTCTTGTCTCCCTACATCCATTTCAATCCCGTATATCAGTCCCGATCTTGTGATTCTTTTTGTGTCCGCGTCCGTCATCTCTGTTTCCTTGTTTTGAACTCGTTTCCTGTAAAATAAAGAAAAACCTGCGGGCCCCACCTAACTCGGGATCCCGGATTCTACTCTCTTTCACTCTAACACCTTTTTAACCTTTTTCTCGAGCCTCACGTTGGGTTTGCCACCTTCTTGATCTCACTCCTCCTTTAAACAAGATTTTATTACACGACTTTTGTCGTCGTCCCTAATTACTATTCAATGTATGACTTCAAATCGAGGTGCTTTAGCAAACGTTTGGTTGGTTCTTTATTTACTAATTACTATATTTTATGCCTCGACTATTTGAAACTTTAATCTCAGGGTTTTCTCACCTACTCACCGTGAGTTCAATCGTGAGTAGATGTGCACTACCCAACCAAACTGCACCCTCGTTTGTTTTACCACTTTTTTAATGTACTGAATTTACTATGTATGCCAAATTTTAACAGATCTAAGTTACCTGATGCCAAATTAATTTATGTAACTATTTTTGACTTTAATTTTGACGTTCTAATATATTCACGGTACTTACCAGAATTATACCGCGCTGAAGGCCTTCTTTTAACTGCTGGCTCAAGTTCGAAATCACCGTACGCACTTTCATAAAGATTCTCCAATATAGTCCGCTTGCGTACTGCCTCCAGGTGTTCTTAATCCAATTTCGTTGACCCAAACCTGAAATAATTTTACCCCAATTTAGAATTTAGCAAAAACGTTATGTCAACTTCCCCTGCGTTAATTATTCCTCGTCGTACACTGCTCTCCTGTTCCTCTGCTTCTTATTCCAATTAATCCTCTCTTCGCTCAATCCAAATCAATCCCGCTGTCCTATTACAAATCACTCCTAGTCCTGCTATTCCAATTATCCATACGATGTCCTTACTGCCGTTTAATCTGCTCAATCACTCCAAAAATTATCTATGTCGACGTTGCCTTCTGTATCCACTCAATTTCCCTACTGCCGTTATACCAAATCTATCCAAAACCAACACCAATCTTCCTCAAAACTAAATAATCGTCGCTTTTCCCGTTGCACTATTTAAACCACTTTCAAATCTTCTCTTATACACGCTGACTTTCCCGTTGCACTATTAACCACTTTTAAAACCTTTTTAATACTCGTCGCCTTTATACTCTCAATGATTCATATTACTTTCACTTTGACTAAATAATACTCGCTGATACATATAAACTTTTATTTTAATAAATATTTTACAACTTTTAACGCAGGTTTCATGAAAACACGTCTTTATCTGAACAAATTCGAAAAATTAAGTCTCTTATTTATTTTGCTTAGCTATAAAATCAACAACCTTAGCTTACTTGAATTACAAATTTTTAACATACAACATCCAATAACAATTCATCTTTCTTTCCGTGTCCAAAATACCTTCACTACAGTTTTTATAAATATTTTAAATTTCTACTATTGGTCCAAAACACTTCACCAAACTCCAATAACCTTTTACATTTCGATTCACTTTAAATTTTGATTTACAATTCGTCCAAAAGTTGATTCTATTAAAAGGAAAAGCCAAATAATTTACACGACCTGGACGCTTTGTTATATTGCAGATATCCATAAATGCGTTCGGCTTTCCGACGGCAAATGTACTCTCAACTGGCTCATAAAATATCAACTCAGTATAAAACCTCAAGTACCGTGCATTATATCAACGTCATAAAGTCATGTTATCTACCTTTTGGCACATATGTTTTAAACTGAAATGGTACATACTTTAACGTATGTAAAGTATAGCAAAATTATAGTTTTTAAATTATTTGATCTGAAATATTGACCCTATCGTTTGGCATACACCCCTATTAATACAAATATACCTTTAGAAGCCTTATACCCCCCCCCCACCCTTACATAATATTATATATATATATATATATATATATATATATATATAATATAGGTAGTTTTTCGAACGGTAATAATATTTATAGATCTGTTGGTTTCTTGGGATGCATTCGTTCGTAAAGTAAAAACTATTATGTCAAATTGTAACTTTTATTCTGACGTTTCGGCATTAATATTTATGCCTTAATCATCGACTAAAATTTAATGAATTTAGTGCTATAAGGTTTAAAACAGTTTAGCTAATCTACTTACATAATTACTATGACATAAAGAACTTTTACATATAAAAACTAATACAAAAATTACAGTTATGACTTGACAAATATTAAAACAACACAAATATTTACAAAAGCTAACTATGTGTAAATTACTAATTTTAGCAAAATAAGAAATTACAGAAGAAAAATGTAGAAAGAACTTAAATTAACTAATATGAGGATGTCAATTTTATTAAATTATTAGTTAGTGATAAGTATAGTGATTGGAAAGTGACTTAAAAATAGAAAAATATGAAAGAAACGTAAAAAAAATGTAAGATTTTAGGAACGGAATGTTTGTTTATTAATGAAATCTAAATTAATGGTCTGTGAAAGTGGATATTATTAAATTTATATAGTGAAGAATATACTATGTTTAAGTTGTTTGTATCTTGTTTGTTGTTGAGTGGATTAGGTTGTTGTAAAATGTGAAAAGATTCCAGGAATAGTCTTTTGTAGTAGTTGTCTTCAATGTCTAAAATCTTGGTGTCTTCGAATTTAGCAGTGTGTTTTGTTGCATGTAAATGTGATGACAAAGCACAACTTAGTTTACCTAGTCTGGCATCACTTTTATGTTGTGTTATTCGATTCTTTAACCATTGTTTAGACTGACCTACATAAGTTCTATTGCAAATACATTCTACTTTATAAATAATATTACTGCATAATGATTTCTCGGTTTTATCTTTTAATTTAGTGAATAACCTGTCTATTGATTTTTCATAGGTATAAGCTTTTAGAATATTAGGTTGCTTCAGAATTTTAGTTAATTGAGGGGTTAAATTATGAATAAAAGGTAATTTTCTGAATTTTGTAATTAGTGGTCGGTCTATTGATGAAGTTTGCAGGCTATTGGAGTACAAAACTTTTTAAAAGTGGTTTTGGATATGAATTGTTTAATAAAATATTTTCTAATTCTTTTAAGTTGTTGGTAAGTAAATTTGGTTCGCTAATTTTTTGAATACGGTGTTTTAAAGCTAATATGGTATTGAGTTTATGAATAAAAGCATGGTTAGAATAATAGTTTAAGTATCTACCAGAGTCGGTAGGTTTTTTATAAATGTCAAAATATAAAGTATTAATGGGAGATCTAAGGACTAATGTATCTAGAAAAGGAATACTAAAATTAATTTCTTTTTCGTAAGTGAATACCAAATTAGTATTGAAGCTATTGAAAATATACAAAGTATATTCGATCAAGTTAATTTAAGTTCTTTCTACATTTTTCTTCTGTAATTTCTTATTTTGCTAAAATTAGTAATTTACACATAGTTAGCTTTTGTAAATATTTGTTGTTGTTTTAATATTTGTCAAGTCATAACTGTAATTTTTGTATTAGTTTTTAATGTAAAAGTTCTTTATGTCATAGTAATTATGTAAGTAGATTAGCTAAACTGTTTTTAAACCTTATAGCACTAAATTCATTAAATTTTAGTCTATGATTAAGGCATAAATATTAATGCCGAAACGTCAGAATAAAAGTTACAATTTGACATAATAGTTTTTACTTTACGAACGAATGCATCCCAAGAAACCAACAGATCTATAAATATATATATATATATATATATATATATATATATATTGCTATGTAAATTCTCCTTTGAATGCGGGAACTGGCCCTTAAAAAAAAACATTCGAGCCCCACAGATTGGGCGTCATATTTGCTGTGATACCACCAAAATCCGGGTAGTCCGCTTTTCGAATCGAGCCCCTACGAATTGGATGTCCAGAGAATGCTGTGAAACCTACAAAGTTATTAAATTACCTGGTTCGTTGACTTTCTTCTGTTAATCGCCTCGGCTGCTCCCCTAGATAACTTTCATCCTCATTCATAAAAAAAAAAACACATTCCTACCACAAACACGAACGTTAACTCTATTTACATCAATATTCACAATACATTAAAATTTCAAAATTGAATTTTGGCATAAATTTCAGTATCAGAAATTTTCAAGATTACATTTATTATCATTTTATATGCATCCTGAATTAAAGTCCTTGTTGGATGCCTACTAATTAATGTAACAATATATGCAGACCGGAGTCTGAGTACAAAGGGAGCATCTACCACCCCTTTACGTTAATTAACCAGGTTCGTCTAATTGAGCTCAAAGACATACCCAAATTTTCATCATAATCCAGAACATCAATACTAAATACCCCTTTCTACTTAAACAAGCAAATTTCACCTTAACATTAAAATTTTATGGTTAGTACAATTTCACTAATGTCCATTTAAAGTAAATCAATTCTAAAGTAATTCAACACACACAAAAATATCAAAGTTCAAACAAAATAGTATAAATTACCTGAAGGTTACTGCACTCGTAGCTTCAATGTACATCGTCCCTTTTGTTAATCACACCATTCCAACTGGGTTATATTTACAGCTTCTGATTCTCAACGCTTTTCAAATTTTCTCCATCACCATTTATTTAAAGTTGTTTCTGGGCTTTTCCAGAACTCATCTGTGTATATCTGACCCTTGTTTTGTGGATCCAGACACATTTATGAACCATTTAATCATTAACACCCCCGAAAAATAGCAAAGAAATTCATACTTCTTTCACCAATATACGCCAAAACTGCCTACTTTTGGTGTATTCATTTGTCGTTGTAAATTTTACTAATTGGTACAGTGATACTAAATTTTATTACCTTGTATCTAAGTGCACTCAAGTACATTCATGTTAGCACGTAAATAACAAACTGTTTTAAATCACCAAAATATACGAGCAAACTTTAAATTATTCTATCAAACTAAAATGCACTGTTTAACGTATTGAATCAAGTCGCGGATGTAAGAGAGCTTGTTTATATTCACCTCGGTATATATAGCGGTTAGCCTGTCTGTCGGTCTGTTCCCCAAAACGGGCAATTCTAAAGAATTTCGCATGCTAGGTTCCCAGTCCGCAGCTCGGCATGCGATTTTTACGAATTTTGCACTCGTCCCAGTTAAATCTCAGAAATTCTCACATGTCCGAGAATAACTAATTAAATTTTATACAGAAATTGTTGTTTCTACCTCTCATATGTGCATCTTATTTTCAACCAATCGTGACCCTCGTGACGTTGCTCATATCACGCCTTTAATTATTAGTGTCTTTGTCTTACGCACATTATCTTTCCTTCTCTAACCTGTTCTTAGTGGTGCAAATTGATATTCCTTACTATCGATTATTTCAGTCCATGTGGACTATCTGGGTTAAATAACCCCGTATCGCGCCTTCCCGTGAATATTAAGCCCCGGTTTCTCCAAGATTCTTTGTAACCATTAATTATCTGCAAAATTTACGCAGAATGAGCTTTTTAAAAATACGCAGGTGTTCAAACATAATATTAATTCTCAGAGCTTTATTTTATTGGGTTTTTACAAGTTTTTATAGATATTATATGTTACTAACGGTTCAATTAACTTCAATTAAAATTAATACCCTTTAAATTTTAGTGAATCCTAACTAAATATTAATTATTATCTGTACGTTTTGTTTAATACCGGTTACTTAAAATAGGGTTAATTAATATAAATTTTGCACGTAATTTCCATTTGTTTCTTTCCTCGGAATAATTACATTACACGTAGAGCTTGCTAATACTGTTTCTTTTGATATAAAGCGTCTTGTACATGATTTAAATCTCTTATTTTTACTGAAACGAATGAATTTTTATTCTCCACGGTGTTTTAATAAAGCGTATTATCTAATAAAATTCCTTATACACGGTGATTAAAATTATTTTATGTAATTCATTAATTTTCTACCCTGGTCTAAATATGAGTATATATATATATATATATATATATATATATATATATATATATGATAGATTTGTGATGATCCATAAAAGAGGTTTAATTTCTTAGTAAATGTACGGGGTTGTTTGAACCATTGAGAAAGGCTGGAACGTACGGCCGAAACGTTTGGTAGAATTGTTATGCAAAAAATAAAGATGGCATAGATTTGTATTGTTCGTATATATTTTTTTCAAGTTAAATGACCATGCTCAACCCTAACTACACTCGGTTTCAGTTTCGTCTTCTTTCTTCGGATCGTGTGCTGTTTCTGAGTGTTTTGAATTTTAGTTTTGCTTCTTCATTCCATTCGTTCCACATTCCTTTTCCTTTTCTTTAGCTGGTTTTTCTTACTGTCAGTTCTCACACTTTTATTTAGTTTTCGATCCTCTTCCTGTGGCATGTGCTTTCTATACATTTCTTCTTTTCTACGGAAATTACGCCTTAGTCAATTTTTCGGCCTATTTAGCTATTCTTTTCTTCGATTGTCCGTTTGACAGGATTCTTAGTCACCACAACTTGAAATACATAAAAAAATTTATCTAACGTTGTTGGCGTTCCCCAGCATACTGTGTTCTTCGGTTTTATTCCAGTTCTATCTGCAAAACTTAAGAGACAATCCTCGTATTTTATAATAAATCACTTGAATGGATCTGCAATGAGATGGGCAGGATTTTTCCCAGTACCCATTAAAGGGTTAACTTATAAATATAACATTTTGGAAAATTTAGTTCTGTGGTTCTTAATTTATAAAGAAAACATCCGTTCTTGTATTCTATAAAAACGTTCATAATGTAGTTTTGCAGGTAATTATAGTAAATCATTTTTCTTAATTTCAACCTTTAATAAGAACTAATCACTGCCCATATTAAGTTTGCTTTTTATAGATCATTACTAATTATTTTAATATTGATTTAGTTACGTACCAAATAAAATCTGTAATTATGAGTTCATTAAAAAAGAGCATTTCCACAGATTAATTGAAGACATAGAGAACCTGTTTGGGAGGATGTTGATAACATGAGGTATATTGCTTGTAAGTCATTAATTATTACATATAATTATTATTATTTTTGGGAATATTTCATTGGCCCTGAGATCCAGTTAAACAACAACAACACATAATAACAAGCGCTATCGTAAACTCACTTAAGTAAAACAATTAATTTGCACAAAACTCCAGTAGGATCTTAAGTATGATGGCTTTAAATAAATAAACACCTTTGATACTTCTTAATACTGTCTATAAGTCAAATACATATTAGTAAGCTGTCTCTTTTCTAGATGACATTATTAGAGTATACATGTTTGACTAACAACACAAGTTTATTTACAGTAAAAATTTGTTCTATCCGACTTATTTAGAACAATATTTACAGTACAACCGCTAAAAAGTAGCATTAAATAACAACTGTGTTAGGTTCAATTTTCGTACTATAGTTCAAGCAATCTAAAATCCGATTTACGTCATAGATGTAATTAATAGGCATACCAACATAAACCGATATTTTTGTCCTTTTCTATTTTCAACAAATTTCACGCGTTAAGTTGGTCAAAAATTCACACGCGTCTCGGGACACAATTATTTTTGGCTGTTTCAAGGTCAACTTTGACGTTTTAGTTTAAACTCATATTTAAATTATCGGTTAAAACGGAACTGTCTATAATAGTATCTTTTAATTTGAACGGTAACGGAATCTAACTGCTAAAATGCCTCTTCCATTTATATTTTATAGATCTGTACATAAAACAAAACATACTTTTCGAATAAATATTATAATTATAAAACATCACCGCACCGCGCCATATAGGTTTTAAATATCATTTTTATTTGTTTTAACTTTGCATAGAATTATTAGCATTAGGATTAGATAATTAGTTTTGTTAATAAGTATTATGGAAGAGGAAATTATTTGTAAAGAGTGCAAAGGTTAACATTTATACGTCAAACATGACCTTGAAACAGCCAAAATCATTGTGTCCTGAGACGTGTGTAAAAATTCACCGTTGCCGACTACTCTAACAAATTAGTGTTCAATTAAAATAGGGATATTCAAATTTTGATAGCTGCCTTTCGTGCTAAAGTTGAGAGGAGTAAATCGATCGCTATTCGCCTAACTCCTCCGAGGGTGTCAATGATGCAGAAGCTATATGGTTGAGGTTGACTTCAAATTTTACCATGCGTTCCGTGGGCGGCTTTTTGTAACGCGGAAATTGATATTACACAAAAAATTTGGGATTTTCGTTGGTTGTCCATTTTTATACGACGAGCCGGTTAACGCGTTAAAAAATTTAGGATCTTCTACATTTTGCCGAATCAACCACCCGAACACAATAACCATACGATGTGGGTTGTTTGCAGAAATCGATTTTTCTGGTGGTGTTTATTCTAATCCAAGCATATGACGTGCGACATATAAATTTTCATTCGTCTCAGTGGCACATGCTTAAGGGTCCCGCTCCGGGGTTCGTTGCTCAGCCTAGGTCTGCTTTTTTTATTTATATTGCATTCCTATTAATTTTTCATCTTGTACTATACATAGGAACTTTTTATTGCCGATGCAGTCTGGAATATCTAAATTATCACTTACATTTGATAAAATGTATGCTGCAATTACTGAAAAAAAGTTTTGCAACGCCTAAGGTTAGTTAGAGGAGACGTTCATCGCAGTCTCGTCCATGACGTCACAAAATATCAATCTCGGTTGTTGTGTGCTTAAAATTGAGAATGATGCCGGTGTATGTAATTATAAGTTTTGCTTGAAACAGTTTTTATTTTAATTATGGAATAATTTAAATATAATATCAAAATTATGGAAATTTGGAAACCACTTCAGTTTGGTGAAGGTTATAAAATTCAGAATTTAAGCATTCTACCTATTTTAGTAGGTTAGAAAATGGGTAAATAAGAAATATCCTAATTCAAATTTACTTTTTATGTAGACAAAAGCTTATTATTATATGATTTTCTATAAATATTTCTTCTGTAACGTCATGGACGGGACTGCGGTGAACGTCTCCTCTAAGGTGTGTCTCTCTTCTTTAATAAATAACTTGTAATTTCTACTTTTTTGTGATATAATATCACAGTTTGAAACAAGAGAACTTTTTAGTAACCAATCATACCACTCTCAAGAATTCCAATAAAATTCGATAATATTATGTAACCGCTAATCGTGCAACATTTTAATATTTTCATAGCGGCAACGGTGCTTCTGCATGACATCATAAATATTGACGATACACATAGGACTTTAAATTGCTTGAACTATACTAAATTTTACTGCAGAATTTTAAAGAAGTGTTTCAATTACTATTTATGGTTATTTTAATTTCGTATTAGTTCTAAATTAAGCAAAACACTTTATACCACGTCCTTACACTATTTGAAGTCTGGATTTCGTTTATCAAATCACATTTCGTTACTCAGTAGTAATACAAGTCCTCTATCTAACACCTGTTTTGTAATCAAGTTTTAAAAAAAGACTGTTATCTAAAATTGATAAAAGTCATTCTTTGCATTGATTTGCTTTTCTTTGTGTTTTAGAAACGAATTCCTGATTATTTTTTGTTAACATTTTTTTGAAAAATTTCAAAAAAGCAAGTTACATAAATATTTCTTTTAAAATACTCTTCCTGGTGTGGTATGTAATGCATTGTAGGTATGCATGGTGACGAAGACTCACTAACATAATCTGTCATAGCTATTTTATCCTACGATTTTATTTTATCCTGTGGTCATAATAGAACTAATTTTGCCACATTTGTAGCTTATGTTACAAAAGACTCACAAAAGACCTTTGTTTAAATTGGGCTTCAAATTTCTGGTGAGTTTGCCTTATACCACTGATATTTATAAACTGTTGTTACTGAAAACTTTACTGTTAAAAAATTTTTCCTAACTAAAGGAATTGCTAAAATCATTTTGCTTTTTTAGTTTATTTCTTTGTTGTCTTCATTTGACAGACTAACGTTCTGCCGTGGTATATTTGTTTCTATAGGTACTTTAATATTTTTTTAATTCAAGTAGTTAGTTTTCGGTATGGCGTTTATGCTACTTTCTATCCCAATATTCAACTGTGCCTAGCCGGCTCGTACTTTTTCTTGTGTCGCGGGTTTTATTGTAACAGCTGAAATACAACCGAGTCTTCATAGTTAAATAATACTCAAATACGTACAGTGCTCGTGGGTTAGAATAATAACAGTTACAACATGTTACGTGCAAAGTTAATATTATGTTACAACTTTAATGCGGGGTGACGTAACAGGTTAAACGGTGCACCGGTTAACTATAGTGCGGGATGAGCTCCTATGGGAAAAATATAAAAATTATTGTCAAATTATAAAAACTGCGTTGAAATGTGCACCTACCTTGAATGGTTTTAATTTTTCTTTTGTTGCAATTGGTAGGGCGCCAAACCACTGTCTATCTTGACAGCGCTCCTTTACGATAAACCTCCTTAGCCGAAAGGTATCCGTTACCTTCGGCTCCTCAACTCACCTTAATTCATATTGTTCGGCTGTCCCGTTCTGCCGGCTTGTGTAAAGACAAGTCTAGTTTAATATACCAGCACATTTTAGAATGTAACCTTTTATTATTGTATTTGCCTCCTTCATCATTTTTTAAAATTTGTATTTTATGGTCGGTTTCATTTTATGCAAAATTTTTAAACAATTTAAATTCTCCACCACTTGATCTTTGGTTTTTTAGAAAATACACGAACAATTTTTAGCTGTAGTCATCTAAAAATGGTAATACATATTTTGATCCCGCAAGAGATTCTGTTTCCATAGGTCCAAGCACATTGGAATGAATTAACTGCAATAATGCTTTAGATTTGGAGCTGCTTGTTGGGAACGGTAGACGGTGATTTTTGCCAATTATACATGTTTCACAGACGTTTGAACTTTTAGTTTCAGTAAATTCCAAACCATTTACTAAACCACCATTTAATTGTTTTAAACTGTCCAAATTCAGATGGCCTATACGTCTGTGCCAGAAATCTTTGTTCCGTGATGTCGTAGCAAATACGTTATGTTTAGGCACATCTAATTTAAATAAATGATTGCTCAGTGACGACAGTTTTGTAAATTTTGACAAAAAGTGGTAAAGTACTCGTGTTGAGTAATCTTCTTTCTGTTCCATTGATACCATATCATCACAGAATTTTTCACATCTGTCCATAGAAAAATTAAAGGGTCGCGAAAATTATGAGGCATGGAAATTTACTATCCAAGTTTATCTAGAAGAGCTAAAATTATGGAATTGTGTAATTGGCACTGAAAAAGATGAAAAGAAGATCAGACAAGGCAATTCAAAACTTATAGTGTGTTACAGTTTCCCGCGTTTCACATTATTGCTCAATCGTTTATTATAACATGATTACGCGGCAAATGTATCAAATACAAAACACGTTTAAAAGTGATACTGGCGCGTGCGTATTTGAAAACACGCGTTGTTGTTTAGGGGTTGAAAAGTATAGATAATGAAATACCAAGTTGTAGCATGCGTATTTAAAAACAAGCTGGGCTTGGTGTTGACTTGTGTATGATGATTGAACGAAAGGTTAACAGTCTAAATGACCAGCAAAATGATGGATAATCAGATAATAATTATAACAGATTGTTTTGTAGTATAAATGATAGGATAACTAACCTTGATTTGACATGTGGTGTAGTTTCGACTATATTCTTGTTGTTTGAAGTGGAGAAACGGCTTACACTTGATGATGAATTGTCTGTTGATTCAATGTTCACTTTATCACGCACTTCAATGTAACATTTTAACTGATTATGCCTTTTAACGCGACCAGATGCACGGCATATCGGAGGACGCGTGTTGATTGCTTGAAGGTTGCTCGAGCACTCTCGTTTCTTATCTGTTCCTTGGTTTTTGGTTAGTTTTATGTAGGTAGAGATAATGTATAGAAATCGATTAAGTATGCAGGAGTATTTTATGATATATACAAGGTGAATTATACATAGTGAACGGTTACGGAACAGATACAATGATCAGATTTACTTTTAAAATATAAATAAAAGCAATGTACTCACTTAACTCGCATCTTACAGTTATATCCCAGTGCCATCTCGCTGTGGGACCATCACGCCATTTGCTGAGTCCAAATTTATTCGTCCATCCTCTATTGCTCGTACGTAGGTAGCACGGGAGGGAACAACCAGGTATAGGGACACGAAAATAAGGTAAAAGGAAACCTACATCCTAAAAAAGAGAAAAGTCAGGCACGCGACACAGGTAGCTGTTCTCGGCTTCAGGCCTCGTAGTCTAATGACGTCTCATCACACCGCGCGCACTTGCACCATTTATTCAGAGCTTGCGCATTTTTTTTGCGCAGACGCAACTGTCCGGAATGACAGATATTGACAAGTTCATTAAAAAATATTCGCGGGAATTTATCTACATATTTAACAATGTACATTGCCAATTTTGGCATGTAACAAGTGTTGTTAGATCCGATAAACTATGTTCATGTTCGAACTACTAAAACAGCACAAGAAGTATGGGAAAATCTGAAAAAATCATTTGCTCACGTTCCTGCTCAAAAGCGAAAAAAACTGGACCATAGTGCAACACCGTGTATATTTATAGAATACAGTTTGGAATCAAAAGCTTATAGACTCTATGCTCCTTAGAAGAAATGTGTTTTCATATCGAAGGATCTAACCTTTTCTGAACATGAAAATGGAAGTTCCCTATTGTCTGAAACTTATAAAGAGTTCAACTATCCTTTTTATGTCTTTCCTGAAACGGAAACCGTAATAGTGAATGAGCAAGATCGTGATATTGATATGCCTATTAATGAAGCTGAAACAAGCAATTTAACTGAATACTCGGATAATGTGGGGAATAAGTTAGATTCTGATTTTGGACTATCCATAGGCGGGACAGATGAGGTGATAGAACCTGCGTTACAGAGTTCAAAGGACTCGCAAGCTACCTGCGGCATTGGATGATTTCGTTATATATTCGGCATTCACAGAGGATATTTATGATCCATTGACTGTGGAAAAAGCGATGGAACATTTAGACAAAGAATACTGGAAAAAGACCATGGATGCTGTAATGAAATCTCAAATTGAAAATTGTACATGGGAATTAGTAGACCTCCCACCAGGAAAGAGACCATTGCAAAATAGACGGATGTTTCGAACAAAGAGAGATGTAACAGGTAAAATTGTTAAATACAAAGCTTCCCTCGTTGAGAAAAGTTGTGTTAAAAAAAAGGGATAGACTTTGAAGAAACTTTTTCACCAGTGGTTCGTTATAGTTCTATTATGTAGATACTTGTGGGCTTTAGCAGCTGAATATGATTTGGATATTAACCAAATGGGTGTCGTATCTGCTTTCGTACAAGGTAATCTGACGGAAGAACTTTATATGCTTCAACCGCACGGATATATGAAATTAAATAAAATCTGTCGTTTTCAAAAAAGTTTATATGGTCTTAAACAATCAAGTCTCACCTGGAACATATAACTAAATTCTTGTTTAAAGAATAAAATTGGACTACAGCAATCCAGTTTTGATCCATGTGTTTATTTTAAAACAAGTTGAAAATGCAAGGCATTGTCGCAACGAACTTCCAAATGTAGACTTACTTTAAAACAATTTAAAGAAATTAAAATTATTATGTTGTAATAATTATAAGTATTCAGATAAAATACAAAAATTTATAAACAACAAAAGAGACATTTTAATATATTTTATTTTATTGAATAAATATTTTAAAAGCTATATATGTGTGTGTGTGTGTATGTATGTATGTATGTATGTATGTGTTTGTGTGTGTGTGTAAATAAGGGGGCATCATATTTCGATTCAGTTTTTTCAGAGGATTCTAAATATGTATCGCACATTAATTTTGGACCTATTTGAAATTTTTGATAAAAATTAATTCCCGGGGGTCGGGTATCCGTGGTCAGATTTTGTGGGGGGTACCATATTTCGACTCAGCTATGTTAGGGGAGTCCAAATATGTATCGCACATTAATTTTGGACCTATTTGAAATTTTAATTTTCCCGACGGAATATCGCGGGGGCACGGCGCCCCCGTGGCCCGATTTTAACTGACATCAAAACTTAAGCTCTGGACACCGAGCTGAATCGATTGATGTATCACACATTGATGTCCGACCATTAGAAAGGCCTCGGACGGACAGACAGACGGACGACAAATCGATTTCATAAACGAACGAAGTTCGTTGAAAATTGAGAATGATATTACCATTATAGCAGTATGGGTTGATGATCTTTTAATATTTTCAAGTAATACTTTTTTAAAGAATGAAGTAAAAACCCACTTAGCCAGCACTCTCAACATGTCAGACATGGTGGAAGCTAAATACATAATAAATTTCCAGATAGAAAGAAACAGACAAGAAAAGACAATTTCTATAAGTCAACAACCATACATTAAGGAAATACTGAGACATTTTAATATGGACAAGCATCCATCGCCAATACCAGTGATGCCGAATTTGAAGTTATCTACTAAACAGGTACCAAGTGAAGTATGCGTAAATGTTCCTTATCGTAAAGCTGTTGGTGGTTTGTTTTTGCCTCGAAAGTATCGAGACCTGATATATCATATACTGTGAATTATGTCAGCCGTATTATGGCAGTAAAAAGAATAATGCGTTATTTGAAAGGAACTGTAGAAAAAAATAGTGTATAATGGTAAAAGTGGTCAAACAACTGATATCTATGGGTACAGTGATGCTGATTGGGCTAGTGAACCAGAAGAAAGCCGGTCCTCGACTGGTTTTGTTTTTCTTTAAAATAATGGTGCAATATCTTGGAATACAAGAAAGCAACCTACGAGGGCCGTTCAATGAGTTCTTAGAAAAAGTAGAAATTTTTTTTTCTTTGGGTAGATATTTGTTTATTTTTCAACATAATCTCCTTTAACCTCAAAATAGGCATTTGCTTGGGCGATGAACTCCTCGTTAGACGTAAACTTTTGTCCATCAAGCCATTTCTTCAAGTTCGGAAATAAGAAAGTCACTGGGGGCTAAATCTCGCGAATACGGTGGAGGTTGTAATAATTGGAACTTTAATTCCATAATTTTAGTCATCGCAACTGCCCAGGTGTGAACCTGTGCATTGTCTTGATAAAAGAGGATCTTTTTCCGTTTTAAATGAAGACGTTTTTCCTTGATTTCTTCGCTCAGCCGGTTCAATAACGACGCATAATACTTTTCTGTTATCGTTTTTTCCTTTCCCAAGTAATCGATGTAGATGATTCCGCGTGCATCCCAAAAGACCGAGACCATAACCTTGCCGGCCGATTTCGCCGTCTTCGCCTTCTTCGGAGTCAGTTCGCTCTCAAAATCCATTATTTTGACTGTTCTTTTGTCTCTGGAGTGTAGTGATGTATCCATGTTTTGTCGTCAGTTATGTATCGACGCAGAAAATCCTCAGGATTGCGACGGAAAGGCGCCAAAACATCTTTAAAATTGACCACACGATTGCGTTTATTCTACACTGTGAGCAAACGCGACACCCATCTTGTCGAGACTTTTTTCGTAGCCAATTTTTCGTGCAAAATTGAAGCAACTGTCTCGCAATATGCCTGTGGCCTCGCGCACCTTTATTCGTCGATCATTTAAAATCATATCGTGGATTTTGTCAATCATTTCGGGGGTAGACACTTCCACAGGGCGTCCAGAACGATGTTCATCTTTTATGGATGTACGGCCACGTTTAAACTCATTCACCCAATTGTCAACTGTTGCAAACACAGGAGCATATGTGGCATGAACTTCATCTAACTCAGTTTTGACATCTTTCGACGTTAACCCTTTTAAATATAAGTGTTTAGTCACTGCTCAAAACTCACTTTTATCCATTGTTATAATTAAATGTAAGTTTTTACTTCAATCAACAACAGAAATGAAACTACCTGGTGGATACGGTTGACACTCTAACAGCTGACTAGTTAGGAGCGCTGCTTACTGTGAAAAATTAATTTTCGGTAGTACGAGCGCCAACTCTTGGATTTTCTAAAGCCTTATTGAATGACCCTCGTACAATAGCTCTTTCCACAACGGAAGCTAAATGTATGGTCATGTGCTGCGACAGAGGCAGCCCTACGGCTAAAAGGACTTTCAGAAGAGATCTTAATGCCGTATGTCTCTCTTTTAACCATTATATTTGTGGACAATAATGGAGCAGGAAATTTAACCGTGAATGGAGAGAGCAACAGATCAAGAACTAAACACTGACGAAAGCACTAGGCAAGGACAAATTTAATTTTTGTGCATTACGTCAGGAATTACCAAATAAGGGAGGATGTTAAATTTTATTTGGAAGTTATAAAAAGAGATATCTAAAAAAAATAACAAAAAGTTGTAATGTTATGTCTATCTGACTTTTCAATACACAAAAATTAATTCATATATTCTGTTTACTTTAATACCTGGGTAGAATCACAAATCCGTGTTGTTTACTGCTGTAGTTTAATCTTTGCTAACAATATGCACATAATAATATTTACTATGCCTTCAAAAGGTTCAAATTTTAACTCACAGTTTAAGTTTCCGTCCATGTCTAATTAACATAAGGGCGTCCAAGAAAGCCAGTTTTTCCCATTTCTCATGTTTCGTAATCCCTTCTTTACACTCTTTTGGTTCTAACAAGTCACTTAATAACAAAATAAATCCAAAATTTTTGTATGCTGAGCCCTTAAATTCTTTA
Organism: Platerodrilus igneus; assembly: GCA_036346225.1. Taxonomy (NCBI): domain Eukaryota; kingdom Metazoa; phylum Arthropoda; class Insecta; order Coleoptera; family Lycidae; genus Platerodrilus; species Platerodrilus igneus. The sequence goes on along the minus strand of JARFIW010001109.1, from coordinate 2,549,782 downwards.
CATTAACTCGTATTTAGTATTTTTGGTCGACACGACCAACACCGCAACGAACACCGCAAGCAAAGGTTAAAGGGCCGCGCGGTCCTCCCGCCGGGTAGCCTATTTGTCGACATAACTGAGCTGCGAAACTGTTCAATTTCTTACTCTGTTCCTGTTGGGATTACATTAATAAATTTCTCCCTTTTTAATTTTCCGAACCTCGATCATATCTTTCTTTAAGTTGCTACGTTTTACCTACTGGATCCGCCCGTTTAGTACATTTACATGCCAGTCATGTGATCATCGTCTCAAAGTATATCGCAAAACGTCTCACTATAAATGCCATCTTATCTTTGCGTGTGTATACTGAATGTTAACACCTTTGTTTGATAATCGTTTTTAGTCTCTTGAACCCCAGTAGGTCATTGGTAATCGGACACTAACGCCCAGGACGTACACCATGTACGTCATTACACTTACACCTTTCCTTTTTGCGCGGTATTATACTTCTTCCTTCTTGGCCGTAATGGTGGTGGGAGCAGTTGCTTTCTACCGCTAAATGCACTACTGTAAAGGCAGGAGACTAATGCCTACGCACCAGTTGCATTTTATGTTCGGTTCAGCAAGTGGTGGAGAGATGTCATATGCATATTATTTAGTAGTATATCTTAATTATTGTGCCTATATAATTATTATTATCTATCATCATCATTAGGTCTTCAGTCCTGGAACTGGTTAGACGCGTACCATCATTGTTTCCTATTCTGAACTAACCTACAGATTTCCCTGAAATTTGCACAGTCTGCATCTATAACTATCTGATCTAGGTCTACATCTACCTCTTTTTTCCTATCTCTGCTTGTAATATATCCCATACTATTCCCCAAAAATGCCTTAGAACGTATTCTGCCATTCTATTTCTCTTATCTTTTTCCCCAGATATCCTTGTTCCCCTACTATTTCTATAACCTATTTGTTATTATCTTTGTCTGTCCATGCTATCGCCCTCATACATCTGAAGCACAGCATTTCAAATGGCTGCTACCGTTTTTCTGTCTGCGTTTCAGACTGCCCGTATTTCATAGGCATACTGTGCTGTGCTCCACACATATGCTTTCAACAATTACTAATCATCAGATTTATCTGCGCTTATTTTTCGTCATTAGGTTTTCCGTCTCAAAACTGGTTGAACACGTACCTTCACTTATTTATATTCTGAGCTAGCCTACCTAGTTCCCTGAAATTCTCACACAACATGTGTATACAGCTCGTTCCCCTTCTATTGTTTTCTAATTTTATGCTCTATTTCACCGAGATTCAGTGAAGGGGGTTAAGCAACCTGTGGCTACCAAGATCCCCCAACACTTAGACATTTGCCGAAGTAATGGTTATCCAGTAAGTCCTTTCACACACTTAACATTATTCAAGAATATTGCTCAGCCAATTCTTCTAGTTACTTATAATACTCATCACAGTTATTTTTTCGTCATTAGTTTATCCATCTTAGGATTGGTTGGATGCGTACCTCCATTGATTTTTATTCTGGGCTAGCCTACACATCTCCCTGAAACCCCTACAGCCTACATCTTTTACTATCTGTGTGCAGTAGTCTAACCTAGGTCTGCCTCTTTTCTCTTTTTTCCTATTTCTGCTTCTATTATATTCCGCACTATTCCTTCATGCCGTAGTATGTGGCCTATCATCTTATCTCTCCTCTTTTTTACCATTTTCCACATATTTCTTTCTTCCCCTACCATTTTTAGTACCTCTTCGTTCTTAACTTTGTCTGTCCATGATATCTTCATCATACGTCTGTAGCACCACATTTCAAAGGCTTCTACCTTTTTCTTGTCCGCTTCTCCTATTGTCCAGGCTTAACAGCCGTACAGTGCTGTGCTCCACACATATGTTTTAAGCAATCTTTTCCTTGTTACTATGTTTGTGGTCTTTGAGCACAGTAGTTGCTTTTTCTTGTTAAATGTAGCACGACCTTGTGCTAATCTTTGTTTTATATCTTTTGTGCTTTTCCCATCTTGCGTTATTTGGCTTCCTAGGTAGCAGAAATCCTTAACCTCTTGTAAGTTCGTGTTACATACTTGTATTCTTGTTTTGATTTATTTTCCCCACCTTTGCATACTAGAACTTTAGTTTTAGTTTTGTTAATTTTCATACCGTATCCCTCTGTTAGAACCGTTTCCATTTCATTAAGAGCAGCTTCTAACTCTTCCTTGCTAGACGCTAATACCGCTATATCATCTGCAAATCTAAGCATATCAATTTTTTGTCCCTGCATAGTAATTCCAAATGCCTTTCTGCATTTGACCTCATTCATTGCCTCTTCTATGTACAAGTTAAAAATCAATGGGGATAGGGCACATCCCTGTCTCACCCCTTTCCTGATGTTTACTTCTCTACGTTCCTGCTCTAATTCTATTACTGCTGTTTGCTCTTTGTATAAGCTATGTACTATTCGTCTATCCCTATAACTCATTCCAATCTTTATCGAATGCTTTTTCCAGATCTACAAACCCTATATACACGCTTTCCCCTTTTTCTATTGTTTTCTCCATTATCACTCTCAGAGCTAAAATAGCCTCCCGTGTTCCCCTGTTTTGCCTAAACCCAAATTGGTCTTCTCCTAGTATTTCTTCCGCCCGTTTTTCCATTCGTCTTTGCACAATTCTAGTTAATATTTTTGACACGTGTGCTGTCAAACTTATTATGCGAAAATTTTCACATCTATCCGCGCCTTTCTTTTTTGGTATAGTTACTATGATGCTACGTTTGAAATCTTTTGGTATCTCGCCTGTCTCATACACATAGCTTACAATTTGGAAGAGACGTTCTGTTACTGCTTGTCCAGCGGCTTTTAGAGTTTCTGCTTGCACCTTATCTGTACCCGGCGCCTTACCATTTTTTAGACTCTTTAATGCTAATTCAAACTCATCTCTAAGTATAGGATATCCCAAGTCATCATTTTCAATGTCTGATTCCTGTTCTAATGCAGTTAGTTCCTCTCCTGCATATAAATTCCCTATATATTCTTGCCATCTACCCACTTTCTCTACATTTTCTATGATGACGTTTTCTTGTGCGTTCCTTATACTTTTGCTATACGGTTTTATATCCCTAAAATTGATTCTAATTAATTTGTATGCTTCGTCTGTCTTTCCTATTTCCATCTTTGTTTGTACCTCTTTGCACTTTTCATCAATCCATTGTTCTTTAGCTTTCCTGCATTTTCGAATAATTTCCCATTTTATGGCTTTGTATCTCTGTTTTCCTGTTTCGTCTGATTTATTTTTGTATTTTCGTCTTTCTTCTATTAAATTCACGGTATCCTTTGTTATCCATGGTTTCTTATTTTCTTTTTGTATATACCCCAGAATATCTCTGGCCGCCATGTATAAACTGGGTTTAATGTTATTCTATTCTGTTTCTACTTCCTTAGTATCAGATATTTTTCCGATATCTTTGAGCAATTCATTTGACTTTTTTTCGAATCTTTCTTGAATATCTTTATCTTTTAGTTTCTCTAAGTCCAAGTGCCTTTTTCCGTTCCTTTTTTTTAGATTTTTAAATTTAAGTGCGGCCTTCATAATTACGATGTTGTTATTATCTATACCGTCTTATAAATAATATTATTTTTTTATTGGAATATTTTCATTAATGGAAGTGGAAGATGAAAATGATTGTTGCCAGTGATGATGAAAGGTTATGTGCGTGGGAGTGAAACAAATAGCAGTGACTCTGAATTTGAATTATAGGTAAAAAACTAGAACCCCGTACAATCAATAGCAATGAATTCCTGGTACTTTTCTGAGAAACGATTTTTAAATTGGTTATTGTGTCAATCCTGCTGTTGAATTGACTGACATGCAAAGTCCGAATATTTGAGTTTTTCCAATGCTTCACCCAAAACTACTACATTGACCAGGAAGCGAGTTTCTTTACCCGAAACTTTAGAATTTTACCGAACCCTTGTTGTTCCAAGCAAGATATGGATTTTTAACGTACGTAACAACACACACACGGAACCTACATTTTACTTACTATTCGAACGAGGGCGTTTGTAACATAAGGTTTCCTTAAAATACGTTCGAATATCAAAATCAACCAGGGAAATGCCTATTTATTTTATATACTTACTTGCATAGAAGTAGGGTTAAATAGTTGAAGTTTGCTTTTTGACATTTAAAAGAATGCGTGTTCCAAAGCACGTATAAGTTTCAAGGTTAGAGATATTAGATAGTTAATTTTTAAGTGAAAAAACTATAAATTACATCGGTAATACATTGAATGTTTATAAAAAAACAAAGGAAAATTCACAGGTTCCTAACCTCGCACGTTAAATGGGCGCCATTTTATTACAATTTACTTGGTGATAGTTCTTACCAAAAAGTCGATAAAACAGTTTACGAAGTTCATAAAATACATCGCGCAAGCGCAATGAATAAGAAAGCGAGCAACGCCCCTGGCGAATGAAAGCGCGAACCCTTTTTACAGGTTCCGCGTGGCCAACTACCAATGACGTCACCAATACAAATTTATATTGCGCAATACTTCGGAAAATTTAAGAATTTAAAACAAAAGGTAATACATTAATTACTTACATAAGGAATCCGGCATCCGGCAGGATTAAGAAAAAGGTGGCCTCCGCTCCGGGGCTGTTGGCTGAGCATGGACATCCAATTCGTCTCGGGTCGTACGGTTCGGTTTCGCCTCGGTGGTTCCAAATTTATCACCTACCTATGCAGGGAATGACGGAAAAAAAACAGGTAAGGGTCGACAAACAAAAGATAAGCAAGCAGGGAAACTACATAGGTAAAGCTAACGATACGTTACCAAAAAAAACGACCACTTCACTCGAAGATCAAAGGCAAAAAGCCTCGTTTTAGAGCGTCACGGAAACACTTCTCCCCACTCTCTTTGTCTTTTTCACGTCCGCGAAGCTATTCGTCCAACCCTCTAGAGTCGCACGATCTGCGCAAATGCACTATGACGTAACGGAAGTACACGCCTAGTCTATTAAAATTCCACGCACCGCGTCTTTTGAAAATATGGCGCGAAACTTCCGTACATCAAAACTAACCTAAAAACAATGTTTAAGTGCCAATTGGATTGGCACGTAACAGGTTATGGAAAAATATAAGAACACCAAGCACCCGTCCATTGGAAATGACGCCCTTGCAAGCAGAAGAACATCTGGAAAGAATAAAAACTTCTTAACGCTGACAGTGATGCAACAAACCCAAAGAATTGCTTAACGTTAGTGACATAGCCCATATTTCCAAATACATAGCTGTCTTCTACAAAAATTTTTATCTGAACTGAAGCATGCCACCCGACACATACTTGGTAAAAAAACCTATACGAAAACGGAACCATGAGCAGGAACTACTGGTTGCAAAAGTGGGCAGAGGGAGAAGCTGGATTAACATATCAGATTTGATTACACTTTTTGGCTGTTTCAAGCTCAACTTTGACATTTCAGTTTAAACTCATATTTAAATTATCCGCTAAAACTAAATTATCTATAATAGTATCTTTTAATTTAAACGGTAACGGAATCTAACTGCTAAAACGCCTCTTCCACTTATATTGTATAGATCTGTACATAAAATATTACATATTCTTTTCGCATAAATATTATAATTATAAAACATCACCGCACCAAGTCATATAGGTTTTGAATTTTATTTTTATTTGTTTTAATTTTTCATAGAATTATTAGAATTATAATTAGATAATAAGTTTTGTTAATAAGTGTTATGGAAGAGGAAATTATTTGTGAAGAGTTCAAAGGTTAACATTTATACGTCAAACATGACTTGAAACGGCCAAAAACAATTGTGTCCCGATACGCGTGTGATTTGATTTGGTGTATATGAATTAGCTCCAAGTTTGGACACTTATTAATCAGACCTCAAAGAGAAAACATGCGTTACAACTTTGATATACACGGCTTTCAGTATAAAACAAGCGAATTCGTCGTTAAAGAAGTGGCAACTTGTGAATGCTCAGTCTATTAAATATTATAGTAGATTAAGTTAAAAAAATAGATGTTACTGATGTTGACGTTACAAATGATGTAGTAGTGCCGCAATTAGACCTCCATAAATTAGTTTGTAAGACAAGCTATACGCCAGATGTCTTTAAACCAAATTCTCACCACCACGTTGTGGAAGTTGGGTTGGTTTTATACGGTTATCTTCAACCTGTCATCCAAGTTGTTTGCTGTACTGGAGGGTGCGCAAGCTATGCTGTAAAAATGAACTACTTTGAATGGAGAAAATTCTAAAACTTTCTAGTGGAATTTAAAATTAGACAATTTGTAGAAGACTCGAAACACATAAGATTAAGTGGCCCAAGAACTCGTATGATAAAGACTTTTTAGATTAATCAACAATGCAATATTTGGTCGGTAATACAATTTTAAAGACGAAAATTGGTTCAATTTAAAAATTGAGAAAGACCGAAATATTATTGTTTTGAATGAGTATGAGTGCTTCAAGCTATTAAATTTGCGATAACAAAGGTGTAAAGTGTAAAGGATTCCCAAATTTTTATGAAAAATCTGTAGATGATATAACAAATGTAGCTGGAAATAAATACAACAGATGAAGAGCGGGTTAACATCGTTTTGGACAGCAAGAACCATGTGAATCATTGTTTATTTAACGATAGCAGCAATGCAAATTATTTGACGTCATTGAAATAATTATTTGCCATCTCAACCCATATTTAGAATACGTGGGTGTGAGACAATCGCTCACGCAATTATTTAGAAGATCGGATGTTCCTGATTTCAAATAACGCGGTAGATGCTAGTACAAAACTAGTATTTAATAAAATTATAATATTCCATCACAAAGTTTGTTTTATCTATTGTTAAAAGCGCTCATGACACTTTTAATAAATTTTAATACCTTTAGTGTATTTTTATCGGTAGGTGGTACTACATTAAAAAAGTAAAGATAGTCAAAAGATGGCGTAGTTAACAAAAATGGTGTCTGTCACGTGGAAAATGTGGGGTAATTAAAAGAAAGTTAAACTTCAAATTGTTCAGTCTAAAAGTTTCTGGTGACCGATGCAGACGTCTAGCGCGAGTTACGTTTAGGGTCTTGGAAGCGGTGTTTTTAAAATCTACTTCCAAAACTTGTAACAAATTTTATTAGTTTAAACAGACATTAATTATGGAATTTTGACAAACTGTTGTAAATACTGTAAGTCGAAAAATAATTACTAATTGAACTAATATTAGGGCGCGTAGCCTAGGTAAACAACAATGTTAAAGCTGAAATACTCAGACTGACTGATGATCTTGGGGCTCCCGGGGTATTTATGTTGTCCCTGCCCCGCACATGTCTGTGGGAACTTGCAGAGCTCATGTCTGCTTATTTTTTAATACTATTCATTATACAATGTAACAATCTTACTTTCTAGATAATCACGGTTCTTAACCGTCTGTGACCTGCCACCTGCAGTATCACTATCGTCTGGAATACAATGTATTGCATCCGTTCTCACGACTTGCTTGTGAACTTTCATTAACCTTTATTTAATTGTCCTTGAGATACAATGTTGCATCTAACTTAGTAATTCTTTATAATTCTTAATAATTTCTAATACTTTCTATTAATGGTACATATATATTGGAGGATACATAACTCGCGTACCTTTTGAAAATTATGGGACTTAGTGGTGCTCGTTAATAAAAATATACAGGATAATTTTATATATAAAATTTGGGGTTAGGTGCTTTTAAGTTAACCCTTAAATTAAAAATAGAATCTGCACATTTAGCAATATTAAAAAATGCACAAGTAGTTATATCTATTGACTCAAAGGTCTAGTAGGCAGGGCATTCGCCTTGCAGGCGGCTCGGTTTCGAACCCCGCTTTAATAAAATTTTTTCTTAAGGACTGTGTGACGTAGCTATGTGGAAATGTATATACAGGATGGAGCAACATTGGATATATACAGAGTAAGTCAAAAATCGTGACGTAAAAAAAATAGTGGATTATCAAAGTGATGTAAAAAAACTGCATGTTGCCGTTATCAAAGTGTCAGCTGTTAAAATGGCGAATAGTCAAAGTAATAGCAGTCAAAGTGGAAACTGTCAAGGTGACAGCTGAGACATCAGTAGTGTTGGAGTGAAGGTCTTAGGTGGAAGGTGCAGAGTGCTGCGGTGGTGGTCCCAGACACCCCCATTTTAACCAACTTTAGTAGTGTTAATGCATTTATACCTTACCGTGCGTGTAAAAATAATTTGACAGTTACGCGTCTTGATTTGATAAAGCAACAGGGCCTTCAATCCCTAAAGTCACAAATGGAACGTCGTTTAATGAACAATCATACCACACAGGAAATCATTATTATAGGACAAATTCTGAATATATCTTTAAGTGCAATTGCTAGATGATAGGAGGATAGAAAAAAATTAGCAAAGAGAAAAATTGTTACCTTTGTCCTGTTGAAAAAACTGAAAAGCATCGCAGTTGGGCATTTTGGATGTATTTGGCGGAGCGCCACCGCCCCCGCGCCACTAATCGTTTTTTAAGGGGTTTTCGCATTAAAAACCCATTGACACTAATCGTTTTTTAATGGGTTTTCTCATTAAAAACTTATTAACACTAAGTTTTTTTAATGGGATAATTCATTAACGATGTTATTATTTTTCCGCACGTCACATTTATCATTACCGCTACCGCCATCTAACCTAGGTTAGAGTTTTTTTCGACTATCCATATGCACCTTATCCAGAATTTCCCGTGCAATCTAACCCTGTTTGAATTTTTAAATCAAACTACCCCTTACAAAGTTACACCCTGTTAAAGCCTCACACTGTTAAATTTTTTGTTTATTTAATTTTAATTCGTTTTTGTTTATTTAATTTTAATTGGATCTTTAAATCCTTTTCGGTCACCAGATTTTGTAAATCAATTTAAACCTCTTGAAGGGAAATTTAATAATACACTTTAAACTTTTACTAAGGGTATATCATGCTATTGTCTACAGGATAGTTACTAATAAAGCAATTTAATTTTAAATAACTTCTACGTCATATTTTTGGAAATGGTAGACTTGTATATTTTCTAAATGAATCACCGAGCAAAAGTACATTCTTAGTGTTATTAAATTTAACCATTGGGTTCTCATTTTACGAGCCCGGTTAATTATTATTTAAAATCTAATTTGATTTAAATAAAGAAATCAAATACTTGACTAGATTCAATGATTCACTTATTGCCGACTCATTAGTTTGAATAATTTGTATATCATTTGTTAAACGCAAACCACTTGTAAGCCTATTAACCTTGTTCACTAACCTAGGAATAATTATTCATACGAGGTCAATCGATTTCTTTTGTTTTCACTAATACAAGTAATGTTTAATTGTATTTACTGGAATTAAAAATTGCCGTCGGCCTTACTGCTCATTTTGAAAAATTTCCCGCACAACTTTCCATAGATACTATTAACCGCGTAATCACTCCAGGCAGCAATTATCGGCTACAGTTTCAGTATATAGTCAAAGAAGAACACGTGTTGTACTTATAATTTCTGCTCATCTATATTTAACTCCATCTTTAAAACCTCCTTCGGACATTTACTTTAATCTACACAATAAAAAACTTTGGAGTGCTACCACTTTAAACCTAAGAATAAAAAACAAGATAGTTTAATACGTTTGAACCCTTCTTTCATTCGTTGTATTTCCACATACATTTTTATATCACCTACAAATTTTTCGTAAAATTCTGGAAAGTTTCTATACCGCAATTCCTCCATTTTATAACAGATTAATTCCCGCAAATTTAATAGCTTGATGCACTCGTACTCAGGTAATACAATAACATTATGATCTTTCGTACTTTCCATATTATATAAATTTACTTCTTGAAATTTATTCGCCACCGATACACTTCTACTAGAGGTTTCGGAAATCAATTTCAATTTGAATTCACGATCCAATTGTAATTCTAAAACATCTCTACAAGAAAAACCATTCAATCTTACGTTTGCTGCTTCGTGGGCCAATTGTATGATTCTAAATTCCAACTGAAAATTGCAAAATTCTCCCCATTTAAAGTACTCCATTTATATAGCATAATTTTGGCATATTCTACTATTGCAAATAATTTGTACGACTGGTTGCAGACTACCGTATAAATCAAAAACAACTTGCACGTTATGGTGGTGAAAATTTGTCGTAAATTCACCTAGCGCATAGGTGGTCTAACCTTCTAGTTTTTCGATAGCTAATGACATTCTTACATCATTTGTAACATCAACACTAGAAAAATCCATCTTTAACTTGTAATTTTGATCAACTCGACAATACTTTGACAACTAATGCTCCTTGTTATGTTAATTGGTGTTATATGCAAGTCTTGACTGAAAAAGTGACGCTTATAATTGTTTTATAGTGGGTTTTACTTGTTTGTATTTAACCACCAACACCATTTTTAGAATTTTTATAAAAATTACTCTTAGCGGTATTTTTAATATAACTCCGTCGTGTAAGATATCAATTATTATTATGTTTTCCTCAGGTTCTCAAATCGTTCGGATTTTTTTTCAAATCGAACTACTTCTTACTGATTTACAGATCAACCTTTTACAAACCATATAGTGTCCATCTTTAATCTATTTCTAAACAGTATTGCTCTGTCTTTTGAGATAAACCCATCATGTAACCTATCAAATTAGTATAGAATTTCCTGGGGAATCGAAATCAATTATCACGTCTTTTAAAATTAGCTCCAACAAAGACTCGCATAATGTTTTAATATTCAAAAACCTGACCGCAAAATACCTCTGCATTTTTTAAATTTAGATTTAACTCAATAATACAGTAAAACTCAAAAAATGTTTATTAATATTTAGAATTGTTAAAATTTTCAATTAGTGCATCCACATTCAAATAATTAAACTAAAGGTTAAATATATATTAATTCTGCACTGTGGCTAGAAAGTAGTTCGATAATGTATTTTAAATGTAGTTCAAAATAAGGCATATTTTCTAAATAAATTTAGTGAAATGGATGATCCTCAGTCTTGCATTGTTTTGTTAATGACGTCTGACTATTAATTGTGAAAGGTACTTTCTTACAATTCTAGTTCATATATGAGAATACCATTCTAATAATTTGATTTAAATTAGGTGAGTGTAAGGACAAATTATACTTATACTTTCTCTAAGTGCATAAACACGGTGAAAATGATACTAATAGTTCATTTTGAATTAATTTTTGTAAAACGTAAAGTCGTTCTAAGTGTAATAGTGTTGCAGAATTTTCCACCTTAAAAAATTTCGGGGTAAAACAACATTTTAAAACTTGCATGTTTAAACTGCGATTTTCTATTGTTATTCAGCAACTTTATCTGCAAGACACCTTTTATATTATCCACTTGTAAACGTTGAAGAAATTAATATTTACATGTATAAATCAAAAACTGTTAATCATTATTTTTTTCTAGAATGAACACCTTAAGTATCTCATGCAGTATGTGTGAAAGCGTTTTTACTGGAGGTAACGCCGTAAACAAACACAACGCGAAGCACATCAAGATGGTTTAATTCCAGAAGGAACTAAAAATTACAGACGATGAGTGGGAGCAAATTAAGGATTTAGAAAAGCAGTCGACCGCAGCGCATGAAAAATTTATAAACGCAGCAATTTAGTTAGAGCGAGCCAAGTTGCTATTTGGAAAACCATACGCCATAAGAAAATCTTCTTCCAAAATCATAATTCTAGGCCTGAACCCGATCGACGATTATAAAATAACTTTCAGATTTGTTGACATCATTTCGCAGACCGTACTTGGTGTATCCCTCAACGTATTTAGAAAGTTTTTATCACATCTTCGATACATTATACGCAGTATAGAAGTTGGCGTGCGAAATCGGATATGCAAATTTGACAACTTGCGTTTTTATTTAAATAAGAATTGTTTAGTTAGGATGGTGACATTTAATGAGAATTATATGTTGTTTACCAATGGAACTTTAGAATACATTTTAGGGAAATCTCAGATCGTTCTCAACTACGCTACTATTTTAAAAGAACTAACGGAAAACGGTACTCCTAATATAGATCTGTTTCTGTTAGATGTAGCAATGGAAAGGTATAATAGGAATGATGTTTTACAGAATCTCGCAAACGATATGATAAAAAGCAAATACAATAATAGTGATATTGGGCCATATTATACTAATTTATAAGAACCTATCCAAGATTGTTTGAAAACAATATTTGTTGACAAGTTGAGTATATGGAAGAGTGCAACAGGTTTCCAGTCCACGCATTTACGAGCGATGTCTAAATTTTAAACCATAGATTTTAGAGAAATTTCTGTCACTATAATCCTGCATATTACAGTTTATTCTCTTATACCTTTCTAAATTGTTGTATTTCAACTACAGATATCAACTGCTGTAAATAAAATCATGTTATAGTTTTAAATAAAACTATTCTGATGAATAATTTTGTGAAACGTTTATATCACCCTTTTAATAAATACACATCTTTCTTATAATTCTTTTCATAAAAGCTTATATACCCATTTCAGTTATGTGGATGTTTGAAGAATTAAACAATACCAATGTATACATTTTATTTTATAACATAAACAAGGTAATATGTACAAAAATAATTTCTAAATTCACATCATTCATTTCTTATGATAGTAGTTGTGGTGGTTAAATTTTTACTTTAAAACTTACAATTTAGTATATATTCCATCTTAATATCTGCCAACAGTTTTATAAACCCCATGTCCTCGAATACTTCCATAAAATCATCCAAATCCTCGGGCAATTCTAACACAGCAGTACCGTGCTGTATTGCTTCCTCGCATGACTGACACATAAGACATTTTTCTTTTTCTATCGAAAACCGTTGCCCGCATTCTGCATTTTTGCTCGTAGAGAGAGCATTGCGAAATTTTTGAATAACCTCCCCAAAGTCTTTATACATATTTGTTTAATCGTCTCTTTAAATTGTACAATCGATAAATAATAACTTCTACGCGAACAGTCCTTTTATATGAGCTACTCTTATTCGGACATGTAACGATCGTACCCGATTTGTGTGCACGCACGAAATAACAGGTAGGGAATGTATCCTGTGAACTAATTCATTACATTCCTTAGGAAAATGCTAAGGACTTTAAAAATAATTATAACTCTTGTTAGATCTCTAGTGCCAAGCGAAACGCTATTATTTAAGGCTAAATCACTGTTTTCCGGATTAGTTTCCAATACACTTTTTCACAAACTCCTTGTATCGGTTTCGGCATTATACTTTACTCCATAAACCGACTTGTATATATTTTCGTCTTCATTTTTTAACCAACACGTCCGCATAATAAAGATGTACAGGCTCGTCGTCAACTGGTAACTTAATCCTTTTAAAAGAAATGTGCTTGCAGTGTTGGGTGGGGGTGACTCAAAATAAAATTTTATAACTATTGTGAAAGATTTTGATATCGATAAAGTCGGTATCGGAAGAATTTCGGCAAGTATATAAATATAGAAGAAGACGTTAATGGTTAGCCCCAATCCGAAATTTCATGATGACGGACGTTAAAGATTTTATTGCAAATAAACGTAAGCTTCATTTTATGCAAGATGCCCTACGAAAGAAGTTTGTGGAACGCAAAAAAGGATATACGAGGGCCATTTTTTTTCAACCTCCGATAGGCTATAAATAAAAGACAAGTTTATATAAAACAAAAATTTTACTACCAAAAGACTGGTACACTTACGGTTACTTTTCGACATAATCACCGAAGAGATTAAGACATTTGTCATATCTGTGGACAAGCTTTTCAGTACCCTGTTCAAAGAAAGTTGCCGCCAATGAATTCAAGTAGTCCTTGACGTTGGTTTGAAGGTCCTCATTGGTTTGAAAGCGCTTCCCACCAAGCCACGTCTTCAGGTCAGGAAAAAGATGAAAATCGCTTGGTGCTAAGTCAGGACTGCATGGCGAATGATCGAAAATGTCCCATCTAAATTGTTCGAGAAGCCGCTGAGTTGCTCCAGCAGTGTGTGGACGGGCATTGTCGTGAATCAGAACAACTCCAGCGGTCAGTTTTCCTCTTCGTTTGTTCTGAATGGCTCTATGCAACCGTCGTAAAGTTTCACAATAAACAGCTGAAGTGATTGTGGATCGGGGCTCCATAAACTCCACAAGCAACACACCTTGTTGGTCCCAAAACACAGTAGCCAGGGTCTTTCTGTTGTTGAAGATTTGTTTGAATTCCTTTGGTTTGTTTGGTGAAGTTGAATGCATCCATTGTTGTGATTGTCGTTTCGTTTCCGGTGTGTCGTATTGAATCCAGGTTTCATCCCCAGTTACGATTGATTTCAAAAAGTTGTCTCCTTCATCATGATAATGCTCAAGGAATTCCAACGCTGACGCCATTCGTCGAGTTTTGTGGCCGTCCGTCAGCATTTTTGGGACCCAACATGCACAAAGTTGTTTGTAGCCTAACCGATCAGTAACAATAGAGTACAAAACAGACCTTGAAACTTCCGGAAATTCCGTAGACAAAGCAGTAATGGCGAATCTGCTGTTTTCTTTAACCATTCTGTCAACACGTTGAACCAGGTCATCTGAAACGACAGATTTGCACTCTTGCCCCTCTTCATCGTGCACATCATTACGGCCATCTTTAAACTTTCGACACCATTCACGCACAACACCATCACTCATGAAGTTTTCCCCATACACACGACTCATTCTTCGATGGATTTCTGCAGCACTATGGCCTTCAGTCTGTAGAAAACGAATCACATTTCGCACTTCACACTTGGCGGGAGCATCAATAATAGCGGACATGTTTACGTGGCTGTAGCACAACGCCGACTGACGCCTGAATGTCAACAATGGCGGATTGTGTAGTGCAAGAGCTGCGCAGTTGCCTACAGCGCATGCCCGCTTTCTGCTACCCGCATAGCGTCTGCACGGAGCGATCGGAGGTTGAAAAAAAGGCTTCTTCTCAACAAGAATTCAAAGAAGCTCATAAACAATTGCTTGAGCCTTTGCAAATCACCGCTTCCCAGTCACAAGGAATAGCGGAAAAAAATGCGAAAAACCTTTAAAGGAGATTAAAGTTGAAAACAGAGGCGAACTTTTATAAAGATTAATAAATATTTTTTGAGTTTTACTCTAATATTGAGTTAAATCTAAATTTAAAAAATGCAGAGGTGTTTTGCTGTTAGGTTTTTGAATATTAAAACATTATGTGGATCTTTGTTGGAGCTAGTTTAAAAAACGTGATAATTGATTTCGATACCCCAGGAAATTCTATACTAATTTGATAGGTTACACGAAGGATTTATCTCAAAAGAGCTGTACTGTTTAGAAATAGATTAAAGATGGACACCATATGGTTTGTAAAGGTTGATCTGTAAATCAGTAAGGAGTAGTTCGATTTGAAAAAAATTTTGAACGATTTGAGAACCTGAGGAAAATACAATAATAATTGATATCTTACACGACAGAGTTAGATTAAAAATACCGCTAAGAGTAATTTTTATAAAAATTCTAAAAATGGTGTTGGTGGTTAAATACAAACAGGTAAAACCCACTATAAAACAATTATAAGCGTAATTTTTCCAGTCAAAACTTGCATATAACACTAATTAACATAATAAGGAGCTGCGCACGCTCGGCTGTCAACATAAAAAGGCAAAGGAGCCATGTTCCAGAGCATTAGTTATCAAAGTATCGTCGAGTTTATCAAAATTACAGGTTAAAGATGGATTTTTCTGGTGCTGATGTTACAAGTGATGTAAGAATGTCATTAGGTATCGACAAACTAGAAGGTAAGATCACCTATGCGCTAGGTCAATTTACAACAAATTTTCACCACCATAACGTGGAAGTTGGTTTTGATTTATACGGTGGTCTGCAATCAGTCATACAAATTATTTGCAATAGTAGAATATGCCAAAATTATGCTATAAAAATGGAGTACTTTAAATGGAGAGAGTTTTGCAATTTTCAATAGGAATTTAGAATCATACAATTTTACGAAAAATTTGTAGGTGATATAAAAAATGTATGTGAAAATATGACGAATGAAGGAAGGGTTCAAACGTATTAAACTATCTTGTTTTTTATTCATAGGTTTAAAGTGGTAGCACTCCTAAGTTTTTTTATTGTCTAGATTAAAGTAAATGTTCGAAGGAGGTTTTAAAGATGGAGTTAAATGTAGATGAGCAGAAATTATAGGTACAACACGTGTTCTTCTTTGACTATATACTGAAACTGTAGCCGATAATTGCTGCCTGGAGTGATTAAGCGGTTAATAGTATCTATGGAAAGTTGTACGGGAATTTTTTCAAAATGAGCAGTAAGGCCGACGGCAATTTTTAATTTTGGTAAATACAATTAAACATTACTTGAATTAGTGTAAACGAAAATTTCACATTCAAAGAAATCGACTGACCTCGTATGAATAAATATTCCTAGGTTAGTAAACAACATTAATAGGCTTCTGGTAAATACAATTAAACATTACTTGAATTAGTGTAAACGAAAATTTCACATTCAAAAAAATCGACTGACCTCGTATGAATAAATATTCCTAGGTTAGTGAACAACATTAATAGGCTTGCGTTTAACAAATGATATACAAATTGTTCAAACTAATGAGTCGGCAATGAGTGAATCATTGAATCTAGTCAAGTATTCGAGTTCTTTATTTAAAACAAATTAGATTTTAAATAATAATTAACCGCGCTCGTAAAATCTGAACCTAACGGTTAAATTTAATAACACTAAGAATGTACTTTTGCTCAGTGATTCAATTAGAAAATATACAAGTCTGCCATTTCCAAGAGTATGACGTAGAAGTTGTTTAAAATTAAATTGCTTTATTAGTAACTATCCTGTAGACAATAGCATGATATACTCTTAGTAAAAATTTAAAGTGTTTTATTAAGTTTCCCTTCAAAAAGTTTAAATTGATTTACAAAATCTGGTGACCGAAAAGGATTTAAAGATCGGGTTAAAATTAAATAAACAAAAACGAATTAAAATTAAATAAACAAAAAATTTAAAAGTGTGAGGCTTTAACAGGGTCTAACTTTGTAAAGGGTAGTTCGATTTTAAAAATTCAAACAGTGTTAGATTGCACGGGAATTTCTGGATAAGGTGCATATGGATAGTCGAAGAAAACTCTAACCTAGGTTAGATGGCAGTAGCGGTAATGACAGATGTGACGTAAGGAAAAATGACAACATCATTAATGAGTTTTTCCATTAAAAAACGATTGGTCTAATGCGTTTGAATGAGAAAACCCATTAAAAAACGAATAGTGCTAATGGGTTTTTAATGATAAAACCAATTAAAAACGGTTAGTGCTATTGTGATTTATTAAGAAAACCTATTCAAAAACGATTAGTGGCGCGGTGGCGGTGGCGCTGCGCCAAATACATCCAAAATGCCCTACTCATCGCATTGCTGTAGAATTTGAGGTAATTTGTTTGTTTACAATGTTCAAGACATATTTGCAAGGAACGTACTTAAATTTGAACTTTTCTGATTTTGAATTTTATATGTTTATGTATGTTCCAATAAATAATATAAGTTGAAGTTTAGTGAGTTATTCTAAGCCATAAATGTTGTATGATAATGTTTTAGATATATTTAATAATAATTACTAGTTAAAGTTACAAGAATGTCATGTTTATATAGCCGGTAAATTTGAGCGGATTGTAGTGTAAGCGTACCTAAATTAGCGTAGTAGCAGTTGCGGATTAGATATACAATCACCAAGAGGTTTCGATTTAAATTTATACCAGTAAAATTGTATGTATAAAATGACTCATTCACTTTAAATACTGCAGAATTATTACTAAATTAATTAGTATTAAAGATATCAAAAAAGAGCATCCGATAATAAATTACTTTAATAAGTTACAACGTATCTGATATTCCGGTACACTTATACAGTGGATTTGTTGTTTCCAGATAGGTGTTGTAAGTGCACGTGGTACACATACATGCCTAGACTCGTTTAAATTGTAATATTTACAACACATAGACCGAAGTATTAATCGTTAGACAAGTTGGTGCTGCATTTTTGAAGGTCCCTGCATCGGTCAAACTAGACACTTAATAGGCTCGTTACTTAACCAAGCGTTGTAACCCATCGCTCAATCGGCCAATCCAATAGCGGAAGAACGCTTCCGGGTAGTCTACTCACTTCAAATTAAGCAGTACTTCGAAGCAAGCTAATCAGCAAACAATTATCATGAATGGGCTAAACTATAACCAGATCATGTTTTCTCTTTGGACCTTATATATAATAGTAGGTGGAACTTTAATTAATTCGTATGAAAAATACTTACCTTCTTGGATACCACAAATATTTCGATATGGAAAACTTGCGCATGAAGGAAGAAATCCCTTAATTAAGAAGATAGAAGTGCCTAAATCCTGGTTTAGACATTACTACGTTTACTCGTCTGTCCTTTTTAGCTTATCATTGGTGCTGGTTCTTTCAGTGTATTTTTTCAATGTTTCAATTCCTTTAATCATTATTGATATTTTGAACTTTGTAGGAGGAACCAACAGAAAAGTAAAGGGTAAGTTTAAGGGTTTATGTTGTGCACTTAATCACAAATTTGCAGTTAACGGTATATCGGTTCTACTAGCAACTTTATTACTGACGCTGCACGGCTATAGGCGAAGCTACGAAACTTTATACATATCTGTATTTTCAAAGAATGGTAGAATGAACATAATGTATTATTTATTAGGGTATTTTCATTATGCAGGAATAGTTGTAGCTATTCTTGGGGAAGCTCCAAAATTTGCAGAAAGTTCAAGTAAATGATAATATTAATTCTGAACTTCTATTTGTACGATATGTTTTAGTGCAGGAAATTACTGTTCATTGGTTGGATTTAACTTACATTCAACTAGGTGCTATTGTGGTATTTATTTGGTGTAGCTACCACCAACATACAGCTGCTATCATATTAGCCAATTTAAGAAAAGGAGACAAAGGTACGTATAAATTCTTAACTTCCGACAGCTTGAAAATTTTTGTTAGGATTGAAGTAATATTTAAAAATGTCAAATAAAGTGCAAGGCATTGGAAGAACTCAACTATGGCAAACTTGCTTTTATAAAACTTTTAATTGTTTCTAATCTTATATCTAAGTTCATTTAATTCATTAAACTCACAATACATTTCTTCCACATCTCTAACAAAAGATATGATAGAAAATACAGTTTAGTTCAATTTCGCTATTTTATTTTATTCAGAGACTATTTCATCCACTTACAGGTATACCAAACGAACTTCAATTTACTGTTTCTTATTCGGTTCGATATAAGCCTGATTATTTTCAATTATTTACAGAAAATTTTTAATGTAGAGTTGAATTTATTTAAGAAGAGCCTGTACGTCATCATGCGCACACGGCCAAAAAGGGTGTCAGATTAGTCCATTATTTATAAATAGGCGTGTTCGTACAACATTTCAGTGGCGTAGATAATTTGCTGTTAAATGTCAATTGACATCTGTGACTTTGACATTTTAAATTTATTTCTTACACTTTCATAGTTTTCTTTCTGTTTCTTCGCGTTTTATGCCTTGCTTATTCGTGTATTTGCCATGTTAATTTAAACCACAAACAAAATAAAACTTGATTTTAGAATATTTACTCTATGGGAACATCTGTAACGGTAAAATTTAAATAAATTTATTTAGATAATTTAAGAAATTTTCTAAAAACTCATTCATTTATTAGTTTTAATTTCATAGTAAGGTTTGTATATAAATGTCAATTTAATTTAATTTGAAGGTTTTTGGCAAACCTATGCATGGGTTTTGTCATTGTTACGTGCCAAAAATTTGGCACTAGACATTTTTAAATAAGTGCGGGAGTTTCGCGCCATAAATTTGAAAGACAGGTTGCGCGTATTTCCGTCACGTCAGAAGTGCGTTGGACGAACTTCGCGCTGACGCGTGTAAGAGAAAAAGTGGGGAGTTTCCGGGAGACGCTGAAACGTGGCTTTTTGCTTTGAACATCGACAAGAGTGGTGTTGGGTCTGGTATCGTATCTTTATTTTTTATTATGTAGATTTCCTTTGCCTTTTTTTGATTATCGTTTTTTGTAAACCCGTTCCTTATCGTTCCGCTACATATAGAAAGAAGATAAATTTGGAAAGCAACCTGGCCGAACCGCAGTCCACGCAGGAGCACCATCTTTATCCGGAAGGGAGCCCTGAGATAGCTAGCTGGAGCAATTCCGAAGGACGCTATGCGCACCATCTGTAAATAATCCGGAAGGGAGCTACGAGCAACCCGGAAGGAAGTGACTCTGTAGGAAACTGTACCTATTCATGTGACTACTATGTGTTTATACCCAATTTTATGAATTTTGAATATTTCGTCATTACGTGTAATAATTTGCATATTGTGTGACGTCATTGACAGATGGGCGCGCTATCTTCTGTATTATAGATTAGCGTTACCAACTGCCGTTGTGTCGCATATACCGCGTCGACGGTTATGTAAGAAACCCGTGAATGTAAGATCATATAAGGTAAAAATTGAACATAACGGAATTCAACTACGTTTAACGCAGTTATTATAGTAATGATATTAAATTAGATGACTTCGAAAGGAAACTGGTGTACATATTAATTATAAGAATGATTTAATTATAAAGTTGTTAAGGAATGATAATTATGTGTTTAAGATTTGTTTAGAATAAGTGAGAGAAGGAGATGTTCTGGACTACATTTTTAGTATATATAATATGTGTTGTGAGGAAGTTATTTCCAATCATCAATTTTGTATTTAAGATATTGTTAGTAAGAGATAGTTGTTATGGATGCATTATTCTGTATTTTAAAGTTTGTTTGTAAGAGAATTATTTCCTATGATTATATTTAAATGACCCCAGTGGTTTCATTAATTCTAGAAACTCAGAATTCATTAATTCAGAGAACTAGCGGGCAATTAGTTCTTTCACAGCAATATACACACACGCACGCACGAACGTACGTACGCATGCACGCACCCACACCCACACGTATATATATTATGTAGTGGTTTTAAATGGTTAAATTTGATTATAAATAATGCAATTTCAAACACACTGTATAGAGAAAACAAATATAATTTACGTGCGAAATTTATTTCATTCATTTAATTTAAAGTAACAAGTATTACCAAAATTTTACAAGTAGAGATTAAAATTTAATAGGTTCGTAAAGAAAATCAAGTGTATAAGCTAATAGAAATTATTATTTAATTTAATTGAGTTTAATTCAAAGGAATATAACGTCTAAACCGCATAAGAGCGTGAAAAATCCATAATTCCAAGTTCGAAACGCTTTACTAACAAACAAACACGTCGAATATATGAAATATCTTGAAAAACCAACTCCTAGAAATGTTATTTTAAAACGATCGTTAATTGAACACGTGCATGCTTAGGAAACGTCATGTTTCCCTTAATTTTATAGATAACAAGCAAGTTTCAAAGAATATTGGTTAAACGGTCGAACGGTTCGCATAAATGCTAACCAAAAGTTCCCTTAAAGCGCAGAGAGGATGGACAATCAATGATATGCGTCGGAATGAGACAGGCTTAATAGCAGTTCACTGCGAAACGCATGTATTCAGTCCACATGGATTAAATAGCACGCAGACAGTAATGTCGATTTTCTACCACTCAAACAAGGTTAGAAGGAAACATAGAATATGCATAAGAGAGGAATAGAGTTAATACAGGCGGAGTTTCAAAACGTCACTAAAATATATGATTGGTCTAAATATTTAGTTGTACAACAGACAAACACGGGGAAATTTAATGCGAGTTTTTCGGAAAATATCGTATCAACGAGCTAAATTTCTAAGATTTTGAAAACGGTTACACCAAAATTTGAAGAACGAATTAGTTTAATTAAATGTTTCGCGTTAGGAGGGTCTGGAGAGGTTACACTCAGAATTGTATAAATACTCTAAGAGAATTAGCATCGCTCTCTTGTAACTTCGCTCTTTGACTTCGTTAAATTGGCAGCGCGTACTACGTACAGAAATTTACTAACGAGCTTGTAAGTATTTAAATTTTAAATTAAATAGTAGTGTTAGATTGTGGGCCTCATAGTTTGAAACGCGATAAGTGTCGAGTTTATTTTAATTGGGGTGCAACAGAGATTTGAACAAGCTCGTAAAGTAAAGTAAAGTAACGTAAATTAAATTATGCAATAATGGAAAAGTGTAATGGATTTGGATTTGGATGAATCTTGAATGAATAGCATGCAGCACAACTTAGATGGTGTTCATCTGTAAATAGCTGGAGGCGGCAAGCAGAGCTGATCCGAGACCGAGGGTACAGGAAACTTAACTTCATCGTCAACGGAGTGGGGATCTTCAAGAAATTCTAGGTAACGCATTAGAATTTGCTGTTTTTTTATATAAACTATGAAAGTTATTGTGACGTGTGAGAATGAACTTTGATGGTATTTTGCTTTATTTTGCGTATTGAAAAAAATACGTATAACTAACTTTTATTATGGTATTTGAATATAAATTGAAAGGTGTATATAAAGCTTATTAACATTCTTCATGAACTTAAAATTTAATTGTTAAGAGTACATGGTTTTTTTTTGTGTTTGCAGTAAGAGTATGCAAAGTTAAAAAGCATACATTAATAAGATAAACTGGGTTATCATGAGCTCACAATACTCCAGAGTGTACTAAGTAGAAATAATTATAATTAAAAAAAAAGGTATTATTCAGGGCCCATTTACTCCTGTTACATTCAATGTGTTTGATATTTCAATTTAAAATCTTGGACTTTACAAAGACAGAATTTATTGAGGTGTAACTTGAGCAATGAAATGTAAATAATCTTGAATTATTATTTGTAAATAATGGTAAATAGATATTGTATGATTGTTGTATTATTTTGTGGTTTTATTGAGAGTGTGCGTGAACGATAAAGAGCATGATAGTAAATCTAGGTATCCAAGAGGAGGTCCAACTGAGCTAACCAGGGAAGCGGTTGAAGAATTAAGTCGATGGAAGCAGAATCTGGGTAAGATGTTTTTTTTTTAATTTTTCTGTTTGTGAAATTTTTCTTTTTGGTAAATTAATAAATGCGCAAATGTTTTTTTTGGACTGAGGTGAGGTTTTATAAAAGTTCCACGGCAATTTATGACGCCCAATTCGTGAGGCACGATTCATACAGGCATTCCACGGCAATATATACTATATATATATATATATATATATATATATATATATTTAGACCAGGGTAGAAAATTAAATAATCACATCAAATAATTTTAATAACCGTGTAGAAGCTTTGGGAAAAGGTACGCGTTATTAAAAAAAACCGTGAAGCATAAAAATTCATTCGTTTCATTAAAAATAAGGGAGTTAAATTATGTACAAGACGCTTGCTATAAAAAAAAGGAAGCAGTATTAAAAAGCTCTGCGTGTAATTTAATTATTCCTAGTAAAGAAACAAATAGAAAATTACGTGCAAAATTTATATTAATTAACTCAATTTTAAGTAACCGGTATTAAACAAAATGTACAGATAATAATTAATATTTGATTAGAAGTCAATTTTAGTTGGAGTTAATTGAACCATTATTAATAATAAGCATAAAAGCCTGTGAAAATCCAAGATTAAAATACCATGAAATAAAGCTCTGAGAATTAATAGTACGATTGAACACCTGCGTGGTTTTAAAAGTCACGTACGGCGAAAATTTGCAGATAACAAATGGTTTCAGAGAATGTTGGAGAAACCGTCGCTTATATTAACGGGAGGGTTAGATACGGGGTTATTTAACCCAGATAACAGTCCATGTGGACTGAAATAATCGATAGTAAGGAATATCAATTTGCACCACTAAGAACAGGTTAGAGAAGGAAAGATAATGTGCGTAAGACAAAGACACTAATAATTAAAGGCGTGATATGAGCAACGTCACGAGGGTCACGATTGGTTGAAAATAAGATGCACATATGAGAGGTAGAAACAACAATTTCTGTACAAAATTTAATTAGTTATTCTCGGACATGGTTGCGAGCCGTGTGAGAATTTCTGAAATTTTAACTGGTGCGAGTGCAAATTTCGTAAAAATCGCATACCGGGCTGCGGAATGGGAACATAGCATGCGAAATTCTGAAGAATTGTCCGTTTTGGGGACCAGACCGACAGACAGGCTAACCGCTATATATACCCAGGTTAATATGAACAAGCTCTCTTAGATCTTTGACTTGATTCAATGCGTTAAACAGTGCTTTTTAGTTTTCCGGTTTTGATTAAATAATTTAAACAGTTTGCTCGAATATTTTTGTGATTTAAAACAGCTTGTTCTTTACGTGCTACAATGAATGTACTTTAGTGCACTTAGAAAAGAAGATACAAGGTAATAAAGTTTAATATCACTGTACCAATTAGTAAAATTTACAACGACAAATGAATACACAAAAGTAGGCAGTTTTGGCGTATATTGGTGAAAGAAGCATGAATTTCTTTGTTATTTTTCGGGGGTGTTAATAATTAAATGGTTCGTAAACATGACTGGATCCACAAAACAAGGTTCAGATATACACAGATGAGTTCCGGAAAAGCCCTGAAACAACTTTAGATGAATGGTAGTGGAGAATCAGAAGCCGTAAATATAACCCAGTTGGAATGGTGTGATTAACAAAAGGGACGATGTACATTGAAGCTACGAGTGCAGTAACCTTCAGGTAAATTATACTATTTTGTTTGAACTTTGATGTTTTCGTGTGTGTTGAATAACTTTATAATTTATTTACTTAAAATGGACAGTAATGAAGTTGTACTAACAACAAATTTTTAATTTTAAGGTGAAATTTGCTTGTTTAAGTAGAAAGGGGTATTTAGTATTTATGTTCTGGATTATGATGAAAATTTGGGTATGTCTTTGAGCTCAATTAGACGAACCTGGTTAATTAACGTAAAGGGGTGGTAGATGCTCCCTTTGTACTCAGACTCAGGTCTGCATATATTGTTACATTAATTAGTAGGCATCCTACAAGGACTTTAATTTTGGATGCACATTAAAATGATAACAAATTTAAATCTTGAAATTTTCTGATACTGAAATTTATGCTGAATTTTTAATTTTGAAATTTTAATGTATTGTGAATATTGATGTAAATAGAGTTAACGTTGATGTTTGTGGTAGGAATGTGTTTGTTTTTTTTTTATGAATGAGGATGAAGGTTTAACTAGGGAGCAGCCGAGGCGATTAACAGAAGTAAGTCAATGGACCAACACAGTTAAGGTAATGAATAGCTTTTTTGTAGAATTCACAGCATTCTTGACGCCCAATCTGTGGGGCTCGATTCGAAAACCGTAGTTCCCGGATTTTGTAGGATTCACAGCATTCTTTATATAATGTGAAAATGTTGTTGGAAGTGGAAATTTCACAAGGGGAAGAAACATCGACTGACCGGTTTCGGCTTTCTAAAGCCTCAGAGCGAATTAGTTGTTGGAAACTAATTCGCTCTGACGAGGCTTAAGAAAGCCGAAACCGGTCTGTTGGCGTTTCTTCCTTTTGTGAAATAATAAGTTACTGTTTTGTTAATGGCTATACAACTATTAGCTCGATTTGTATAGGTGAATAAGCTTTTATTATTTTTATAAAAGTTTATTTACTGATACATCTTAGTTTCACTTCTGTTGTACACAGATTCCTAATTGTCGGCTGCAAATAACTTGTCTTTATATATATATAAACTTTTATAAAAATAATAAAAGCTTATTCACCTATACAAATCGAGCTAATAGTTGTATAGCCATTAACAAAACAGTAACTTATTATTTCACAAAAGGAAGAAACGTCAACAGACCGGTTTCGGCTTTCTTTAAACTCGTCAGAGCGAATTAGTTTCCAACAACTAATTCGCTCTGAGGCTTTAGAAAGCCGTAATCGGTCAGTCGATGTTTCTTCCCCTTGTGAATTTTCCACTTCCAACAACATTTTCACATGACTATTCATAGCACTCTAACGAACTACTTTATTAATAATGTTTGCCTAAAACGAATGATTGAAATAAAAGATCTTGGGATCATATTAGATAACAAGCGTACCTACTTTCACATATTGTATACGTTCAAAGGAAAGCTCTTCAGATGCTTGGATTTATAATAAGAAACTCTAATAATTTTTCTTATGTAACCATTAAGTTATTATATTTTTCATTGGTAAGAATCATCTTAGAATATGGGTCTATTATCTGGTCGCTCTATTACTAGGTCCATATTAACAAATTAGAGAGAGTCCAGAAGAAGTTTCTTCGATATGTTGCCTACAGAATTTTACCGTCAACTTAATGGCAGAACTGCAAACCCCAACTATACAAAATAGACATATACTACAGGACTGATGCTTTCCATTTAAATTGTTAAATTATTTGATTTGTTGTCCCGAAATTCTTCAGTGGATTAATATCAATATCCCCACCAGAATAACCAGAGAAAGTTCTAATTCCCTTTTACACCGATATCTACGTTCGACAAACTATGGTTATCACTTCTATTTTAATTGGTGTGCAGTTAACTCTAACAGGTCTCCACAACTCGATTGGTTTTGTACCTCCATTGATGAGTTTCATTATACACTGCTGAAGATGTTGAGTGTAAAATAATAAATTAAAATTATTGCATACAGTTTTAGTTAAGCATGTTGCATTTTGTATATTTGTATTTATTAAGCTCATTTACTTATGTGTAATTTGTTATATATTTTTGTGTTTGAAAATAAAAAAAAAAGGTTTTTCGTATAAATAGATAAATAATATATTAGTTAATAGGATGAAAAAATAACTTAGACTTTTCTATATAACCTAACTAATTACTTCAAACCGATCTAGTTATTATTTAATCTTATTAACTAAAATCATACTATTATAATGAACCCAATATAAACCACACGATGAGCTACTATTTTCCGTCAAAGTATGCATTCGCAAGTATTATGGAATAAACTGGATAAATCGTTAAAATAAATACATTTAACGTGCATTTAAATCGAGTGCTTTGTTACGTTAAAAACCCTGCAAGCAATTTTTTCTGCATAAATATTTATTCATCCACTTCTATTTAAAACTCCTTAAAATTTCTAGACAAATCATATAAGCTATTGATCAACTTGCTCAATTTCCTGCCATTTGAATTACTGCTATTTTATAAAATTTCTCAAGTAATTACTCTATAATATGTTGTCTTATAAAATCAAACACCTGCTTAGCAACTTTACGTTACAAAATAGTTGCAATATTTTCCACCACCTACAGTAACTACATTTCAATTACAGCTGCACATTAATGCACAACTTTCTTTTAAAATATAAGGTTGCTTAAGTATCTGCCTAGTAAACGAACACTTGTAATGGGTTTGCTATCTGTTAGCCAGCAGTGTTCAAAGTAATAAGATTGTTCACTTTGTTAAAAATTCTTTGTTAGCATGTTATTTCATTGTTGGCAAAGCGGTTTTTGGAGA
The DNA here is from genome assembly GCA_036346225.1 of Platerodrilus igneus. Taxonomy (NCBI): domain Eukaryota; kingdom Metazoa; phylum Arthropoda; class Insecta; order Coleoptera; family Lycidae; genus Platerodrilus; species Platerodrilus igneus. The sequence goes on along the minus strand of JARFIW010001109.1, from coordinate 2,522,262 downwards.
TGCCGTATGAAAATGCTGCACTCTTGATTCTTTATCGATATCTTTGAAAGCTAAATATTTACTCCCTACATGGTTATTTCCTAATAAATAGAGATCGTGCTTTGAAAACGACGCAATTGAACACAACATTCTCTTAGCGACAAGACATGTTGTAAAGTCGCGCTGGTATAATGCTTTCTGTCCTAGTACAGTATACTTAAGTTGTTACAGCCCCAGCCGTAGATGAATACAGTCGCATTTCCTGAGATGGTACTACAAAGCAGATAGCTCCAGGTACAATGTATTTTTCTGCTTGTTTTATTTGTGGCTGTTTTGGAAGATAGATATTTCTTTTTATGGGGTTTGATTCCGCAGACTATACTTTACCAAATGCACGCTACAACACGAACATTTATGTACGTTATCTTTAAAGCTTGCGTTGGAGCACTTTCTACTGTTTACTTTGCTAAGTAAATTAATGTTAACGTCAAAAATTTAATATTACCTTACTTTTTAAATTTTAAAGAGGTGCACTTCACAGAGCAGCATCATGTATAAATTATGCATATTTCTTTTCTTGTAGGTAGAATTACTGTAAAAGTTTATGTTGAATTTTCTGATGTATATATTTAGAGATTGAAAACTTAAGTAAGTATCTACATTCCAAGATTTTGTATTTTCTTACCAGTTTATATATATATATATATATATATATATATATATATATATATATATATATATATATATATATATATTTATGTTATGTAATATGCAAATTGCGCTTTCACGTTGTAACAAACGATTACGCAAATATGTATTTTCGACGTTTGTAAATATTATTTTGATTGTATGTTTTCCTACATGTACGTAATATAAATTTCTTTGTTACTGAGGTTTTCAATGTGTTCTTTCTGTATCACCCACGCCACTTTACGACATTTTTGAGCTAGCCCGAATTCTAATTCAATTCTACCATTCTGTCCCTGTTTTGTTGCAGTATTCGGAGTAATGAATTTTTTTCCTGTTTGTACGGAATGCCGTAACATAAATTTTGGCATTTCCAACGTGTGGCTACGATTTTCGGAACAATTCTTTTTACTTAAAATTTGCTCGCTTTCTGAAACCGATCTTTTACTTAAAAATTCGTTCTCGCTTTTTGGAAACCTCTATTCGTACTCAACGTTTAGTTTTGAATTTGTCTGTACATACCCCTGAGTTACTCGGGGTTATGTAATTGAAATAACATAAAGCCAAATAGACGCTGGTTATCTTTCATGATGATATATCTATTGATATATCTATATACTGGATATAAGCAAGACACTTTGTAATTCAATATTTAAACACTGTAATATTGTTTTTTTATTTCCTCCTACACAAATGATGTGCGTTGTTGACCAGATTCTTAACCAAGTTTCTAACACTACCTAACAATTGCACAACAATTATTTATGGTCATCGCTAAAATTTCAAACGTGCACTAAAAAACACCATCGTGGTTGATCCGCACTGCATTTTCAACTGACGAGACGCAAAACTCATAATTCAGCGTGCATTTATTTAACATGTCAATCGTAATTCAACACTTTAAACATGATACTATAATCATACTTTCTACTGGTTAACAATAAGCTTTACACTTCTAAAAGGCTCTGCGTAATTAACTTCTGTTTGTTCGACGTGATTCAATCCTACATCTTTCTTTCTCAGCTGTTGTAAGCATGCATACAAATGAATAATCACGAATACTTGCATTCTAATTTATAGTGTGATGAAAGCTAACATATCTTCTTTAAAGCGTTTATATTATCGCTGAAATTACTATAGATGTTACTGTATGCCGAGTTACCAGAATTGTGTTTTCGCTGGCAATTCAAGTGTTTTTGAAAACACTGGCGCCCTATTTCTATTCCTAATACCACTTAAATTAACTGGTAGTTTTCGATACTCTGTTGTGATACGTTTCTATATTATTCAGTTTAGTATACCACGTGTATGTTATAGTTTACTTTTGTTCCTAGTAAATATTTCTGAAAAAAGTGGCAAGTGATTTTGGAAATTATACGTTGATCGCTTACATGAGCCCGAACTCAAGTATGAGGTTAGTCTTCGTGGGTTAGATGCTGAGTTATCTGTAACCGAACTTAGAAAAACTCTAAGGAAAATTTTAAAATCAGAATCTTTTGAAACTACAAACCCGATCATATCTGAATTCAATTTTCAAAAAGATTATGATGCAGCGACTGAAGGTTTTCTTAAGTTGACTGCTAAATGCGAAAATTTTGATGGAAATTTTTCTACAGCCGACAGTAAGCGTATTATTTCACTCATTATACACCCGGAAGGTAGAATTAACCAGATGAATGTTGCTTCTGACACGGAACAGTACAAACAGTGACAATTGTTGGTAACTAATATTGAGTTACGCAATAGTTGTGACAAATTACATGATCAGTTCAATCACTTTACAAGTCTGCCCATACCCATTACTTGTACTGCTCCTTCGTACCTTTCAAACGTTGTAGAGGAACACCCTCCTGTTACAGAACTTTCGGACGTGTTACCTATAGCAATGTCTACTCCTATATCTAATTCTATTCCAAGGTATGGTCAGTTTATGTCTAACTGGGATTTGAAATTTTCTGGCGATGGCCAGATGTCTTTGAATGCATTCTTGTTACGTGTTGACAAATTATGTCTAGCGCACAATGTTTCTACTTCTGTTATGTGTTTTTGCGTCCGATTTACTATCCAACGAGGCTGCGATCTTATATAGGGCTTATAAAAATTTGATAACCAAGTAGTCAATGTTGTTCGTTTGTTATGCGAAGAATTTCAACCAGCTATGACGAAACACGTTTAGACGAAATCAAACACATACACACATACGTAGAAGCAAATTTTGCTTACAAGTACGCTACGATTGAAAAAAGTACTTTTACTTCACATGAACGAACTGTTAAGATTCTTCCTATGCTTACGGGTAGATCAAATACTTCTTCTGTAATTTCTACTGTTCCTATTCCTGTGGCTGCTTCTACTCGACAGACCACATGCTTCAATTACCACTAAACTGGTCATGTGTCGACATGCTGTAATCGTTCTCAAGTACTTCATTGCTATGGTTGTAGACATAGGGGGAGTTACTCGCCGCAACTGTTCGAACTATTATCCTACTACTAATGAGAACCAAACTTCTTCTGTTTCTACTTCTTTGTTCTCTTCTGTGCCTCACCACGAATTAAGTCCATACTTCAAATTAGTGACTTACAGGTAGCAAATCAAGAGTTTGTTCCTGCTTTCTTAAATGATTCTATCAAAGAAATTCCTGTCGTGTCTGCAATCGCAGATGTAGCTGAAGTGACGATAACTTCTAATTCTGTCAGAGAAGGTCCTGTTGAAGTTAACGAACCCGTATCTTTAATGCCTGTTGCTGTTGTTATCAAAATTTTACCTGTTCCTGTACCTGCTGTTTTCGAGAAAGTAGTTCCTATTGTGGCTGAAGTTTTGGCTGCTGCTACTCCATTATCTAAAGCTGTTGAAATCCTTCCTGATTCTGATCCTTTTGAAGAAGTTCTACATGATTCTGTTCCTTTATGTAATATTGCTGAAGTGATCTCTGATCATGTTTCTTTTCCTAACGTTGATACTCGTATAGTCAATGCTGTTCCTTTTTCTAACATTGACTTTCCTACAACCAATACTAAAAACAAGTGGCTTTCTTTCATAACGTGTACTGAATTTCTTAAACTACCTCCACCATGGCCACCATCTTCTCAACCGCATGCTGCAACTACTACATCTCCTGATAATCCTGTTTTGGGAAAAACTGTCCAACCAATACTACCTCCTGCTCTGTTAACTCAACCAATGAAGCCAGTTAACAAAAGAAACAAGAGTACTCTATGTTGATTCAGAACCTAAAAATGTAGGTCGGCAAAACCTCAATGTTTTTGATCTTGCTTCGTTTTCCTGCTGGCAACGTAAACGTTTTAAGCCCCATTACTAGTCCTGTACGTCTCCAATTTCTATGCTGTCTCTGCCCTTCCGTAGGACTTGATTTTTGAACTTTACGATTTCATATTTTTTTTTAAATAATTTTATTGTTCTGATTGGTTTTAATTCGTTTTTGCTCCTTGTACTCGCCCAACCCCATGTATGTCCAGATTAAAATAGTCCCACTGTACGACTTCCCTGTCGTAAGAGGCAATTAAAGCGGTCCAACATACACCCGCCTCCCACACACACACCCGCTCTTCCTCACACACATACATATTTTTGGTTGTTCTTCCTTTTCTTTAGTTTTGGTACTATTTGCTTATAGTTTTATCTTTAGTTTACTTCTCCGTTTCTATTAATCCACTTCTTTCCCTATCCTTCTGCTGATTTTCTTACTGTTAGTTCTTATATGAACTTGGTTAAAATTTTCGATCTGCTTCCTGTGGTATGTGCCTTCTAGAACTCTTTTCTTTTCTCCGGAAACCACGACTTAGTTGACTTTTAGGCCTAGCTAGCTATTCTTTTTTTCGGTCGTTCGTTTAATATGATTGCTTGTTACCACAGCTTGAAGTATATCAACTTCTCTATCCGGCATTCTCATTGTTCCCTTGCATACTTTGAGGCTTGACATTTATTGTCTCGTTTTGGCGCTAGAGATATCCGTCCTGCAACGACTTTTTCCATCGTTGTCGTAAATGATTGTCAACTTATACCTTTCCTTTTCCTATATCCTTTACACTTTTTGACTTGCTCTGATGTACTGGCTCTTCAAGCTGGATAAAAACTCTTGTGTTAGTTCTACAGTTTTTCTTGTAGTTTTGTAAGATTATTTTTTATATTTATACTAATGGTGTGTACTGGTCCTTCAAGCCAGATAAAAATTCTTTTATTGCTTAAGTTTTCCTGCGGTTCTCTTAAACAAATTTTCTTTTGCTTTGATTTATTAGTATACTGCCTGCTCCGTTGCTTCTGCTTCCTACTGACCTTTTAATTTTGCTAAGAGGGAACTTGTTACATTCAAAACCCTACAAACGATTTTTTCTACATGAATATTTATTCAGCCTACTTCTATTTACAGCTCCCTAAAATTTCTAAACAAATCATAAAAGCTATTGATCAACAAGCTCGATTTTCTGCCATTTAGTTAGTACTATTTTATAAAATTTCTCGAGTAATTACTTTATAATATGTTGCCTTATAAAATCAAACAACCGTTTAGCAACTTTACGTTACAAAATAGTTGCAATATTTTCAACACCTGCAGTGACTACATTTCAATTACAGCTGCACAAAAATGCACAACTTTCTTTTAAAAGATAAGGCCGCTCAACTATCCATCTAGTAAACAAACACTTGCAATGCTTTTGTTATCTGTCATCCTGAAAGCTGTTCAAAGTAATGATTGTCTCACTTTGTTAACATGTATATCTCCTTGTTGGCAAGAGGTTTTGCAGTTGCCGTCTGAGAACTCTGCACACTTGATTCTTCGGCGATACCTTTGAAAGTCAAAGATCTACCCCTAGATGGTTCTTTCTTTATAAATAGAGATCTTGCTTAAAAAGTGACAATTGAATACAACATCCTCTTAGCGAAAAGATGTGTTGTAAAGTCGTGCTTTTAAAATGCTTTTTGTGCTAGTACAGTATAGTTAAGTTGTTCCAGCCCCCAGCCGTAGATGAATACAGTTACATTTCCTGAGATGGTACCACAAAAGCAGATAGCTTCAGGTACAATGTATTTTTCTGTTTATATTATTTGTGATTGTTTCGGAAGATAGACATTTCTTTTTTTGGGGTTTGATTCTGCACTAAAGTTCAGACTCTATGTTACCAAATGCATGCTACAACATGAACAATTATGTACGTTATCATTAAAGCTTGCGTTGGAGCACTTCCTACTGTTTACTTTGCTAGGTAAATTAATGTTAACGTCAAAAATTTAATGATACGTTATTTCTTAACTTTTAAGCAGGTGCACTTCACAAAGCAGCATGTATAAATTATGTATACTTCTTTTCTTGTAGGTAAAATTACTGCAAAGTTTTTGTTGAACCTCTGTTGTATATATTTGTAGTATTTGTATATTTGAAGGATATATTACTACTTAATTGAACAATACTATATGCTTTATTCTGCCAATTCAATACATCTCCAATTACTCTAATTTACACTTCTTTCAAAGTCCCCCTAGCTACTCTGATCTAGCATATCAATCACGTAATGTTGGCAACACCACAATCCCCCCCTTGGTTTGAACTAAAAGAATCTAACACCTAATTGCAAACATAATCATCCAACTATTTTGGCGGGCGTACCGAACGTTGACAACGACGAGCAACTGGTTCCCTTGAACTATTCGAACTGGAAGTAGCAGTGACATCTTCAGGGACCGGATCGTCAACAGTAGTAACAGGCGACGGATCCCGTGGAGCATACTTTTCAACATCATTTTTATGTCGTCGAATTTCACGCGACTGTGTTTGTATTGCCACTACTGGATCATTGACACTAGTGACCACACCTGTCTCCTCCTCGAATTTGGATTGAAATTTATTTTTAGAAAAGGGTCTTTTAATAAGAACTTCATCACCCAATGCGATTTGTTTTCTTGGAAATTCATTGGGTATACAAGATTTCGCTTTGTTGAATGAATCTCGATCACGAACACCTTGTTCCCAAACCCTTTCACGTATTGATGGCAATTTATCACGAATAACACGTCCAAAAAATAATTCGGCTGGACTTTTACCCATAACAGTATGGGGTGTAGAGCGATACATTAGCAAGTACTCCAATATTTCTTCTCTACAAGCATTATGTTGTTTTAAACAAGCTATCTGAATAATTTTCTGCAAACACCGATTCTGCCTTTCCACTTGTCCATTGGCTTGAGCCCAGTACGGTTCCGTTGTATAATGAAGAATTCCAAATGACTTACAGAACGTCGTAAATTCTGATCGGAACTGTGGACCGTTGTCTGCTGTAATTGAGTACGGAATGCCATACCTAGCGAACAGCTTTTTTAAGTAGGAAATTGTATCAAACGCAGTACATCTCTTCATCACTTTGATTTCAAAAAACTTACTAAAATAATTAGTTACGACACACAAGTGGTCGTTAGCTGACGGTAAAGCCTTGAAATCAACGGCCATGTCTTGCCACGGACCATCTGGAAATTGGCGTCTGACATAGGTTCCATGATTATTTCCTTACCAACTTTTTGACAATAGTCGCAGGTACGAACAAATCTTTCAGCTTGTTTGTCAATTCCAGGCCACCACACTTTCGATCGCAACCTATCTTTCATTTTAGTAATACCAGGATGTCCTTCATGTGCAATCTGTAGAACACGGTCTCGAAGAGCAGTAGGAACTACGATGCGAGCTCCTCTTAGCAATACCTCATCTACTACACAAAGTTCAGACGCCAGGAAAGAATAAGGTTTAAACTTAGGTGTTATACCTAACTGTAAATCTAAACAAATCCTTGCTAATTCGGCATCTTCCACTGTAGACTTCTTTACCTCGTGTAAAGTAACTGCTATCGGTACCAGTTGTTGTACAAACATAACTAAATTTCTTTCATACATCTCATTTATGGTAGTAATTGACTCATCCACTTGAAGTAAACGAGACAATGGATCTGCAATGTTATTTTTGCCTTTAGCATACCTAACAACGAATTTGAAGCCTTGGAGTCTAAGAATCCATCTTTCTAACCGAGCACACGGTTTTGAACGTGGTCCGAAAATTGTTTGTAGAGGTTTATGATCCGTAACCAATTCGAACTCCGTCCATGTAAGTATATTCAAGTCTTTCTACTGCAAAACTAGTGCAAGTGCCTCTTTTTCAGTCTGTGAATATCGACGTTCAACTGAAGAAAGCGAGCGACTAACGTAGCAAATCGTATGAATATCATCTCCTTTTCTTTGTAATAATACTGCCCCTAATCCCACGGGACTAGCATCTGCCATAACTATGGTAGGTAGATCCGGGTCAAAAAATTCTAAGCTGCTTTCATTAGACAGCAGTGACTGGACATGTATAAAATCTTGTTCCGTCCTACCAGTCCATTGAAATGGTGAAAAACGAGCAGTTTGTTGCAAATAATCTAATTCCGTAGAAAGATTAGGAATAAATTTTCCGACGTAAGTTACCAGACCCAGAAATGACCGAAGCTCCTCTGCTGTAGCTGGCGAACGAAATTCTTTAAGTGCTTGAATTTTATTAAATGTAGGTCGTAGTGAATTGTGACTAATAATGTGTCCTAAAAATGAGACGGCATTCTTTCGAAATTCTGACTTCCCAGGATTAATAACTAGACCCAGTTCTTGTAAACGACGGAGTACTGCTTGTAAATTAGCATCGTGTTCTTCTGTCGTTCTTCCAAAAATTAGCAAATCGTCTAAATAATTAAAACGCCCAAAAGCCCAGACAAAACGCTTTCAAGAATTCTTTGAAACATTTCAGGTGCACATTTAAGTCCGAACATTAACCTACGATACCGGAAAAGACCAATATGTGTATTAAAAGTAGTTAATTCACGTGACTGCTGATCCAATTCAATCTGATGATAAGCCTGACGGAGATCTATCTTGCTAAACACTTTTGCATCCTTCAGTAATGGGGCAACATCCTCAATCATAGGTATGGGATGCTTTTCGTTAAGTACAGCTTCATTGACACGACGCATATCTACACAAATGCGTAAAGTGTTGTCCGACTTAGGAACAGGAACTACAGGCGATACCCATTTGCTTGCTCCTTCGACCTTCTCGATAAATTCTAGATGTAATAGCTCTGTAATTTGGTCTTCGATCCGCTTTCGTAAGCTGTATGGTACTCGACGAAGGGGTTGAATGCATGGTGCAACACTTGAATCAATAGGAATACTCAGTTGAAAATCTTTAAGCTTACCTAAAGGCGCAGTTGGGGTCATAGAAATTGTTCGTACCCGAACTTCTGTACATGCATCCAAACCAACACGTAAAACTTTAAACTTCTTCGCATCATTACGACCAAGAATTGTAGTAAAATTCTCTTCAATGACAACGACAGAAACCCTATGCGAGATATTATTACAAACTACATCTACACTCGCCGTAAACAATACCGTATACTGAAGTTGACCAGAACCATCAAAGAAATTTAAATCAGGACTAGGTTCGTAACAGTAAAATTGCAAGCCATTTAGACGCAGGTTTTCCCAGTTTTCTTTCGACATCATAGTATGTAGTGCACCAGAATCCACGAATGCGGAATGTATTACTCCTCCGAATTTACATGCAACTATTTCTTCTGGTCGATTACCAGTTTCCGAGTTAAGTACGCAAAAAATGGATTCATCTGTCACTTGCTTGACAGTCGAACTTTTACCTGTGCCCAAATTTGAATTACCGCTTGAGCGACACATACGTGCAAAATGGCCAGTCTTTTTGCATTTATTACACACAGCGTTAAGCGCCGGACACCTACTGTCTTTTGGAACATGACCCTCGGTTCCACAGCAAACGCATATTAGTGTTTTAGATTCACCAGATGAAAATTTATTTTGCTTAGGCTTAACTAAATTTGCCTTCCCTCCCATCTTCTTCTTCTTATGCCGTTCTGTAGTTTTGCACACGGAAGTCGAATTTGTAGAAAATGGCGAATTACCAGAAACAGTTAAGTTATTAGCCATTATTCCAGCTTGTGATAACACTGTTTCAAATGTACGTGCAAGCCTTTCAGCTTCGTCCAAGGTCAGAGAATCTTTTTCCATAAGCCGGGAACGGAGTGTTCGATGAAATGCCATTAATTAACTGACCTAGGATAGCTTCGTCAACAGCTGGTCCATTAAAACTACACCGTTGAACTTGCTTTCGAATACGAGTAAGAAATACGGTAATGTTTTCGTCCTTTCCTTGGTGCACTTGAGATAAAACATACCATTCATACCACTTTGTACTTCTAAGCCCAATTTTTGACTCTAAACATTCTAAAGTGTATGTGTAAACATCAGTACCATTAGGAAACTCGGTAACTGTAGGTAGAGAAAAATAAACATCTTGAATAGCCGGACCGCCTAACAGTAAAAGTTTTGCCTGTTTGACCTTCGCATCAGTTATCTTTTCACTGATGAAGTAAAATTCAAGAGTCTGTTTCCATCTCTGCCAGTCATGAGGTGATGCAGTTTGAAGTGCAAATGACGGAATATGCATTTTCTCCATCTTGCAATAATTTTTCAAATTATTTTACATGAACCTAAAATCCTCGTCGCCAATTGTAGTATTTGTATATTTGAAGGATATATTACTACTTAATTGAACAATACTATATGCTTTATTCTGCCAATTCAATACATCTCCAATTACTCTAATTTACACTTCTTTCAAAGTCCCCCTAGCTACTCTGATCTAGTATATCAATCACGTAACGTTGGCAACACCACAATCTTTAGGGATTGAAGACTTAAGTAAGTATCTAAATTCCAAGATTTTGTACTTGCTCACCAGTTTATATATTTTTATGTTATGTAATATGCAAATTGACACTTTGACATTGTAACGAATGATTACTCAAATATTTATTTTTGACATTTGTAGATATCCTTTTGATTAAATGTTTTTCTATATGTGCATAATATAAATTTCTTTGTTATTGGGTTTCCAATGTGTTCTTTCTGTATCATCCATGCCACTCTACGACGTTTTTGAGCTAGCCTGAATTCTAATTCAATTCTACCATTCTGTCCCTGTTTTGTTGTGGTATTCGGTGTAAACAATTTTTTTACTCACTACTGCTTTCTCTCATGTTTGCATGGAATACCGTAACAGCTTGTGTAAATAAATTATGTAGTTGAACTTAGTAATAAATACAGTGTAATTAGTGTGTTAAGAAGGAACTTAGTGTTAGCAATCATTGTAGTAATTATCATCAGTGAACCTGTAGCAACGTCTCAGCATTTCTGAATAATCAGGCTTATACTAAACCGAAAAAGAACAGTAAAAAGAAGTTCATTACAATTGTATAGAATTTCAAATTTGTTTAAAGCGCTGTGTTCAGTATTTTGAATGGAAAACTGTATACAATCACATTTCATATATAACTTAATGGCTATTTTTACTTTTAAAAATGATTGAGAATGGATATTTTTAATACAGGTGTATTACACAGAGATAATATTCAGGATAAAAAATTAAGATTAAACAAACGGGCTTGGGATTTGTTTCAAAAACAATTTTGAGGTTTAAATATTTTGAATTAGCTTTTATTTAACTAAGTAGATTTCATTTAATTTCAAAATAAAATTATTACCTACTAGAACCCTAGCGCTTACCTGGATTTTGTCAATCGACATGAGGGGACTTAGTACTAAAATCCTCACTCATCCTAAACATTTTATTTCTCTTTCCATTAACTCCAAATATTAACAACAGTTCCGAGTTAAAATACTCTAATTGTCACCCTAAGCTATTTGTAGTTTGCACTGGATGAGCTCTGAGCTGAATGACATATACTTCACCATGCATGCATTTGCTTTTTCTCTAGTACAAATTATTTTAACAGAGTCAGACAAGTATGGAATGCCACATGGCGACTGGTTTAATTATGTTTCATCTCCACATAATTTAGCAGAAATATTAATACACCTTGCACTAACCATTATACTGTGGAACAATACAACATGGCCCTACATTCTAGGATGGGTATTATCTAATCAGGTAAAATAATCGATATTAATACTTTAATAAATATAAATATTCAGGAAGAAGCAGCAGTTTTAACTCATCGGTGGTACCAGGAGAAATTTAAAGATCTACCCAAAGAAAGAAAAGCTCTAATACCATTCATCTACTAAACAGCTGTTAGTTACATAAATACATTCTATGTAAATTAATTTAAATATTCTAATAAATCTCCCAGTTTTTCCAAATATACATCAGGAAGTAAGCCTTTGTGTTCATCGTTGGTTGATTCCTTCCACTCCATTACTTGACTAAGAGAAGTAATTCCAGTAAGAACAAGCAGTGTTTGGAAACCACATCTGGTACCCAGTAGAATATCAGTTTTGCAGCTGAAAATTAGAAAAATCAGTTACATATGAGCAGACTTGAAACAAATTAATTCTCAGTGTCAATTTGGATTTGCTCTACAACTATCTACAGATTATTAATATTACCAACTCTACTTCAACTATATACAGATTGGAAAGCAGAAAATACTTTACAAAACAGTAAATGCCATAAATTAAAAATGAAGGATTCAAATGTATGAATTACACATAATTATTGATGAAAAATTTAGAAAATATTAAAATGTTTGGGAATATTCGGGAATATAAACGAAAATTAAAAAAATAGCATATTACAAAGGGAAGCTTAATAAACTTAAAATAATATGCATAGTATAATATAGTACATAGCATCATAACTATACAGTGTAATAGAAATAATATATTGTAAAGTATTTCAATCAAATGAATTTATATAGTTGATAAAAGATAAGATAGAATATGCTGTTTCTTTTTAGCATGTATCGGAATAATTGGTATAATCTCTGTCTTCAACCGTTTCATCCTCCTCTTCATATTCCTCAGTGGTGTCTTTTTCACTTTCATTACTCCAACTTTTGTCAGATTTTTTATCTGAGGCTGCCAACGCTGCCTCAGTATTAGCGTCTGTTACTCTTTTATTTTTATTCTTGTTAGTTTCTTCGATCAAATTTTGCTGGAAAACTTTTTTCTTTTGATTTATTAATTTTAAATAATAATTAACAAATACTAATTTGCTTGGCTTGCCGTTTTAATCAATAATCTATTTCTTTTTGCTGTGTGAAGCAAAGAATATGAACTAAAAGATCGTTCTGTTCCAGATGAAGAAGAGGTAGGTTCAGTATAGCCAAAGAAATATCTTTTAGTGACGTTTTGTTGCACATACTCATCCATCAGGTTTTGCGATTAAGAGTTTTTGAAGTCTCCCATAATAACTTTTTGCGCTAATACTTGTATTAGCAATATATTCATTTAATTCCAGCAAAATAACTTGTTTATTTTGAATAAATATAGGATTGCTGTTAGCAATATTACTGATACATTCAATAGCGTCTACATGTTCTGCTGTATCCAAGTATTGATCAGCATACTTCGGACCGAGTGTAATTTGTGGTAAAATATATGGGTTTCACTGCCACTGTGTGCCTTTCTTAAAAAGCCTTCAAGATGGTTCGCTCCTCAGTTTTTTGATTTGGTAGTTCATGAATTATTGTTTCAATAACTTCTTTTAACTCATTGAAAGCAGTAATAACAACAAAATTCATAGTATATAAATCATCTTCTAAAATTGTTAACCACTTAATCATAGGTTGTAAAAATTGAACCAACTTTTCCACACTTAACAAAAAAAATTTCATCAACCAAACAGTTTTTTCTTACATTTTTACTCATTTTTGGAGCAACCACAAATTCTGACACAACTAGTATTTTCAAGAATTTTTTGTAACTAATAAACTATTCATGCAGCTTAAAACTGATCCTGAACGTGTAGGAACAGATAATTATAACGAAATTACTTTATAGCCGCCTTTGATTTATATTTTGTCTATTAGAATATGTGAACCTGTTATTTTTTTAACTATTTCTTTGCATGAGTTTTCAAGCGCTGTTAATAAATGTATTTTATAATATCGCCTATGAAAAGGTGGAAAATACAACAAATGCAACCATATGTAAGAACACGTTTCTACTGGTCATGCTCTTCTATTAAAGATCGTGTTTTACACATTGCACTTGCATTATCCGTTACAAGTCCAAAAAATTTATTGGAACCAATTTATTCAACCACTTTTATAATTTCTTGACAAATATTTGCAAAGTAGGTCGTGTCTCATCTGGGCATGAGTTTATAAAGATATGGTTGTGGTAAAGTAACAACATAGTTAATTATTGCTTTTTTTCTAGAAAAGCGTTCAAATAAATTTATACAAACAAAAAGTAGCTTATTTTACCTTATATTAGACCAACCATCTAGCTGTAATGCAAAAGTAGCCGCAATTGCTAACTGAAAATTCATAAGCTCTTTGATCCGATCTCTTCCGTATTTAAAGAATTGCTTGAAACTTTATACCTTGATGGAAATGAATATGCCAGTCGTAACATTTTCAAAAATTCCAATCAATAGAAATTTTCAACAACTGAAAATGGTGCCCTACTGAAAATGGTGCCCCAGATGCATAAATGGCATGGCCAGTCAGTTCAATAAGCATTTCCTATTATTTTATTTTTAAAACTATGATACATTTGAATAACAAGTAACAAAAACATATCTTTGGCTTAGGTTCAATATTGTCGAAAAATTGTTTCATTGAATGCAAATGTGAACTGACTTTTGCATGTAGAGTAACTGCACTTTCGACTTTAACAAGGTCCCTTTAAGCGTGTTGCATTTTTAGAATATTCAACATTACAATAAACACGCGAATAAAACACTGCACTGTTTACCGTACCACCAATATTCTTCTTTCTTTCACTTGCTTTGAAGTAAGTCCAGATGCTACTTTTTAATTTTCCCATTATGATTTGTAATGTAATTTATTATAATTATTAGAACGTAATTTCCGACAACAGTCTAAAGCCTGCACAATCACTAATTACCATACAGTATGCATGTGACATAACCCCTTGATCAGATACTGAAAAGTATACAAACTAGAATAAAAGCACAAAGTCTGAGTTTTAAGTTTTTTATTTTACAGTTACTCGAATGATAGTTCTGCTTGTTTATCTCACAAGTTATGCTAACTTTAGTTTGTATTTCACGCATTACGCCATCATTAGGGCTTTGCATTTAAAGGATTTAGTTATAAAAGTTTAACTGCAAATAAAGTACCCAAGCGTATAAACACAAAAATAGTTCCCTTTTTTTCTAAATCAACATAAATCACATACTTAAACAAACATTCTTTTTTACGTCTACTATGTTACGTGCAATTTGCACTTAAACATTGTTATTAGTTTAGTTTTGATGCATGGAAGTTTCGCGCCATAATTTCAAAAGACGCAGTGCGCGGGAATTTTGAATAGACTAGGCGTGTGCTTCCGATACGTCATAGTGAGTTTGCGCAGATGGCGTGACCCTAGAGGGGTAGACGAATAACTTCGTGCCGATGTAAAAAAGACAAAGGAGTGGGGAAGTTTCCGGTTCTCTCTCTATAACGTGGCTTTTTGCCTGGTATCCTCGAGTGGAGTGGTCGTTTCTTTGGTAACGTATCGTTAGGTTTACCTATGTAGATTTCCTTTGCTTGATTATCTTTTGTTTGTCTACCCTTACCATTTTCCTGCCCTTTCCCTACATAGGTAGGCGACAATCTGAGAGCCACCTAGGCGTCCCGATCTCCACGACTCTGGAGGAAGACCTCATGACTGCCGCAGCTGGCCGGAGCTGATCCGGACGCTTTTGTAGAGCGTCGGCGTATCATCTCTAATCCCTCCGGGAGGAGCCCTGATGGACTAGGTTGGAGGCCTACCCTAGCGCAAGTTCGCGGGAATCTGGACCTATTATGTGAGTACTTCATAGTTTATATTGTTCGCTTTTATCTTTGCTTTAAACTTAATATGTAAATTTCCGAAAGTATTGCGTAATATTGGGGACGTCATTGGTAGATGACCG
The DNA here is from genome assembly GCA_036346225.1 of Platerodrilus igneus. Classification (NCBI taxonomy): domain Eukaryota; kingdom Metazoa; phylum Arthropoda; class Insecta; order Coleoptera; family Lycidae; genus Platerodrilus; species Platerodrilus igneus. The sequence goes on along the minus strand of JARFIW010001109.1, from coordinate 2,506,641 downwards.
CGCCCAAATCTGTATAAGATTAGCGCTGCCAACCACCGATGGTGTCTAGTAAACCTCGCTCCCGGTGTTGTATTTATCGAACTTTTAAAATGTAACTACGGTTGAAATGTAAGAATTGGCTGTCCAACGTGTTGTTTTTTTAGGTGGTATGATTCTTGTATGCCTATGGAATGTATTAATTAATGTGTAAACAGCTTTTTCATCTAAATTAAATCAATAAATGTCATTATCTATGTTTACTAAGATATCTGTGAATTTTAAATTTCATGTTGGTATCTTGTGAAATTCCCCATGAGATTTCCCTGAATTGACATGTCAGCGCTTGTAATGAAAACCGTCACTTTTGAGGTTATTGTGATTTATATCCTTTGTCTTAAAAATGCTACATTGATTAATTTACTGTAACTAAATGAAGTCTATATCTGAAATATGTGTTAGTTGTCTAAATAAAACTCCAAGCTTTTACAAGGATTTATACGTAACCCCACTTTTATGCAAGTAAGTACATAAAATAAATAAGCATTTTAAAAGTAATTGCATCTCTTAAATACCGTTTATTATAACAATTATCTACCTTATATCAGTTTAAAATATAACCCTTGCTGTTAAATAAAAAAAATTGCACCTAAAATTATCTCATGTGTTTATAAAAAAGTGTTTTAGTCATTTACCTGTTAATTAATATTTAAACTCGCTTTTTAAAGAAACCTTATGTTTAAAAAAAACATTTAACGTAACGATTTGACCTTTAGAATATCTTTTGAAAATGCTACATTAATAGTCTCGTTTTATCTGTTAAAATAATACGTTACCTATGTGTTTCTCTATTTTGGAGGGCTTTTTTGTAGCTTATCAAGGATATCTCCCCCTGTTAAATACTAACCTTGTTCGCATATAGTTTTAAACGTATTTCTTAAGTTTTTTTGGTTACTTAACCTGATAAAATTTGAATATTATCCTTTACCAGGGACGTTCATAGCAAGTTTTCACCCGTAAATATCTTATCGTACTAACGTGAAGTAGCTGTAACGTTTATTACCTCCTGAATTACCTAACTATTTTATATTTCATATATCGTGTCTCGAATATTCAATCCAAAATGAATATTTCACATTTAAAATCGCTGGAGTTAATTTACGAGATTGAGTGTAGGAATATTACGGCCGCGAATAATCAAAATGACCGGAGATCTCAGCTCAGGGCCATTTTAGCCCAGGAAATAAAGGGCGTTGCTATCTCAAAGAAAACCGTTGGTGATTGGCCTCACAATGTATCGGAAATTAGATTGTCTTTGGACGATATATCTGGTATAATAAATAGAACAGATCCTGGTGTTAGTGATATCGAGTTAGGGCATTTAGGTTCCAGAATAATGCATGTCAAACAACGTACAGAACTATTATCTTTATATGACGATGAACAAGCAACCCAAGCTAAACAAAGTTTGTTGTCCGAAATATTATTACTTGAAGGAATTGTTCTTGAAAGACTTAATCCAAATGCAGACGTAGATATATCGTTACCCTTTTCAAATCTCGTACTTGCTTCACCTAAACCCTTAGGAAAATCTATACCTGTATACAAATGGGGTCTCACTTTTCAAGGGTTTGATTCGCAGGTCTCTTTATCGTCTTTTCTTGACCGGATTAATGATTTCAAAATCTCTCGCGGGTGTACAGACCAGGACCTATTTGTCTCAGCAGGTGACTTGTTCACAGACTCAGCATTGATATGGTACAGAAACATTCGAGACCAAATTTCTACCTGGGAGGAGTTAGTTGCGTGTTTGAAACGAGACTTCCTACCTCATGGTTATATTACCGACCTTTGGAACGAGATACGTAATCGAACCCAAGGTCCTGACGAAAATGTTGTTTCTTTTATTACCTCACTAGAAGCTTTATATAGCAGACTCGACAAAAACCTTCAGAATCCGAAATTATCGATCAGTTACTTAGAAATTTAAACCCCTATTTCTCTGAACGTTTGGCATTACAGCAAATCTCTTCGTTAGCCCACTTTAAAGACCTATGTCGTTCTCTTCAGGAAGTGAAGTTAAGGATTGACAAATATCGCCCGCCCCCAGAGAAACAGTCTGGCCTTTTAGAACCCGATTTAGCTTGTCAAGCTCGAACTTCCCATAAAGTATCTACCCTTAACGTTCCTTCTACCGTTACTAATAACTCACTTACCTGTTGGAACTGTAAGCGAAGTGGACATAACTATAATGTCTGCACATACCCCAGAAATATTTTTTGTTATGGTTGTGGTCGCTCAAATATCTACAAATCTAACTGCACCAACTGTAATCCTAATGTATCGGAAACTCCGTCGAGATATTTCAAATCAGGGCGTGAATATCTCAAGGATCCAAAATCGTCCTCATCACCAATCATTCAACGGACCCAGACGTCAATAAATTCAAATCATAAAACTACTTCTAACGTTGTACCGTCATTAAGTTTATCTAACAATAATACCGCTACTATTAATGTACAAAATGCCTTACCTTCATTAGAAGAATTATGCTATACTACGCCAGCCGAGTGGTCTAAGTGGTTACAAACCGTCAATTCCTTTTACCATAAAAAGACTGCTGCCGTTTCACAACTTGTTAAAAAACCCTTCGATAATCGTCCACACTTATCTATCTCAATTGGTTCCTTAAATGTAATTGCTTTATTGGATACAGGTTCCTCATGTTCCCTTATAAATAACGAAGGTTTACATCAATTATCTAAACAAAATATTAATATTCAAATTATTCCGGAAAAAACTTTCATAAATTTGGCTGACGATAATCAAATACATGTAACCGGTTCCCTTAAGTTAAAAATTCGAGTAGAATCTCTTGAACGTGACGTTTTATTTTTGATTGTGCCTGCATTAGCTTATCCTTTCCTATTAGGAGTGGATTTCTGAAAACTTTTTAATCTGTCACTTTATTTCCAGGATTTTTCATGGCAAACCTCTCTTAAAACGAATTCTTGTGCATCTACAGGAATATCTAACAAAATTTCTCTTACTGACTCCCAAAATGTAACTCTTAACGCTACAATTGACAAATTTCGCAAACTTAATACCTCCGAACTTGGTTGCGTTACGACTGCAACACACGTTATCTCTACAGGTGATGCCCTTTTTTTAAGCAACGTCAATATCCCTTATCGCCTGCTTTACAAAAGCATTTACATGCTGAAATAGACAAAATGCTAGAATCTGGTGTTATCTCTCCTTCAAATTCACCTTGGACGTCTCCCGTATTATTAGTCCGGAAAAAGAATGACGAATGGCGTGTCTGTTTTGACGGCAGGAAGTTGAATTCTGTGACTGTTTCGAATGCTTACCCTCTACCTAGAACTGACTCGATTTTAAGCCGATTTCGAAACGCAAAATTTATCTCATCTATCGACCTTAGACAAGCTTTTTATCAGATACCTCTCGACCTATCTTCTCGTCAAAAAACTGCTTTTTGTGTTCCAGGCCGAGGTCTTTTCGAATATAATTTTTTGCCATTTGGTCTCTGTAACGCTCCACAAACTCTACAACGTACTATGGATCAAACGTTAGGTCCTATCTTACATCAGGAACGTGCCTTTGTATTTTTGGATGATATCTTAGTTATCTCAAGTTCCTTTGATGAACATATCGCTACATTAAATGAGGTTGCAGAACGCTTGAATGTAGCAGGTTTTAAGATAATCTGGGAAAAGTCTCAATTTTGTTGTTCGTCCCTTACATTTCTTGGTTTTATTATCGATGGGACTGGCCTACGAGCAGTTCCTGCTAAAGTCGACGCTATTACTAAATTCAAAACACCTAAAACTGTTACCGAAATCAAACGTTTAATTGGAATGATTAGCTATTATCGCATCTTTCTACCCAATCTTTCAACTATATCCGCACCCATTACCGCTTTAATTAAAAATAAAAATAAATCCCAAACTATCGAGTGGAATTTAGAATCTCAACAAGCTTTCGAACAAATTAAAACATTAATCACTTCAGCACCTATCTTAATTTCACCAAATTTCGATGAAAAGTTTTATATACAAACCGATGCCTCACTTACTGGGTTAGGTGCAATGTTGTTCCAGGTAAACAATGGTTTAGAACATCCAATCGCTTATGCGAGTCGTGCCTTAACTTCTGCCGAACAAAAATACTCTGCTACCGAACGAGAACTATTGGGCGTTATCTTTGGCATCGAGAAATTTAGAGGATATGTCGAAAGTACACACTTTACCGTAATCACTGATTGTGCAGCTCTCACGTGGCTTAATAACTTGAAACAGCCCGCAGGTCGTTTGGCAAGATGGAACTTGCGTATATCTCAATTTACTTTTGACGTTAGGCATAGGCCTGGCAAATTAAATATCGTACCTGATGCCTTATCTCGTGATGTCGTTTCTCTTAACCTTCCAAATTTAATTCTGGATACCTGGTACCTCAATATGATTAAAAAAGTTTCCGATAACCCCGATAAATTTCCTACCTTCGGTGTAACTAATAATAGACTATATAAATTTGTATCTTCATCTCCAAATAAAATATCGAATATCCCTGAATGGAAACTGGTCGTGCCCACTGCAAACCGCAGTGAGGTGCTCAAATTATGTCACGATGATCCCATTGCTGCACACCTTGGTGTTACAAAAACTCTCGCCAAAATATCTGAATTATATTACTGGCCCACACTTAAGCAATCTGTTTGTCGCTAAATTAAGAGCTGTAAAATCTGTGGCTCTCATAAGAGTTCACAAGATGCTCGTCCTGGGTTAATGGGTAACTTTAAACGTGTATCTTATCCCTTTCAATTAATATCGCTTGACTTATTAGGACCTCTCCCTCGATCGAAAAGAGGTAATCAATATCTTTTAGTTGTTACCGATTGGTTTTCTAAATTTGTTATGGTACAACCCTTACGTAAAGCTACTTCCGCAGCTATAATTAAATTCCTAGAACAAAATGTTTTTCTTATCTTTGGTGTTCCCCAGATTATTCTTTGTGACAATGGGGCACAAATTATCTCTAAAGATTTTCAGAATTTCGTTAAAAGTTATAAAGTACAAAAAATTTGGTTTAACGCAAAATATCACCCCCAAGTAAACCCTACCGAAAGAGTAAATAGAGTCTTAATCACCGCTATCTCTTCCTATATTGATTCAGACCATACTACATGGGATGAACATATCTTTGAAATTGCTCAAGCTTTGCGTACATCTAAACACGAAGCAACCCAATTCACTCCGTCATTTCTTGTTTTTGGAAGATATACCCCAATCGATGGGAGTTACTATGGTTTAGTGCCTGACGATACTAACGTAATTGAATTTGACGATAAAGTACGCTGGGACAAAGACCAACAGTCATTACCTTCTATCTTTAACGACGTTAGGAAAAATTTGTTAAAAGCTTACGAAAAGAGTAAGGACCATTATAACTTACGTAAACGAAATATTTCCTTCGCCTTGGGCGAACAAGTTTGGAAAAAGAATTATGTCTTATCGGATGCATCTAAGAAATTTTCTTCAAAATTAGCCCCTAAATTCATTCTTTGTAAGGTCACTCGTGTTATTAGTCCCCTTATCTACGAACTTCAGGATGCTGAAGGAAAACGCCAAGGCAGGTGGCATATTAAAGACCTTAAGCCATTCTCTGCCGACCCAAATGCTACTTAAGTTTTTCACGTTCCATTCTCGTTACTATTTACCTAATATTTTTTTTGTTCTCACCACTAATTACTTAACTTCAATTACTTATTCCTTCTCTCATACAGTATATAATCTCTTACACGTTTAACTTTATTTACCTTAATTCAGTTATCTTTTTGTTTTGGTTGACTTTTCCTTGACTATACTGTTAGTTATATATCACTTCATTCTCTACACCCCCCAATATAATTCTGTCGTTTCATTTAATTAACCCTTGCACTTTTCCTACTACATATTATTTGGTTTTTAGTATTTTTCTTACATGATTTAATTGTGTGGTAATTGTCGTAACTTTGGTTGCAATAACTCATTGAATTTTTATGATTGGTTTTAGCTGATGTTAGAGTGAATGCTTTCTTCCTTGGACTCACATAGGAGACGCGGCCTATGCCATTGTAAGAAATAGTTCATATTCGCAGTTGCAAAAAACTAGGATTGCCTATTCCATGTGTTTTTCTTCTGAATTATTGCAGTCGCCCACATTATACTACATCATTATTTCTTTCTTTTTCTACTAAATCTACATAACTTATAAACATTTTTTTTCATTGTTTTTTATTGAACTTTGTGGTGAGGTGCTATTGCTTCTTATTGTTATCTTATTAAATTCTCGGTTGTTTTAGCATATTGGGACAGTGTACCTGTATTTAACTGCTTATAATTGGGCATTTTTGTGTGTTTAGGGTGCTACCGTTTTGAAATACTACCTTAAAACAGTCTGTTTTTGTGTGTTTGTATCTGTAATGATACTTTTAAGTTGTCGTGTCAACTTTTGTCTGATTTTCTTATCGTAGTCAATGTACTCGTTAGGAAAATGATCGTACTAGTTCTCTTAGGAGCCTAGTGAATGTTAACAAATGTGTATACTTATCTTGTCGGATTAATATCGCAGGTGGTCCTTTGGACTGCGCTGTGTTTAATAGGGACAACTCTCTACCTTCTCTTGGACGCTTGTCCAAAAACTATACTTTTTTCTTATCCGGCTATCCTCGCTATGCCTTATTCTTCTTTCGGTGGACCTGTTCTTGTCCCGGAACACCCGTCTGCCACATAAGAGTGATGTTCCCTCATTCCGAGCTACTGGCCACACTGGCTGGTTGAGTAGCGCTTTGCTATCCACCTTTTTCTCTGTCGCTTTTGCTCAATGCGAGCCCTTCCTCTACTTTCTTCTACCTGGAAGTGCCTCTAATGCATTCCAAAAAACCAACCTCCTTCTTTTTACCGTTCCTGTTTCTACTGCCTTTTCATTTCTGTTAGTCACCGTGTGGTTGCGCGGGAGGTTTTCACAGACACCTGGACCATGTCTCTGCGAATCTTTCGTGGGGTCATGCGGTGCCGCTGTCAGTGCATGGGCTCTGGCAGTGAAGGTATGTATGTGTGAATGTGTGAGTGAATGTGATATATCTGCATATCGATATATCGTGTGGGTATCGGGTGATAGTATCACCGATATCGATTATCGCCGGGTACAGGAATGCACCCAAATGTCTTTGCCGGTCTCTCGTGCTGTTTCGTGTAAACGGACCTGCTTCACGGGTTTCTCTTTTTAGAGGGCACGAGTCAATCCCATTTAAACGGCTCTACTGGAGCCACTCTATTTGTTGTTATTCATTGTCTTGGGTAATAACTAGGCCAAAACCTTTGTCTTCTTTATTATCTTTGATAATACCCTTAGTTTTAATATCGTTATCTTACCGATTACCTTTAATAATAACCTTAGTTTAATATCGTTATATTATTGACTACCGTTAGTAATAATTTTGGTTTAATTTCTCGTTATCTTACCGACTACCGTTAGGAATAACTTCGACTTATTTCGCGTTATCTTACCGGTTACTTTTAGTAATAACTTTTGTTTAAATTCATGTCACTTTACCTACTATCTCTTATAATCACTTTAGCTTAATATCGCGTTATCTTATCTAGTATCTCAAATAACAACTAAAGCTTAATATCGTTATCTTGTCTATTACCTTTGAGGATAACAATTTAAGCTTAATATCATTACCTTATCTATTATCTTTAACAACAATTTGAGATCTTGTCTTAACTTTTTATCGTCCTAACGTGTGGTATCTATGACCAGACGTGGGAATTATTTTTTTTTGATATTTAAGTGAAAAAGCTAACCCGATATAGAAATGTAATTTGTTAGGTTAGCATATAAGGATTTAGTAGGGGGTACTTTTGGTAAATTTGTTGATTCACAACTATGTCATGGACAAGTTTTAAATGTGCATCGTTGGAAAACCAAAGTACCAGTAACAAAATTTGCTAGAGTGCAGAGTGACGCACTTCATGAACATTTTTTAAATTTGGGCACTTCTAGCCAAAAGAAGAATAGTTTGATGCAACACTCATGTGTGTTTGCACATAAGAACTTTAATGTTAGTTTTAGTTTAGATAGGTTTAGATAGTTTAGGCGACTTGTCGCATCCGTGTTAGTTTAAGTAGTGTTTCATGCTCCCCGACAAATTTGTGCTGTCGATGATTAGTGTAGTCAAAGACTATGGGGCTACCTATTCCGTTTCCTGGTACTTCGGTAGACGTGTTATCGGTCAAAAAACCAGGTGGCGCCTTATATAAACATTTTGTAGGTTTTAAGTTAGGGTTTATGTAGGGTAGTTAGGATTTAGATTTTAAGCTGTTACTGTGCTAACAGACTTTTTCTTTTTTTAAGGTTTTTCTTTTGTGGCTTTGTCGCGATTGTTACGTGCAATTTGCACTTAAACATTGTTATTAGTTTAGTTTTGATGTATGGAAGTTTAGCGCCATAATTTCAAAAGACGCAGTGCGCGGGAATTTTGAATAGACTACGCGTGTGCTTCCGATACGTCATAGTGAGTTTGCGAAAATGGCGTGACCCTAGAGGGGTAGACGAATAACTTCGTGCCGATGTAAAAAAGACAAAGGAGTGGGGAAGTTTCCGGTTCTCTCTCTATAACGTGGCTTTTTGCCTGGTATCCTCGAGTGGAGTGGTCGTTTCTTTGGTAACGTATCGTTAGGTTTACCTATGTAGATTTCCTTTGCTTGATTATCTTTTGTTTGTCTACCCTTACCATTTTCCTGCCCTTTCCCTACATAGGTAGGCGACAATCTGAGAGCCACCTAGGCGTCCCGATCTCCACGACTCTGGAGGAAGACCTCATGACTGCCGCAGCTCCCCGGAGCTGATCCGGACGCTTTTGTAGAGCGTCGGCGTATCATCTCTAATCCCTCCGGGAGGAGCCCTGATGGACTAGGTTGGAGGCCTACCCTAGCGCAAGTTCGCGGGAATCTGGACCTATTATGTGAGTACTTCATAGTTTACATTGTTCGCTTTTACCTTTGCTTTAAACTTAATATGTAAATTTCCGAAGTATTGCGTAATATTGGGGACGTCATTGGTAGATGACCGCGCCCAAATCTGTATAAGATTAGCGCTGCCAACCACCGATGGTGTCTAGTAAACCTCGCTCCCGGTGTTGTATTTATCGAACTTTTAAAATGTAACTACGATTGTAATGTAAGAACTATTGGAGATTATTAATTTTTATTAATGCAGCCAGTTTATCCTCATATTGCCGAAAGTTTGATCAAAATATTATTGGGTATCACTAAATGCCTTGCAGTATTTATGATTTTAACTTAATTTATCATTTACAGCCCTTACAATAATATGTATAATGTTTATTTAAGGCCATATAGAAATTAAATATCGTGGCGTAGATATCTTGTGGGGTATCTGTAAAACAAAGAATTTTGTTGTCAGTTAACAGCATGTAAATTAGAGAGATTTTAAGCCACTTGTTCACATAATATGTGTTAACGTTATAGCAGGCATACACATTGAGTAAAAAAAATAAAGGTTTAAGTTAATAACGTTTAGAGTGTCACGTTATATATATATATATATATATATATATATATATATATATATATATATATATATATATATATATATATATTGTGCTGATACTTTTATTTTATGGTGTATCTCTACCCGTACACCTTGTATCAACCAAATATTATATGTCAATCTTTTATTCCTGTCTAAACCCTTAATCTATCTCGACTAGCTCTACTCTTATCTCCGGTTGGGTTCACAATTTTATGTTTATTATACAAATTTAGTATGGTAAAATGTTCTAATTAAAGGTGATCAGGATCAAATTTCTATTTATAAATTCTAATGTCAACAATGACACTTGTCAAATTTAGGTTATTAATTATAATTTTGATTTTAAAGATCATTAGTGATATAGCAGCTAATACTATCTTACTAACGTACTCACTACTTGTGGTCCTGTATCCTCCGAGTCTTTATTAAATTTCTCTCAGTTGTTTCTATTTCTTTCGGTATTAAATTTCAGATACTGTCGTAACACCCGATGTCAGCAATTCTCTCTGAAATATTCAAAAGTCATTAATTTTGAAGATTAAGTTCCCTGATATTTCAACTATTACTTTGCTTAATTTTGTCGAGAAACCTGTAAATAGATACTCGATCATGTAATACATTATAAGTGTCAAAGTTAGTAAATCTACTACTACTCTAATCTTTACAAGCGCTACAATAAATGACATTTTACTTTCCTTGATGAGAGTCTGGTAAATTTGTTCTTGAATTTCCCTTTCCTTGATCGTTTTGTGTTATGGGTTTAATAGTAGTGTTTCTTCTGAATTTATTTTGTTCATTTCTTGGGCATACCTATATTCGTTAACATCCAAATTTATTTTATGAATAAAATAACTTTCTTTATGTAACTCCTCTATTTCTTTTTAAATACAGAAACGGCACATTTGTAATATAACTCGGTAGTATTATAACTTGGGTTCATATTTCACAATCACGTTTGTTTGATAGTTCTCTTACAAAATGGTCCTGGTTTATAAATCTTATTATTACTTATGGATAACACTTAACCTTCTATCATTATACTCCTATTACTATTACTAATACAAATCATTTCTTAAACTTGTCTTTTATAATAAAAAATGACCGGACTTGTTCTTATATGTACTTCACTATTCCAATTCTATTTATCTACTGTCCTCGTTCCCTTGGTTACATACCGATCTCTATTCTTTTTTATTTTAAATTGACAGAATATGTAACCTACCTACTCTATTTACAATTAAAATTTCTTAATCCTAATGTCCATGTTTATTCCAAAAAAGTATTGATTTTTAAAACCGACTATTCATTCACCGGCTACTTGATTCTACTAAATTAATAAAATACATCACAAATATATATATATATATATATATATATATATATATATATAATTTAAAGCAATGAAATTGACGAAAAAAAGACTACGATTTTCTTACAATGATTTACTTCTTTTAAGGGAAGTTTTACGTGAAAACCCATTTAGTGCTCCTGCTTTGTGGGAAGTTGTGCAAGAGCATGTACAGTTAATTACTAATAAATATTTTACAATTCGAACTCTAAAAGATCATTTAGAGAGATCAATGAAAATGTGGCTAGATAAAATAAAAATACTAAAAACAAGTAAGGATATTGCTTTCAATATTGGTTCTACGAATGCTAAATTTTTAGCTATTGTTGCCATAGATCTGAAATTGAAGAAGAGTACTGTGCATATTTCTCATTTGATAAAAAGTTTACAAAAGAAAAATACATAAGAAGTCAATACCAGTGGAGAAGACGAGTGGAATAAATTGCCCAATATTCCTAGTTACAATGACACCATCAGCCATGATCATGCATGTAAGTAAAAGTAGTAGCTACGAAATTGGTTTGTATTCAATTAGGCAATTTGTTTTAGACAAGACATCCTCACAACTTATTACTATTTTAGCTGAGGTTGATGAAGAAATGTTGACCCTAGAAATTAATGAAATAGTTATTAATGAAGACGATGGTATGTTTTAAAATATCCATTTATACACAATATTCCAAGGGTCTTTTTTAGATGTTAACTGTAAAGATAACATAACTGCACAGCACAAGGAAAACATCCCACCATCTGTAGAAGCTTCTTCTTCTCAAGCCATAGTAACCCATAAATCTCGCACTACTTTAGGTATTTTAATTTCTCATTGTAAAAATAGCTATTATTTCTTTATATCATACTTAGATTTGTATAATAGTTTATATATGTAATTAACCTGTTTGGGGCTTGTTCGATCACGCAAGCGAAAAATCAGCTCATAAAATTGCGGTTTAGCTTCTTTAGAAGCATATGATAAAAGCCAGCAACAAATGACCCAAAAGAACTGGAACTTGAAGAATACAAATTGGCATTGAAAGAAAGAAAAGTTGTTCTACAAGAACGTCAAAAATCATTGGCAAGACAATACAACTGGCAAAGAAAACTCTTCAATTACAAGAACAACGATTAAATTTAAATGGAAGAGAGAATGGAATTGATGCATAATTTAGCGGCAGGATCAGATGCTAGATATAGTGTTGAAAAAATTATTTAAGTAACATACTTTATTTATGTCACGCTTTAGTTTTTAATTCATGTTGTATGCTCTTATTTTATATTCATTTCTAATTTCAATTTAATATATTATGTATGAAATATCAAATAAAATTTTGTCATATGTTTCTAATAACCTAAACGTGCAATTTTATAAACAGTTGATTTTATGTTATTTAACATGGTGAAGGTACTCTTCAAGTGATACAGGCTGTACATTAAAATACATAGCAGTTTGGTTTCCAAATAAACATGTATGACAATTAGCGGGAATACTTGCTGTTTTATACATTTGTTCAATGTTTTGCAAAAGTAACTTTTAATTTTTTTTTAAATCGACAAATGCAAATTCTGTGATAACTTTCTGAAATCCTCATTCTACAGACTGTCGCACTGTTGTCATACTGTTATTAAAACTACATAATTTTCCAATTGTTGGTATACATTGGATTCTATGAAGATAGCAGCATCATGTCGTCTTTCGGGTAAAGCACCTATCAAACTGACAATTATACCATTGGGACACAACACTGATTTTATGCAATGCTGTCTTTTGTGGCCCGAATAATAGTCTTGTTGATTGATAGTGGGTCGAGAAATGGCTCTTGTTATTCCATCTACGAATGCCCAGCAAATCTGAATAAGGGCGTCTTTTCTATGAATACTCTTTAGAATTAATTAACTGGTAAAACTATTATGACTACCCTAGCATACAATTCTAGTCAATTTCGATTTAGCCAATTTAATGTATTTCAATCTTCTATTAAATGCCTATGGGTAGTATAAATGTACATATTTACAAAATTAACAATTTCGGATAGTGCGGCTGCTGATTTACGAAAAATATATACCAAGTCGGGTAAACGATTGCGATATGCTAATCGTCTTACGAATAACATATATTGATGGTTATAAAAAGACCATTTACAAAAACAACTAACAATAAAACAATTAATGTTGTCAATAACAATCGTTACTAAGCATCTAATGTACAATAATTGATATCCATACATAATTAAACACTCTATTACAGCTGACTATCACTTTATTTTTAAAAACTAACATACTATTACGGAAAAAATCAAAATCTTTAAATGAATTAGCTTCTTTACAGCATCTTTGTTTTGGATTATTCATGGCATAATTTGTATTGTGAAAGTCAATATGGAACAATTCCATTGACCTGGTGTTTTTGTGAGGAATATGAAGGGAAATTAGTTTCAATAATTCAGCACAATCAATTAGACTATTTGTTAGTTTAAAAATTAATATAACATCACACATTAATCGGTGTAGAGAACATCAACTTGATAACTATTTTCAAGAGCATTTATTAAATATTCTTCTAATATAAGTAAATTGGCCAAAGTGCAGCGACCTTTGCGAATTCCACGTTGTTCATTGATAAGAAGCTTTGAAAGAATAGGAGTTATTTTGGCTGAAACTATAGCTTCAAAGACCTTGGCAAAAACACAATTTTTAGATAAAGGTCGATAATTTTCCACATTAGCCTTATCACCACTTTTATAAATCGCGAAGACATAACTAGATTTCTATACGTTAGGAAATATACCAGAATTTAAAGATTTACTGAAGAGTAATTGAAGTATCGGCGTTAGGACAAATCTACAATTACAGAAAAAATTAGTAGAAACATCATCAGGCCCACTACTATTATTTACGACAAGTTTACTTAGCTGTTCCGGATTGTCAGTTTAGTTATTATACAGCGACTTAATGATGTAATTACAGAGTTTTGAGGGACATATATCACTTTATCAACTTTAGAACCAAACAATTCAGCAAAAAAATCAGCTATTTGTTTTGTATTATGGGATTGGACATTGCTATAAATCATAGTAGCTGGGAAATACTCCCTGTATGTTTGTTGTGGTTTGTTTACTATCCGTTTTAATCTTTCTAGGGAATAAAACCACTTATATTTGTTAACATGATCTTTTTACATTTCGATCCATGACCTAGGGTCGTTGTCAAAGTAATAAAAACTTTTAAGTTTGACATTTAGGACACAAATTGAAGGTGACCTTGATTTATTGATCTTTGATTTGAATACATTAGATGAAAATTTTAAAGTATTCAAATGAAAGATTAATAAATCAAGGAAACCTTCAATTTGTGTCATAAATGTCAAACTTAAAAATTTGTATTATTTTGACAACGATTCTATGCCATGGATCGAAATGTAAACAAAGATCATTTTAACAAATATAAGTGGTTTTATTCCCAAGAAAGATTAAAAAGAATAGTACCTGGAAGAAAACTTGTTACATTCCAAATTTGAAAATGTACATTGTTAAATATGTGAGTAAATTCCCGCGAATACTTTCAAATAAACTGCCATTCCGGACAGTTGCGTTTGCACAAAAGAATGCGCCGGCGAGGGGTGGATGGCGCAAGTGCGCGGTGTGAATACGACGCCATTAGCCACGAGACTTCGAAGCTGGTAATATCTACCTGTGTCGTGTTTATTGTCTTTTCCCTTTTTAGGATGTAGGTTCTGGTATCTTATCGTACCTTCTACCGTACCTCTATCTGTATCCTTTCGCCCTACTTACGTACAAGCAAAAGAGAAGGGACGACTAAATTTGGACTCAACAATGGCGTGATGTAACCCTGAAACAACGAGGGCCCTGAGATGTAAAAGAAGTTTAAGTGAGTACATTGCTTTATTTATATTATAGATTAAGAATTGTATCACTTTTAAACGTGTTTGGTATTTGATACAATGATACATGGAAGCGTATCAAACTACCATTGCTTTTACTGTTTCTGTAAGCCCAGAGTTGTTTCTTACTATTAATTATTTCTTCCAAATTTTCAATATGTTTAGCATAAGTTAATTTACAGATCAGTTTACATTGTTTCCCAAGGTTATAAAACTTTATATAATTTTGTGAGGTATTACACATTTTTAATTTTTTGTGTGCAGCCTTCTTATGAAGGATTATATTCTTTAATTCATGTGAGTACCATTTAGGGAATTTGGGAGTGATTACTCCATTTTTCGTTACAAAAGTTTCAAAAACATATAATATCTTATGATACAAATCATCAACAGCATGATTTATATCATTTTTTCCAACAGAGTTTTCCACCTTTCAGTACTTAAATTACAATTAGTCCCAATATTTATTTGAAAGATTGTGAAAAGCCATACCATTAGATATGCAAGCGACCTTTTGGTTTAGTTTTCCTATGACAGTACATCCATATGAATAATTTTTCCAATAAGGTATTTGGTAAATTGTAATCCCCACATAAGTATACATGTGAGCAATTATTATTCAGCATAATTTCGTTAACAGATTTCATGTACATTTCGTATACATTAACAGATGAAGTAGGTGGTAGATATACCCCACCAAATAAGATTTTCTTGTTATTTACTGTACACATAACAAAACTGCTTTCCAAAATAATGGACAATTAGCCTTTTTTAGATACATTAGTAATTAGAAATGGTAATAAACTAGAATTTGACATTTATAGAAAAGAAACCAACGTAAATCGCTTTATTTTGTCTTCCTCCAGTCATAGCATACAACATAAATTGGCTTCATTTAACTTTTTAATTAATAGATTATTGAATTTCCCTTTAAATGAAAACAGAATTAATAAGGAATTTGCTCCTATTAAGCAAATAGCGAATTACAATGGTGTCTCTTCTGATATTATAGATAATATTTTTAGAAAGTGTAAAAGTAGAATTAACATCTGTAAATCAACGACTTTGTAATCAACCACCTCTAAAGATAATGTTAAATATGTTCAACTTCCATTTCACAAAACCACAAAGGATCTTGATAAAATATTCAAACAGATTAATTTTAAAATTGCTTTTACTAATACTAATAAAATTAAAGATTTGCTAGGTAATCCAAAAGACAAGGTGGAAAAATTGCAAAAGTCGGGGATTTATGAAATTAGTTGTGCAGGGCCAGGGTGTTTTCAAAAATATATTGGTCAGACCAAGAGGAATATAACAACAAGATTTAAAGAGCACATTGCTCACTTCAAATATGGTAAATACAAAAGGTCTCAGGTCGCCAAACATATATTTGAAACCAGCCACCCCATTAAACTAGAAAATGTTAAATTGTTAAAAGCGGTACCAACGTTTTCCTCCTTAAATGCCTATGAATCAATTAAAATTGTTAAACATAAAGGACCCCTCTTAAACACTGATAAAGGACCAATAGAGCCATCTGCTTTGCTTTCCCTATTGGTCAACAGCCAATGAGAAAGCAAGATTAAATTGGTTCCGCTTCAGAAGATTTAGAATTAGTATAAATTATGTAGATTTAAGTTATGATGTCACAATTCACTTGTTTGTTGTTAATAACACCAGCCTGCGGGTGATGAGAATATCCTCAATAGTGTTTAAGCAACAATATAATAAATTGTATGTTGGGAAAGTTCACATCAGCCTATGTGGTGAGGAGAATATCCTCTGAAGTGTTCCAGAACAACAGCTAATTATTATTTAATTACAGATTTCCTACTGATGATGACCACATAGTGGTCGAAATACGTATCTAGAATTTAAATATTTTTTGTGGTGAAGGGTTTTTATTTAATTTTATTTAAATCGTGCCACAGTGTTCCTATAGATTATTAACTATGACTTCCCGGTCTTCGGAACTTAATAGGTATCGGAGCTTAGCTCTTAAAATTAGTTTTGTAAAAGCAGATATTCGATTTCTAAAAAGTTGTAAAGCCCACAAAGTTTTTCCAAATTTCATTAACGTAAAAATCAGCAGTAATTGTAAACGTAGTAACGCAATAATCAATTTTGCAAAAGATAAATGGCTTAATTTAGAAATCAAATATCTGTATAGTAAGCTTAGTAGATTGGAACTGGAAACGTATAAAACGCACCTAGCACTAACGTGCAATTTATCCGAGTCCGGTTTTCAGGAATGGAGTAATTTCCAGAGATTTGTTTTTGAAGTCAACAATCATAAATTGTTAGACAAAATTAATAGTCAAAACACTAAGTTGAAGTTTCTTTTAAAGAAACACAATGTCAATGTACCTCCTAAAAAACTGGAAATTACTTCACCTCCATTAGAGTTAATAGTTGTTAACGAATCGTCGAAAATCTTTAATAATGAAGAGTTGACTTTCCTTGATCGAGGCCTAAAATTTGGAGTAGATCATTTGAAAACTCCTTTGGAAGACATTATTGCTGGCATTGAAAAATTCATTTCAAAATTAGATGACAATTCAAAAAACTTTATTAGAAACGCGTGCAAAATTCAACTTTCGAACAACTTACGCACTTGCGCAAGGAATGCCTCAGAACAAACAAGGAAAGTTCATCTGATTATTAAAGGTTTACGACAAAAGAATTGTTATTATTTAAAGGCTGACAATGGGAATAGGTTGGTTATTCTGGATAAACAAGACTATGTTGATAGAGTAGAGACTTTGCTGTCCGAGGGTCCTTACAGACCAATAGTCAAAAAACGTAAAAATGAAGTTCCTTTAAATAAAATGATTAAATCAACAGAGTCTGTTTTGAAAGAATGTCCAAACCTAATTTTGCCAACACTAAAATTAAAATTAACAGTTTCAAATCCTGAAATGCCAAAACTTTACTGTTTACCAAAGATTCACAAAAATAATAAATCGATGAGACCAATAGTTTCAGGTATCAACTCACCGACTTACTATTTATCACGATGGCTGTCAAATGAATTTAAGAATTTAAAGTTTAACAGTTGGTCTGTACAAAACTCTTTGGAGTTTATTAATAAAGTAAAAAATATCACATTAGAAGAGAACGAAATCTTAATTTCATTTGATGTCAGTTCATTATTTCCTAGTGTTCCAATACCACGTACTTTAACATATTTAAAGGATGTTTTTATAGATAGTGATATTGATGATGATAAAGTAGAGGATTATATCAAGCTTGTTTCGCATTGCATGTACCAGAACTGTTTTCAATTCAACAACAAGTTGTATGAACAATATGAAGGAACTGCAATGGGAAATAGCTTATTATCACCTTTCATACCAAATTTATGTATGTCTCGCTTTGAGACCGAATTAAAAGAAAACTCCAAATACTTCCCAAGAATATGGTTAAGGTACGTGGATGATATTTTTGCTGTTTTTGACACTACCAAGTCAAATGTTGATGACTTTCTTAAAGAATTGAATTCAAAATTTCAAAGTATAAAATTTACGTATGAACTAGAAAATAATGGACAATTACCCTTTTTAGATACAATAGTAATTAGAAATGGTAATAAACTGGAATTTGACATTTATAGAAAAGAAACCAACGTAAATCGCTTTATTTTGTCTTCCTCCAGTCATAGTATACAACATAAATTGGCTTCATTTAACTTTTTAATTAATAGATTATTGAATTTCCCTTTAAATAAAAACAGATTTAATAAGGAATTTGCTCTTATTAAGCAAATAGCGAATTACAATGGTTTCTCTTCTGATATTATAGATAATATTTTTAGAAAGTGTAAAAGTAGAATTAACATCCGTAAATCAACGACTTTGCAATCAACCACCTCTAAAGATAATGTTAAATATGTTCAACTTCCATTTTACAAAACCACAAAGGGTCTTGATAAAATATTCAAACAGATTAATTTTAAAATTGCTTTTACCAATACTAATAAAATTAAAGATTTGCTAGGTAATCCAAAAGACAAGGTGGAAAAATTGCAAAAGTCGGGGATTTATGAAATTAGTTGTGCAGGGCCAGGGTGTTTTCAAAAATATATTGGTCAGACCATGAGGAATATAACAACAAGATTTAAAGAGCACATTGCTCACTTCAAATATGGTAAATACGAAAGGTCTCAGGTCGCCAAACATATATTTGAAACCAGCCACCCCGTTAAACTAGAAAATGTTAAATTGTTAAAAGCGGTACCAACGTTTTCCTCCTTAAATGCCTATGAATCAATTAAAATTGTTAAACATAAAGGACCCCTCTTAAACACTGATAAAGGGCCAATAGAGCCATCTGCTTTGCTTTCCCTATTGGTCAACAACCAATGAGAAAGCAAGATTAAATTAGTTCCGCTTCAGTAGATTTAGAATTAGTATAAATTATGTAGATTTAAGTTATGATGTCACAATTCACTTGTTTGTTGTTAATAACACCAGCCTGCGGGTGAGGAGAATATCCTCAATAGTGTTTAAGCAACAATATAGTAAATTGTATGTTGGGAAGGTTCACTTCAGCCTATGTGGTGAGGAGAATATCCTCTGAAGTGTTCCAGAACAACAGCTAATTATTATTTAATTACAGATTTCCTACTGATGATGACCACATAGTGGTCGAAATACGTATCTAGAATTTAAATATTTTTTGTGGTTAAGGGTTTTTATTTAATTTTATTTAAAGAAACTAAACAAAAATTAACAGGGATTTTAATTCTCTCCATGTCCTGGATGAGTTTGGTTTTGACGAAATAGTATAAAAATACATTTTTGCATTACTAATTGATTGTTTAGTTTGATTCCTAAAGAATTTATAACGCGTTCAGTTTTGGCGAGTTCTAGACCGCTTAAAGTAAGAGTGAACAGCATATCTAAGTTGCATAAGTATTTATTTGTTCAGTCATCCATGGGGACTTTGGTCTAGTGACACTGGCAGTTCTGTATGGGGCGTGGGTATCGTAAACTTTATTAACTAAAGCATTTAACCTTTCCACATGCTCATTTACCATGGAAAGGTTATCGATTTCATCCCAAAGTAAGAGATGAGCATCAGATTTAAAAGCCTCGAGATCAACATTTTTAAAGTTACAGTATCTTATCAGAGTAGAAACAAATTTAGGAAATTTAATAGAATAAGAGACAAATAAAAGATCATGTTTCGAGATTTCAACAACAGGGATTTGACCAAAATTCAGAGCATTATTCTTATTAGAGATAGGGACACAAGGTGGTGTAGAAGCTTAAAAGGTAAAATGCTTAGATTACATGATTCAAAAATAGTTTTTAATTGTTGAACATCATAACTATCATGCAGAAGATTAGCATTCAAATCCCCAAGAAGTAATATTTCAGAGTAAGAAGGCAATAGATCAAATAGCACCTCTTCAATATCAGTGGGTGGCCAATTTGAGGCGAGCGATACACAACCCCAACGAGTATTATGACGGATCAGTTATAAATCTCTATAAAGGGATATTGTGGTCTAGCCCAATACCTTCTGGGAGAATAGGCAACAATTTTGCACTTGAGGTCAGACCTGACATAGATAGCAACACCACACTTCCCTCTACAATCATTTCTAAGGATTTTGTAATCCTGTAGGTGAACAAAGACGTCTGGTAGTGAAGGCTTCAACCAAGTTTCCGATACCACTATACAATGTACATGTATATAGTGTGTTTATTTATGTTAAATACCTTTAAAATTACTCACCCAAAAAATATATTAATTTTTTATTTTTAAAGGTGTTGTAAAGTTATGCAATAAAATGCAAACTAATTTGAAAAAAATTCGCAAAAATAGATGCCAAATTTTCGGAAACATTTCCAAATATTCCAGGGGAATTTATGCTACTTACAACACAGCACACAATGATATCTATGCCTGTTTCACTTGATCCAAACTATTACCTTGTCTTCTGATAAATAGAATTCGTTTAAACCGTTTATCACTAATCAGTTGATTTCTGTATTGCACCAAATGGTCAATGATCTCACAAAGTTTTTTCTGTATGTCATTAATTTTTAGTAACTAAGCAAAATAATTAACCGATCAGAATTTCTATTAATAATTTATCAGTATTAATAGTGCAATCGCTTTACTATAAAAATCTCTATCTTGAAATGTATTTAACCTCACAGTTTCACATGAATCTGCAAATATTATCAGGTCTTGCCAGAGAAACAAATATATTGGAAATATACTGAAGTTAAACAAGGAAACTGCAATATTTTGTTACACTTTTCGGCATTACAAGCTTTATTTTAATAATTAGATATAAAGGATTTCAAATCCGAAATTGAAAAGATTATTTGCCATCATAATTTAAGTGGTAGAAGTAAGTTATGAGGCATAAAAGTGCGGTTGTTGGATTTCCATACTTTTTCAGGGACTAATAAAAATAGTTATTATGTTTATGATATAGATTTGTGTGAATGGATGTTTTCTCACGCTTGAAGTAATGTGCGTCGTTGCCTCAACCAACGAGAACGTTCGACGATTACAGGGATTTTGATGAGTTTGTGTGAAAAGATGCAATGACCATGACAGGTTATCTTAAGCTACGTAACTGAACAGACGATGTGAAAGTAAGTGCGACAATGCAGTGAATTACTGTGCCATTATCGTTATCATTCCTTCTATTAAATACCATATTTTTGTTCCCAATATTACAGGTTAGTTCTACAAACGTCGCTACCCATTTGTGAATAAGTACTTCGCCGACCCAAGGAGGACCTTGTCACTCTTAGAGAACAAATAGCTGGTACACCAGGATCAAATGAAGTTGGGCCTACTTTAAACAACCTATATAATTAAAGGTGAGCTGTTCTTTAGTTATTGTTCTTTCATTATTGAAAAATCTATGCAATACTTGCCTTCTGTATAACCAAGGTTTAAACTAAAGTACGTTTATCTCTAACTGCCATTACCTGTAGTAACTTTGGTGTCAAGCACGTGGGTTTTATTTCAACGCATTTATAGTTTAACTGTTATAATAGTTTCTATCTTGGATTCGCTGCTTTTGCAATTTTTAATATTAAAAGTAAAATATTAAAAAAAGAAACTTTTTATATACAGTTTATTTTTACCTAAATATTTCTGTATTAAAAATTATCTAACATATAATGTACAAAAAATTACAAGTTTTGTGATTAATTATTCACGGTTTTTAACTGTTTTGTGAAAATTAACTTACTAAAGTGAAAATTTCAGTGCTTAAAAAATTAACTTGGATAATTTCTATTTTACAGGAGTGATTAACCTTTTTCTATAACTTGAAAATAAGCTCTACAGGGTGGCATTAGTTTTATGTCATTACATTTAGGAGGTGATAGCGATTGACTAGCTAAACAAAAAACCTACAAGGCATTTGACTCTTGGATCCCTTTTTAAATTTCCGAACTAAGTCAACTTAGGACTGCTGTTTTGTCATTATGTTTTATAAGAAACAACTTACGTGTGCAAGTGATATCCTGAATCACATAATGCACTGAAATGATTTCACAATAAGTGTTCGAAATTTCCACCGCATCCGTAAGTTCGTTGTTGGTATAATTCTCGGGTTTTCGTATTTTCAAAAACCACTCATTAAGCTATTAACGCAACAAAAAACTTCAATTACCTAGATCTAATTACAATTAAGTCCCAACACCGCGTTTAAGTGAATTACCTAAGCACGTAGGCAAAACACACAACACCAACACACACTGACATCTAACGCAGGTTACGAGTTATGTAACGAAAAAGTACATTCAACTTAAAGTAGGATACTTCCTGTATGTTTGTTGTGGTTTGTTTAGCATTCTTCTTAATCTTCTTTGGGAATTAAATCACTCATATTTTTTAAAATGATCTTTATTTACGTTTCGATCCATGACCTAGGATCGTTGTGAAAATAATAAAAACTTCAAGTTTGACGTTTATGACATAAATTGAAGGTTACTTTGATTTATTGATGTTTGAAATATTTGGTTTGAGTACACTAAGCAAAAATTTTTAAAGTTTAAAAGAATGATTGCCTTCAATTTGTGTTGCGACCTGGGATCAACTTTCCTAAGGTAGCCAATACGCTTAACGTGAAATCAGCTGATTAATTTTTATTGGTGAATTTTATATAAATTCAATAATTTGGGATTGGAAAACATTTTTTAACATGTTTCTATTTATACAATTGAGAGATTTCTAATTTTATGTCTTATTTTACCGAGATTCAGTGAAGGGGGTTAAGCAACCTGTGGCTACCAAGATCCCCCAACATTTATAATTTGCCGAAATAATGGTTTTCTAGTTAATATGCTTATATAACCCTAAATAAAAATAACTGCGTTGCAAACGAATCCGTGACTTTCAGTAAACAATGGATTCCATTACTAAAAGAAATAACAAATGAAGATCAAATGCCCACAATATCTAGGTAGCATTGCAAGTTTTTCCTGGGTTTTCCTTGCGATATTAACATGAAATACAGCCTACATACATGATTTCTATTTATACATACAATAACTAATTACATAACAATAAGCATATTAACTAGAAAACCATTATTTCGCAAATTATAAATGTTGGGGGATCTTGGTAGCCACAGGTTGCTTAACCCCCTTCACTGAATCTCGGTAAAATAAGACATAAAATTAGAAATCTCTCAATTGTATGAATAGAAACATGTTAAAAAATGTTTTCCAATCCCAAATTATTGAATTTATATAAAATTCACCAATAAAATTAATCAGCTGATTTCACGTTACGTATTGGCTATCTTAGGAAAGTCGATCCCAGGTCGCAACACAAATTGAAGGCAATCATTCTTTTAAACTTTAAAAATTTTTGCTTAGTGTACTCAAACCAAATATTTCAAACATCAATAAATCAAAGTAACCTTCAATTTATGTCATAAACATCAAACTTGAAGTTTTTATTATTTTGACAACGATCCTAGGTCATGGATCGAAACGTAAATAAAGATCATTTAAAAAAATTAATTAAAGTAGGATATCGTATTCTGCATAAACGCTGAATTGTACACCGCAAAATTACATCAGAAACCCAACACAGTCGACCACAAGCATTATGGAATATTGTTCTTTGTTGTGATTATTATCTAAACATGCGAATTTAAAAAAAAATTTTAAACTTATTTCAGTAGTAGCTAAAGTGCATTGAGTTATTTCGTTTGGTAGCAAAAATGCACTTATTTCATTAATTTAAGTTTGCTGAAGGTCGACTTTAAAGCATGATGTAATTGTAATTATATTTGTGATCTCAACATAGCAGTGGTTTTAAAACAATTTTAATATTTTTCTTGAGTGTCCATTTGTAGCTAAACTGGTAGCTTTAGACACCAGGTTTATTAACAATTTTTGATTGTCTTATCGGTCTCTACACCCCCTTTAAATTAATGAGATAAAACTAATGCCACCCTGTATATGCTTGTAATTAATACCTTAATATCACAGCAGGAGTTTAATTAAAAAATACTCATCATCATTAGGTCTTCAGTTCTGGAACTGGTTAGACACATACCCTCATTGCTTCCTATTCTGAACTAACCTACTCATTTCCCTGAAATTTGCACAGTCTGCATCTATCACTATCTGCGTGAGATAGTTTGATCTAGATCTATCTCTACCTCTTGTTTCCTATCTCTGCTTGTAATATATCCCGTACTATTCCCCAAAAATGCATTAGAACGTATCCTGCCCTTCTATTTCTCCTATATATTTTTGTTTTCCGCAGATATCTTTATTCTCCTACTATTTCTACAACATATTTGTTACTAACTTTGACTTTTGTACAGGTATTCAAGTATTTTTCACACTTTTTGATTTTAACAATCTCCTTTGTTATAGGCCAATGGGCATTACCAGTGAGCATACAGTTTTATTTGTGCACCAGCTAACTCCAGTGGTATGGGATGGCTCCTAATGAAAATAAATAAAATTCTGAGGGGTATACACTTTGCAAACTTCTTAAATGATTACCCAAGGTACACTTTGCAAACTCCCTAAATGATTACCCAAGGTCTGTGGGCACTAACTCATCTTGTCGGTTAGGTTATGATCTGCTGGAGGACAAGTGTTTCTAGTGGATACCTTGATTATTTTGACCTTCTGGTGTGATAAAGCCTGTTTTACAAAAAATCTCACTTGTGTTTAAACAAAACTCTTTATACTGCTTCAATAATTTCTATTACAATGCAATAAGTTATAACACAGTCCCTGTAGCCATGATTGTTTTGTGAGCAACTGTGTGCATTCCGTATTATGCCAAAAAAACTAAATTGAAACAGGCTGCTGTTAAATATATTGGTCAACAATATATTTGCCCCAGTGGCGTTATGATAAAATGAAATATTGTCAAAAAGTAAATCACAATGTTTCAATGTCTGTTATGAGCACATTTCTGCGCATATTTCCAGTTAGAAGCGCGGTATTAACATATGGTCTTCACAATTATTTCCATATTTAAACAGTCTTTTGATTATTGGATAAAAATGATATCCTTCCATTTAAAATGTTCAAGAAAAAACAAAGAAATTTGTTTAATTTTGAAAAAGCACCCGTGTCACTTTAATGAGCAGAATAACACTTTAAATTAATGAGATAAAACTAATGCCACCCTGTATATGTTTGTAACTAATACCTTAATATGACAGCAGGAGTTTAATTAAAAATTACTTATCATCATTAGGTCTTCAGCTCTGGAACTGGTTAGATGCATACCCTCATTGTTTCCTATTCTCAACTAACCTACACATTTCCCTGAAATTTGCACAGTCTGCATCTATCACTATCTGCGTGCGATAGTCTGATCTAGGTCTACCTCTACCTATTTTTTTTCTATCTTTGCTTGTAATATATGCCGTACTATTTCCCAAAAATGTATTAGAACCTATCCTGCCCTTCTATTTCTCCTATTTTTTTTTGTTTTCCACAGATATCTTTATTCCTCTACTATTTCTATAACCTATCTGTTATTAACTTTGTCTGTCCATGCAATCATCCTCATACATCTGGAGCACACATACCAGAAGGCTTCTACCTCTTTCTGTCTGCTTTTCCTACTACCCCTATTTCATAAATGTACTGTGCGGTGCTCCACACATATGCTTTGAACAATTTTCTTCTTGTTTCTATGTTTGTTGTCTTGGAACATAGCCACTGTTCTTTCTTGTTAGATGCAAGGTCACCTTCTATTGTTTTACAACTATATACCCTATTTCCCCAATATTCAGTGGTATGTTAAGCAGTTCATATCACGACACGGTCCGCTTGAAAAATGTTAGGTGAGCATTTTTCACAAAAAATACGCCCTCGTTCGGACGAGAGGTAAAACGGAGGTCCCGTGTGTGTGTGTTGTCATGCACATTAAAGATTTAACCTTACCTTGCTTGCAACAGCAAGGGTTTCGGCAAAATTCAAAATTTACAGATTAAAAAAAAACTCGCTTCCTGGTCAATGTAGTACCTTTCGGGTGGAGCATTGAAAAATTAAATGTAAGATATGTGAAGCAGTCAGTGGCTGCCAAGTTCCCCCGGCACTTAAAAATTTGCCGAATTAATAGTTTTTCCAATATAGCCTTTGCACAATTAACATTAGTTGAAAATATTGGAAGGCCTGTAGTTTTTTTATAAAAATCATCATGTTTAGAACAGCTATTTTTTTTGTCATTAGTATTTCTATCTTGGGACTGGTTGGATGCTATTCTGTTGCAAGTAGATTGTTTTCACTTTAATTTCAATTTGTCGTGAGATTAGTGTCATTAACTAGTGTTCTAACACACTGGTGTGTCATTACCAAGTTATGTTAAAAACTGATGTTTAAAAATCAATTAATTTTTTATAAATTACTAATTAAAATTCGTAATGACTAATTTAATTTCATATAATCATCATTAGGTCTTCAGTCCTAGAACTGGTTGTATGCGTACCTTCATTGTTTTATATTAAAAGTTAACCTACACATTTCTCTGAAATTCCCACATCCTACATCTTTCACTATCTGTGTGCAATAATCTAACCTAGGTCTACCTCTACTTCTCGTTTTTCCTATCTCTGCTTATAATATATTCCTCACTATTCCCTCAGGTCTTATTATGTAGCCTATCATCCTATCTCTCCTATTTTTTACTATTTTCCACATATTTCTTTCTTCCCCTACCATTTCTAGTACCTCTTTGTTCTTAACTTTGTCTGTCCAGGATATCCTCATCATACGTTTGTAGCACCACGTTTCAAAGGCTTCTACCTTTTTCTTGTCTGCTTCTCCTACTGTCCAGGTTTCACGGCCGTACAGTGCTGTGCTCCACACATATGTTTTAAGCAATCTTTTCCTTGTTTCTATGTTTGTTGTTTTTGAACATAGTAGTTGCTTTTTCTTGTTAAATGTAGCACAACCATGTGCTAATCTTTGTTTTATATCTTTTGTGTTTTTTCCAGCTTGCGTTATTTGGCTTCCTAGGTAGCAGAAATCCTTAACCTCTTGTAAGTTGTCGTTACCTATTTGTATTCTTGTTTTTGATTTATTTTCCGCTCCTTTGCATACTAGAACTTTAGTTTTATTTTTGTTAATTTTCATACTGTGTACCGTCAAACTTATACATATGGTTTACAAGTTGGGAGAGTCGTTCTGTTACTGCTTGTTCAGCAGCTTTTAGAGTTTCAGCTTGCTCCTTATCTGTACCCGGTGCTTTACCATTTTTCAGACCCTTTAATGCTAATTCAAACTCATCATTTTTAGAAAGTGTAAAAACAGAATTAACATCCGTAAATCAACGACTTTGCAACCACCTCTAACGATAATGTTAAACTTCCCCGTTTCACAAAACCACAAAGGGTCTTGATAAAATATTCAAACAGATTAATTTCAAAATTGCTTTCAGTAATACTAATAAAATTAAAGATTTTCTAAGTAATCCAAAAGAGAAGGTGGAAAAATTGCAAAAGTCGGGGATTTATGAAATTAGTTGTTCAGGGCCAGGGTGTTTTCAAAAATATATTGGTCAGACCAAGAGGAATATAACAACAAAATTTAAAGAGCACATTGCTTACTTCAAATATGGTAAATACAAAAGGTCTCAGGTCGCCAAACATATTTTGAAAACAGCCACCCCATTAAATAAGAAAATGTTAAATTGTTAAAAGCGGTACCGACGTTTTCCTTCTTAAATGCCTATGAATGAATTAACATTGTTAAACACAAAGGACCCCTCTTAAACACTGATAAAGAGCCCATAGAGTCATCTACCTTGCTTTCCGTATTGGCCAACAACCAATGAGAAAGCAAGATTAATTTGGTTCCGCTTCAGCAGATTTAGAATTAGTATAAATGAAGTAGATTTTAGTTATAACGTCACAATTTACTTGTTTGTTGTGGAGAACACCAGCCTGCGAGTGAGGAGAATATCCTCGATAGTGTTTAAAGCAACATTTTGGTAAATTGTATGTTGGGAAGGTTCACTTCAGCCTAATTGGTGAGGAGAATATTCTCTCAAGTGTTCCGGAACAACAGCTAATTATTATTTAATTACAAATTCCTACTGATGATGACCACATTAGTGGTCAAAATACGTATCTAGTATTTTAAATATTTTTTGTGGTTAAGGGTTTTTATTTATTTTTATTCAAATCGTGCCACAGTGTTCCCTATACATTATTCTAGCATGATGTTCAAATAATGTATAATCTATACAACAAAATATTTAATAAGTTTATTAGACCTATTTTCTATAAGCACTAAGTAAAGATTATCATTAAACTATTTTACAGGAGTGCGATACATAAATTAGTTTAAATGGGTTCACATCCTAAACTTTCATCATCATCATCCAACTCATTCCTGATGATAAGTATCCATTTGAATCATCAATATGATCATCAAGCCGTATAACTAGAACTTGAACCTAGTCTATAAAAATTTCTCATTCAACATATTCCTTTTCAACTTTCTCAGCATGCAAACATACTTTACATCAGTTTTTCTTTTATGTTGTTCTGTCAACTTCCATACATCATCTATTTTAAATGCTACATTACATGTAGCAAAATGGTTTTTAGGTAATGCCCAAATCTTCTCTAGTTTAGTTCCTGATGATATGGAAGTACACACAATACTACATGACCAGATTCTGATAGTAACTGATCAATCACAAACATATTATGAACAAGTTCATTTGTCTTAATTTTGCGATATGATACTGGCTTGGTAATGTTACATTCAAAGAAGATATGTTCCTTCAACCACTTCTGCGGTATATTTTCTTCCAACTTAAAGTAGGAGTAAGATCACAAGATTGTCTGTGACCAACACTGAACTTGGATTCAAATTTGGTAAGAACTTTTCCTGCAGCCACTTTTTATAATTGCGGAGATTCATATCATTGTGATAATCCTTAGTTTTCAAACCAGACTTAAATATCAATACTGCAATCTATCGTCCTTGATTATGAATCACCTCCTTCTTACTCATATTACTCTTAAAAAAATATTAAAATTATTCAACCATAAATGAGCATTTTTTTCAACTACCTACATTGCTGAAGAAACTAATTTTCAGTTGGTTTTAAAGGACTATATAAAAACTATTCAACTGAAAAGCTGAATAAGATGTTGACAAAAGCGAGAATGAGACTGCATTCGCGAGATGCTGAGTATGTACACTGTTGTCAGCAAATTTTTACCGAACTAAAAACTGTGAATCTACAATTATTTATAGGTGAAAACAAGTAAAAGCTCTGGTATTATATGATGGTCTGGATTTATTTCGTAAATTTATGCATTTCTAGATATTCTTAGCATAAATGGAGACCTTCTAAACAATATTTTATTTTATGCAATAAATGGGGTATATGTGACAACATTAAAACTATAATGCTAGCATGACGTTTGTAGGTCATACTATTGCAAGCAGAATCTTGATCTATAAAGTTTATTTGAAGATTGGAACCAATTGCACATATGACATCACCCGCCATCCGATAATAATTCTACTCTACCACTAATCAATCTCCTGCTCTTGTAACGTTTGGTTGGTCATTTAGATCCAAATTAGATAGTTAAAAATTAATGTTAAAATGCACACCTTATGAGAATTTTCTGTTAATGAATTAGTTCTAGCTAGAAATCATAGAGCAGGAGAAAGGTAGAAAAATGCAAAAATTATCGAAAGTCCTGCTACTAACCTGAACGTTTAGAAGTAAAAGGTAAAGTTGTATGTAAAAGACATGTTGATCAACTGATCAAATGAAATGAAAATGATTCATTGCAACCTACAACTGTACCTCCAAAGTTGGAAAGTCCTAAACTACTTACTCTATTAAATAAATATCCTAAACTAAATATTTATTCGAGGACTCCAATGAAATTGACATTAATAGCAAAAGTGTAACCGAAGAGCTACCTGTTGTATTACCAGAACCAGAAAACGACACACCCTCTGGTCCAAATTCTAAGAACAGCTTCCCATCTCCTAACACCTCATGTTTAGTGAAACCTAATCAGTGTTCATCACAACTAAATGAAAAATGTAACACTAAATGTCTTTTTTCGTATAATACGTAAACTAGTGTTTATGATTTATTAATCTAATTTGCCGAGAACATTACACCATCTTTATTAAGTAGGGAATTAATCTCTAAGATTGACATAATTATTAAAATAAAAAATAGTAATTACCTATGTATAAGAAAGCAAGTTAGAATTAGATGCCAATAATGTAATAAATAAGTATTACGGTTTATTCGATGGTAGTTTAGGATTTTTGAAAAAATTTTCAGTGAACATTACCGTTGAAGGAAAATGCAAGTCTTATATACGTTAAGCAATGAGGCAGCAGAGAATTCGGCAGCTTCAAATGTTTGGGGCAATATACATATGCACTTTGACCTTTTAAAAGACAATATTCAAGAGAGAAAGTAGAGGACTCACAGGAGGCTAAGGTATTAAGTAAAAACTTTTTAATTAAAACGATATAGTGTATGTGAAACAATTTAGGGTTAGGAAAATCTTTGTCTTAGAGCACATATTGTAAGGCACATGGGATCTATAATGTATGTGCTCAATAAAGATTGTCTTAGCGTAATGTAAGCCAAATTGTGCAGGTAAAGAAAAGGAATAAAATTGCTAAAATAAATAAAAAGTTGATAGATAAAGTAGCTTACGAAAGAGAATTTTAATAACACGGATAACTTAAGAGTCCGAGAAGACAATTGTTGAAAGTGATGGACTAAGTCAGCAAGAGGTCAGTGTAGGAAATAATATTGATACTGTAGAAGTAAGTAATAGTCATACTGTAGAGCTAAATAGGTCGCAGTAGAAGGTAATGGATGTGGGCCCACTTTGGTAGTTAGGAAGTCTAGTAGGGTAAGGAATGATTGTGGGGGAAGGGGGCAGGATTGTTGGTACAAGAGCCATTTTCAGTTTAAATATATATGAATAGTAGTAGGTGTTCTTCAATGATATTTGTAAACTTTTTTAACCCATTAGTGCCCAAATTTTTGATATTTTGATTTCACTGTTTCTATTGATATATTTAGTCTTAGAAATGACTAACTAACAAAAAAAGAATAAGAAACAAATATTTCAACTTCAACCATTCTTGAGATAAGAGCTGTTGCCATTTGGCAACACTAGGCGTCTGAACTACCGCTAAATCGATCATTTAGTTCAAATAAAACTCCTTTAGAAGTAATATATTTTCTAAACAATGGAAAAATTAGTAATATAGATATTAAAAATAAAAATTACACAATATAACGCATTAACGACAATGGAGAGGTATAAAGCAATCGATACATAAAACCACATTGCATCTGGAACACATTGTCCTTACAACCGATTTACAGGTTTTTAGAGCGCACCTTCTTTTTTTTCTTTTCATCTGTATGCTGTACAAGGTGATCAATTCTATCAAATCGAATCTCGTTGGAGATTCAACTATCGGTGGATGATGTTGGAGATGCCGATGGTCTTCCGGCTCCTTTTGCTAAACATGTTTGAGCTACTTCTCTTTTAAAATCTAACTGAGCTAATTTAGTTTTATTTGCTTTATAGTATAGGATCCAACTGTTTTGTAGTGCAACATCGAGCAACTAAGTTATGATGGGCCAGTAACACTTTTTTCCCCATTTCCACGTTCTGATCCATAAGGTCAGTTCCACCCAGGAAAGCATTGAAATTTTTAATTAGTTGTGGTCGAGTAATTTGTATATTTCGTTTATGTTTTTACAAAATCTTTTAACAGTAGCTACCTCGCTGGTACCACAGGAAGAAGAAATTATGGTTACTACAGCATTGTCCATCTATTGCACATACAACAGCCCATCATGCCGCTCAACAGCACTTCCAAAGTAACCGCGTTCTTTTTGTGCAAACATTTTTTTTCTGTAAGCGGGCTTGCTTTAGAGATACGCGGACAGATCCTATAGCGGTACAGCCAGGAAATCGCAAAAAGTAAAATAAAGATGCTCCCGTGAACAAGTTGTCCATGTAGAGTTATACTTCAAATACTTTTTTCCAACAGCCAATTCTTCTAGGAAAACCAATGCTATTGATTATAAAATTATTTTAACGAATATCCAAAAAACATGTTGAACAAGTGTCACAGAAATATAGCCCAATATGATAACAACCCTTTTTCTGTTTTTGTAAATTAACCGTCCTATGGTCACTCTCAAGACTAAGCGAAATTATAACATAGCATGCACATAGTATTTTTATTTGCTTTATTTGCTCTATATTTCTCCACGTTTTCTCCTGTACCCCATATATTTTTGCTATATGGCTTTATATCCATCCCTAAAACTCATTCTAATTAATTTGAATTCTTCGTCCGTCTTCCCTATTTTCATCTTAATTTGTACGTCTTTGCACTTTTCATAAATCTATTGTTCTATAGCTTTCCTGCATTTGCAAATAATTGCCCATTTTATGGCTTTGTATCTCTGTTTTCCTTCTTCGTCTGGTCTGTTTTTGTATTTTCGCCATTCATCTATTACATTCAGAATATTCTTTGTTATCCAAGGTTTTTTATTTTCTTTTTGTTTATACCCCAGAATATCTCTGACCGCTATACCTAAGCTGGATTTAATATTATTTCATTCTGTTTCTACTTCCTTAATATCATAGATTTTCTAGACAACTTTTAGAACTTCGTTTGACTTTTTCTCAACTCATTTGTGGATATCTTTATTTTTAGTTTCACAAAATCAAAGTGCCTTTTTTCCGTTCCTTTTTTCAAATTTTTAAATTTAAGGACGGCTTTACTGGTTTAGACTCTAATCTAACCACGAGTACTCTTTCATTCTTTTGTAAGTAGTTTTCTACACAGTGTCCTATCTTATTCCGCAAGACTATCCCCACACCTGAATTGTCTTCCTCTAAGCCTGTATGAATTACCTTAAAGTCTCCTCTCCAAAAATCATTGGAGTCTGGGCACCGAACTTCGCTAATTTAATACTAACCTTCCGATTTCAATTGTCGGAGTCTCTAGCTTACCTACTTGTTTCATGGTTCCGACATTCCACGCTCCGACTCGAAAAATATTTCCTGCTCTTCTTTTAAACTTGTCGATCACATCCTTTGAAGTAGTCCGCCAGAGATTCAAATGGGCAACTATTTTAACTCCAGAATTTTTTACCCCAGAGAGAAACACTAACCAATCTAACCAATCTAAGTAATTCCAGGGCGCCAAATATTTAGTTCATAAATATTAAATAATATTATACTTATCGGGTTCTCCTACAACACTAGTAATTGATACAAAACACGAATTCCAGTCAAAGACAACTGCCAAATTTAATAAACTCTTCGTTGATAACACAAGAAATAATCTTATATCAAATCATAATCTAATACTAGCCGCATATTACAATAAACCATGAACCCTAAATAATGTTATGATAATATTTTGTTTAAATCAAGCGCAATAAATCACAAGTTCATTTCACTCACCATTTGGCGTGATGAACGTTCACAAATCCCACGATGAGCCGGCTTACTTCAGCTCCACGCGCCGAAGTTAACAGCGCGGCACTCGACCTTCAATTTAATTAAGGAGTGCAAACAACACCCCGTTGTAATTCAGCTGACTACCGTCGTAAACTCACGTTTCTGTACGATAATGTTTCTAACTTTGATGCGTGTTTCACGATAAACGATTGTTAAAAAACTTAAAATTAACTCCAAGGATTCGTTTCGGTTATACTATACTAATAACACATGTCTAATCTTATTCAATCATAAAGCACGCATGATTTGCACTATTCTTGCAAATCTACCTCGACAAAACACCACTTAAATCATCCGACGTCTTTACCAAGTGAACGTTTAACTTCCACTCCCCCTTCGTTTGCATCTCTCGATCCGCGCAACCCCACAACAACCTGTCGTGTCCACATGATGGAAACGTCTACATGTATGTCAAATGCTACTACCCGACACAATTAAACTTATCATATAACAGGAATAACATACTTTAAATTAATAACTACGATTTAATACAGGGCGGCCTGTTACAATGTTCCGTACGCATGTCCTTGGAAAGTAATGTGGTGGTTTCCCATTGTCTTCCACATCACAGTAGTGTGTCTTAGAGTGTCATACTGACCCCCACGGTCTCTGACACTCTAAGCACCAAAAGAATTGCTGCCCTCTTTTGGGTACCTGTCTTAATCCGGTTCCTCACTAAAGACCCCACTAAATTGATTAAACCTATAGTTTGGCTCTATAGCTCACTCAAACACGCAAAGCCATTCTACCCGCTCTAGTATTTTAGAACTTCTTCAAAGTGTAAGCCCGTTCAGAATTGGTTGTTTTGACATAATATAAAATTCTTAAATACTTAAAATAATGGTGTTTATTTTCAATTATATCAATAAATGTCATTTCTGTGGTGGTAATTTCCATAGATTTTGTGCGACAAGGAAATGATCTATTTAGCATGGAAATGATTTGAGTAATAAAATTAATATTTTGCCATAAAATTGTATTTACTTTACATTTTTTCATTTGTAGGAAATTAAAATGTCTACCAAAAGAAGTAATGCCGAAAAATTGAAACTGAAAACAGATCATGAAAAAGAAAAGAGAAAGAACATAAAAGTTTATCCTACCAAAAAAGAGGAATACAAACAAAAACAAAGAGAAAGGTATTTGAATAAAAAAGAAAGAGGAGTCGTAAAATTTATTAATGATATGACACCAAGAGAACAAAGGAACAAAAGAAAATCTTGG
Source organism: Platerodrilus igneus (assembly GCA_036346225.1). Taxonomy (NCBI): domain Eukaryota; kingdom Metazoa; phylum Arthropoda; class Insecta; order Coleoptera; family Lycidae; genus Platerodrilus; species Platerodrilus igneus. Next base: position 2,471,548 of record JARFIW010001109.1, on the reverse strand, counting down.
AAAAGAATACTAGAAACAACAGAAAAAGGAGACTGAGGCTGTAGAAGAATATATAATGTTACAAAAAATATCCTGCCAGCTTCTGATGAAGAAATTGTGGAAATTTCCCTTACAAGAAAAGAAATAGGAAGATCCTTGGCAAATAGATACAGAATCATACAACACAGAAAAAAAATAATGAGAACTCAGATTAAAAATTAGAAAAAAATTGCAGAAAGTACAAACAAAAGTATTTTCGATTAAAACGAGGAAATAGAAAAAAAACTTAACAAAATAAAGAATCTTGAAAGTCTTGAAATGACACCTGCTTCAAAAATAGATAATTTATTAAACAATCATAACACTAGCAATGAGAATACAGTTGAAGAGGTTAAAAAAAACTTCTATATGAAGTAATTATACAACAACTTTTAGAATCCTATCAAACATTAACAGACAATCAATCAAAACAGAATTAAAAAAAAAAATGCGCACGGAGAAGTGGTTAAAAAATATAAAATGAAAACCAACATAACAAATACTTTAAAACGTAGAAAAAGTTTTGCCTACAACAACAATAAAACCATAAGGTTTGACAGAAAAAAGAGAGAAGATATGATACCAGAAGAAATCTAAAATTGAAAATACTAATATTTCTTGAAAAACAAATTTATAGTACAGTGTGTCCAGGGAAAAAGGATTTTATAACTAAAAATAGAATAACAAAACAAAAACAGTATTAAGTAATAACTTAAAAAATTTATATTTGGAATTTCGTAAAACAATACACATGCTAGTTTCTCATTTTTTGTAAGGCACGTCCATTCTGAATCGTTCCCATGAAAATTCAAGAGAGGGAAACATGCAAATGTATAGCCCATTCAAATATGGAGCTAATTATAACAAGTCTCTATTCAAATGATAATTACATTTAAAACTACATATGCAGTTATGGAAAATACTTGCTGTAATCACAAAAATGAACAATGTCTTTTCAGACAATGTCCAAAATGTGATCTGTCTGATCTGGTGTACAGCAATTTAAGAACAGCGGATAAAGCTAAAAAACATATCAATAAAAAATCAAACACAAAAAAATAGTAAACAAGATAACAAAACAGCCCTTACAAACTACAGTTGCTCAATTAATTACAAAATTTAAACTAAAATTACTAATGAAGGGCACCATCATACACCAACGTAAAAGTAATGTAACTTTAAAAAATAACTGATTTTAGTCAAAATTATTTACTTAAATATGCCGAAGAAGTTCGTTCCTTTCATTTTGGTGGTGAAACTGTATTAACATTTTTGTAATACCATACTTAACCGCTAAACCTTCCTGCACTCTTTCGCAATCTCTTGAACATAATGCATCGCCAATTTGGGCACATCTTTTTTCCAATAATTGAAGAATATTGTAAAGAAAAAATTGAAGTTAATCATTAGCGACAGGACAGTAGTCCAATATAGAAATAAATATGTTTTCATATTTGACTAACCAGCTAGGAATAGCATGTCCTCAACTTCTTTACACTACATGGAACTTTCATGAAACTGGGCATGGAAAAGGAGCTGTAGATGGCATGGGCGAGACTTGTAAAAGAACAGCAAATCGAGTCAATGCTCAAGGAAAGGATATATCCTCAAGAGATGTTCTTACAAATATTTTAATAGATTCGTGTCCTGGTATAACTTTGTATAAAATTAATAGCGAAAATATCGAACTTCAAGCAGAAATCATAAAAATCAACAGTTTACACAATTTAAAGGTACTATGAAAGTTCACCAAGTAATGACTAAGTTCGGAAGTCACATGTTGTAGCTGAGGACTTTATCTTGTTTAAGCTGTGGTGAATATTGTTGTCACCATCATTTAGGAAATCTAGATTATAACGAACCACAAAGTGAAAATCAAGATTTGAGCTCAGATGAATTTATTAAGATTCCCTCACCTTTAGCTGACAAAATAAATACAATCATGTTTAAGCAAAACTACAGTGACGTTAATAGCGATGAAAGCAGTACTAATGGTTATCCACTCTCTAATCTATGTAATTCCGTTATTGGCAATAAAGAAAAAAAGATATATGATAAAATGTATGATGAAAATACTAAAGAAAAGCTTCGATCAATATCATATCCAGTTTCTAGTGTTAGAGCAGGCTGCTATGTTTTAGTTTCTGTATCTAGAAAAATTGTACGAAAACCACATACAAAGAATATTTTAAATATGTTGGAATTTGCCAAATTGACATTGAGCATGACAGAAAGAGACATTAGTCATGTCAAAAAAATCAGATAGGTATTGAAAATTCTTCCTGAGCCAAATATAGTTAGTTATACAAGGTAGCCGGCTCTTTTATAAATTTGCAATTGATATTGGTGTTTTTAAACGGGGTTAAAATTTTCAATTATTTTGTGTAGTTTATAATTGCATTTCTGGAAATATTTTAATTATAAATATCTTATGTTCGAAGTAAAATATCATTTCCATGTACACATATGTCATTTTCATACCGATAACTTTCATTACGATGTTCACACGATCATTTCCGTGTCACAAATATTTTTGCCAATAAATTGCCAATAATTAAAAAAATTTTAATTTTTGATGTGTTAGTTAGGAAACTTAAAATTATGTCAAAATAACTTGAATAAATACAAATTTTACACCAAATGTATTTTTTTCTGTTGTATAAATTTGTTACTCAAATTATTCACTTTGTGGAGAATCATCCATAAACCCTTATACAATGTGTTATACTTACTTGTCCCCGATCATTAGAGTTCGCTTAGGATCAATGTTGTGATGTGAAATAAGAAAATCCAAAATATATGAATTGGGCTTCCCAATTATTACAGGTTCCCTTTGAGTACATGTTTGTATTGATGCTACAAGACATCCTGTGCCCGGCATGGTTAAGGTGGAATTATATGGATATCGCTGGTCAGCATTCGTTGCTATAAATAGACAATCGGGATTTTTTAAATAACTTGCTGCTTTGATCATTTTGGGCATTGATATATGTATATCATATCCAATTATAACTGCGCCAACATCTCCATCCAACTTAACATTAGACAGTGTTTCAAGGGACTCTTTATCTATCGGATCGGGCTGTATTTGAATTAAGTAACTGTATACAATCTCTAACACATTATTTCACACTTACACCGATCTCAAGATGTTTAATGCCAACTAAATCCAACTCTGTTGCAATGCCAGATTCTCCTATTATGTAAACTTTTTTACTGAATCCTAAACTTTTTAAATAATTTGCTGTTAAATAAGCCGTTGATATTATCTCTTCCTAAAAACAACTTTACAATTGGAAATACCTAACACAAACGTTATTTTTACTTTTTTACTACTAAAATTTAGTTCATTACATTTCGTGACAAACTCTTCTCGAGTTTTTGTCGAATTGTTAGTCACATAAAATATGTTTTTGCCCAATGATCTAAGACGATTTAGTACTTCCGCTGATCCTTCAATAGCATACCTCCCAATCCACAGAACACCATCACAATCAGTTAAAACTGTGTCAAAAGAATCTAAAAATTGTTTCACCGATTCTATTGAAAGTTTAGATAATGCCGAAACACTTCCTTGCAACATTTTGAGGTAGTTAATTAACAATTCAAATCCTTAAAAAAATTATAACCTCAAAACAAAACACCTACAAGATTACGACACAGAAAAGATCAATTCTGTGGTTAAGATACTATAAATGTGTTCATAGCATTCTTTTTAACATTAATACACGAAAAATGTTGCAGTTCCTCCAATTATAAAAATTTAGTACAATGATCATAACAGTTGTTAACTTGCTTAAATTAATCTGTTGCATTTTTATGATAAGGTTCATTTTGCAGTCGATTGTGCGTTTAGTTTGGGTTTATTTTAATCGTTTAATTAATTTATCGTTTGACATGTTTGGTTTTTACAGATTATTTTGACATTCCAGAGTTTTAAACTGTACAATGAGTAACCGCAAGAAACAGTTCACAGTCAAAAGACAGAAACTTATTTATAGTGTGTATAAGTTTATGAGTGAAGAAAAGAATGAAATGAATAATTTACAAAGGTGTAGCAACAGCAACTGGAGTTGAACTAAACACTGTCAAGCGAAGGGCAAACCCGAGGGTGGCAAATTGTATCTCCAAGGAAGAAAATTAATAGGAGTAGTCTTAAATCTAATGTGGACTGATCTGAGTAAGGAGTTGTGTGAACGACTGTGTACAATTATGCAAGCATTCACAAGCGAAGACCTACCATGAAAGCCATATTTTAGGCACTAAATAATGATGATCGTGTCAATTTTACTCGAAAATTGTCATCGTTTAAGCGCTTTATACATAAATTGGGCTTTTGGTGAAAGAAAATTCAAGATAATCGAAAAGTGTTTCTATGAAATATGCATTTTTAAAAAATAATAAGAGGACAGTATTTTGGATATGAAAAGTTTAAAAAAATGTAACCCGTATATTTTCATCTACACACGCACAGAAACATGACACGAAGGAAGAACAATAAATAGTACACTAAAAAAGTTACAGGTTCCGTACACATTACATTGAAATTTTATAATTTATATTATATTGATAAATTACTGATTATGCAATCCACATGCGTAGCATACCGGTAAACTAAAAATTCAATGATGAATCGCATAATATATATTTTTTGTTTTATAGATTTCTTGTGCCATAGCAACAAATGTACATTTTAAACGAAATTCGACATAGGATCAATATGGGACTAACAAATGTAAATGATAATCGTTACAACGTGTATTCTTTCCTTTTGCGATAATGACTGCTTGAAATCAACAAAGCATGGCTTGAATTAAGTGTAGGATCACAATCTGGTCGATGTTATCCCATTCTTGCAATAGTATCTTCCTCAGTTCCTGGACAGTACTTGGTGCTGGTGTATGCCTGCGAATACGACGTCCCAACTCACCCCAGACATGTTCATTGGGATTCGTGTCCGTACTGAGGGCAGCCTAATCAAACGCGTAATTTACATCTTATCCGGATATCCTCTGACAACTATAGCTGAGTGAGGTTTATTATTATCGTGGATAAAAATGCCACGCTCGTCCATAGTGTTCATGAAGGGTACAATATCAGTTTCTAGCACCTCGATAATGTACCTGTGAGCTGTCAGTGAATCATTCTGTATAAAAACCAAATCCGTGCGTGCTTGTGAACTGATTTCTGCCCAAACCATAATAGACCTACTGTTACGTCATCATCGAACATTTATTGGAATTGGTGACAATAAATACTTAGTGCGGGTATCCTATAGTTTTTAGTGAAACATTTATACTGGCAGTGAGTGCGCAAAGTGACAGTTGCATTCGAACCCTTGCAGAAGACGGTTGTGTGAGAGCTTTTGAAAGCGACACCATCACCCGGACGTGCGTGTTTTTGGTTGTCCGCAAGCTTTTGTGTGTGAACTTTTATTGCCCACAGCGGCACAGGCTTTAAGGTATTTGTACCCTTCCTTAAGTAGTTGTTGTAGTTGTTTTAGTTATTACATATCCGCTCCACCGCTATCAGTATTGCTACAAAAAGCAATTGGTCCTTCCCTATAATTAGCATATCTTTATCACCTCATTCACCCCCAATAATCCATTGGTCCTAATTCGATCCGAATTAACTAGTCTTATGGTTTTATACGCATGTCCTAAATTAAATATTATTTTGCATTTCAGCGAGCGTTTTTAATTAATGATTTAGCCTTAAATTTGTGTTCAAACCCCATATTTAGCGGGTTAAAATATGTACAATATTAGCTACATACTTTCGTTAAATTAAATACAAATACTTTAGCATCAAATTTGTTAGTTTTCAGTTTTAAATTTATTTTAGCGGTATAAAACACACAGCAAGGTAAAGGGATTTGCTTTGTGTAAAAGCCATTGCACGTTTTTAGTATCGCATGCAACCCTTTTCAGTCGGTTTGCAGTAAAATATTTAACACATTTGCAAGGGTAATAAAGTTGTAAAGCTGAACATCTTCTTGCAAATACGTTAAAACCACATGTTCCTGTGAGCTTTGAAGTAAAGGCCGACCGTAACCGTAAATTGTAAACTGTAAATCTTATCTTTACGCTTTGTTTAACGAACCGTTAGGTTTTCTACGTGTTGCAGGCTAATAGTCATAAACGTGATTTATTGGTCAATATGCTATTTTACATTTTTCGTGCCTTGAACAACAACCCATAATATTTTAATATTTCTCAGCGCACATCTGACCGGTTACCGTCTTACAGCCTTTTATTGTAAGGTCTTTCAGAATAACTTTCAGAATGGCTCCGAAGAAAATACATGTAGCCGAGCTCGAATTGCTTAAAATACGCCTTATAGAAATGTGGGAACTTTGTAATACTATACAAAGTGACCCAACTTTAAAAACGTTGTTCCTTATTCAAACAAGGGGAGTAAATGACCTTTATACAAATTTCAATAAAATTTTAGTTGCTGTCTTGGCGTCCTGTGACGAGGTAGAATCATTGAATTACCACGCTTTACGGAAGGAAGTAGATTCCGCTTATTATTGCATACTGCTGCATCTTGAAACGATAAAAGCACCACAAATCATTGAAAATGCTCCAAGCAGCACGGGATCAAAATTGTTACCGTTAAAGCTCCCACATTTTAATAATGAGGTAACTGAATCTTGCATCGATTTATTTGACAGTCTGGTCTATAATAACGCGTCGCTGTCCAACATCGAAAAA